>CM046448.1:11787494-12339994 GCA_025506515.1 Flaveria trinervia
AATCAAAAGGTGAAGTATGCGATATGTTTGCTGGTGGGAAAAGCGTTAACATGGTGGAATACCCAAGTGCAGGCTCGTGGAAGAGAGGCAGCAATGGCCATGACTTGGGCGGAATTCAAAGCATTGGCAACTGAAGAATATTGTCCTATGAATGAAATGCAGAAGTTGGAGCATGAATTCTAGAATCATGCGATGGTAGGGTCGGGTCATGCTGCTTACACTGACCGGTTTCGTGAGTTGGCAAGATTGGTGCCACACCTCGTGACACCTGAATCAAAGCGGATCAAGCGTTACATTTGGGGTTTAGTGCCTCAAATACGTGGTTTGGTGACTGCTGCGGCACCCCCGACTATACAGAGTGCAATCTTGAAAGCGGGCACTCTAACTGATGAGCTGGTAAGAACTGGAGTACTAGGTAAGGGTGGTGAGAAAAGGAGAGATGTGGGGGAATCAAGCAGACAACCAGGTGGAAGATTTGATAAAAAGGCAAAGGTGACTAGAGGTTTTGTAGCAGTGAATCAAGGGAGAAAGGACTATGTTGGGCCACATCCTAAGTGTGGCAAATGTAATTATCATCATCTTGCTGTGGCATCGTGTCGAGTTTGTGCAAATTGTAGGCGCCCAGGGCATCTTGCAAAGGGCTGTAGAGTGGCACCCAACTTAGTTGCACCAATAAATGCAATCAATCCAACTGGAAACATTAGAGTTTGCTACGAGTGCGGGAGCCCCGACCATTATCGGAATGTGTGCCCAAGGCTGAATCGGGCACCGGGTCAACAAGGGAATAACCAAAATCAAGTGATGGTGATCGCTGGTAATCAAGGGCAAGGTAATCAAGGGAATGCTGCCCGGGGACGTGCGTTTGTGATTGGTGCAAACGCCGCGTGCCAGGACCCGAATGTTGTTACGGGTACGTACGTTCTCAATAATCACTTTGCATCTGTATTATTTGATACCGGGACAGACAATAGCTTCGTGTCTGCCGAATTTGTACCCTTACTTGGTTTGAACCCTAGTTGTTTAGAGACTAGCTTCTAAGTAGAAATGGCGAACGATAAATTTGTGAGAGCTAGTGAAATAATCAAAAGGTGCACGATTACATTAGAAGATCATGCCTTTGACATAGATTTAATATCTTTTGAATTGAGAAGTTTCGATGTGGTAGTGGGAATGGATTGGTGCGGACAAGACTTTGCTCATCCGCATTGACAAATGTGGATGACTGACCAAATGCGCATAAGTATTTGGTCATCCGCATTAACCAATGCGGATGACCAACTTACTAATGCAGATGATCAAGTGGATGCTGATCAAGATTATCTCATCCGCATTTGTCAATGCGGATGAACAAGCAGAGATGCGGATTAAGACTAGACTAGTTTCTGATGTAATAGGTCAGGGGTAGTTTAGTCATTTTGTAAAGGCATCTTGTTTGCCTATAAATAGAATAGTTTACCTCGTACTGAGGTGACGGCTGATAGATAGAGAATTTTTGTTGTAATCATTCTCTGTAATTTATCAACTTTCATATATAAATACAAACAGCATTTATGAGTATTTTTCTTGCTTTGAATGTTCTTTGATTGTTTGTTTCCGCTACTCAATCATTGACTTGATTATCATATTCGATTTATAGTAAGAATATCACTCTTACTCAACCCTAGTCAATTGGTATCAGAGCTTTGGCTCTCGATTCTCTTTCAGATCTGCGCACAGATTAAATAGAATTCGATTGATCTGGTAATCAAGTTGCTAGTAGTGGATATCATCATCTCTACTTAATAAACAACAACAATACTCCTCTAAAATAGCAAGAAAATCATTACAGAACTCATTCTGAACCTCGAAAGAACTGCTTGAACAAGTTGGACTCATCAAACATAATCAATCTTAAAATCAACTAAATCTATACTTACACAATCAACATGGATTCTAACAGTTACTCTGAACTTGGTCATACACCTAAACCTCCCATGCTTAAACACAAATCTGAGTTTAAACAGTGGAAAATGAGGTTTAGAATTATATCACAGGTGTAGATCCTGATTTTTGGATTTCAATATGTAAGGGACCACACATACCTGTTACTCTATCAACAGCTCAAGCTGCACTTTACAAGACTGCTAGAATACCAATTGAAGACTTAACTCTGGATGAAGATGACTATAAGAAAATCAAAATTAACCTCAAAGCATACTCAATTTTAACTGAAGCACTCAAGATGGATGTGCTGAAAAGATTGGAAAAGTATGGAACTGCTAAAGTTGTCTGGGATGCACTGAAAATTATGTGTGAAAGAAGCAGTGAGGTTACTGAAATTAACAAAGACAAGCTGGTCAATCAGTATGAAACCTTCATCACACCAAGGAGAATCCATATCAAAACAACTGCACAGATTTGTACAGTTGGTAAATGACTTGGAAATCATGGGAGTTTCTTACAATATTAAAGAACTTAACAAGAAAATACTTCACAATCTCCTTGAAAGCTAGAAGCAGAATGTCACCATGGTGAAAAACACTCTTGATCTTGAGAGTACCACTCTAGACATTATGATAGCAAAAATTGAAACTTTGGAACTTGATGAACGAAGCAGAACCCTGAGTGGACCAAGAGTGATTGAGGCCTACAAATTTCCTTCAGAATCTCATTTTGTTGAAAATGCTTTCATCACTGAGGAAGATGATTTCATCTCATCAAGAGATCAAATGAACAATACTAGGTTCATTGTAACTCCACCATTCAATCATCCATCAACTTCATCACAAGCACATAAAGTCTCCATTGCTCCTCAAACCTCTCAAGAAGATTTAAAATCAGAAGAGCAAAAGGCAACTTACAATGCCTTTGTTGCAAGCTTTGAAGCATATCTGGGAGGAAGACTCACTTCTGCCCACCTAATTCAGGAAGATTTGGAAGAAATGGATCCTGATGATGTTGAAGAAATGGATCTTCAGTGGCAAATGGCAATGATTGCCATGAGAGACAAGAAATTCTTCAGAAAAGGAAGAAAGCTGAGCCTGAATGAGAACACAAAACTTGGATATGATAAATCCAAGGTGAAATGCTTCAATTGTGGCATGACTGGCCATTTCTCGAGAGAGTGCAATGCCCCCAAAAGAAGCAACTATCAAAGGAACTCTCCAGGCCAATCATCATCACAGCCCAATCAAGCTATCACTCCAACAATCAACAACAACAGTATCATCATTCTCATCATCAACAAACATACCAGAATCAACCACAGCTGACAAATCAACTCATGCAAGCAGTCAGCCTTCTGCCAGTGCCTTTGTGATTAAACAAGATGGGGTATGTGACTGGAGTGTGTATGCTGAGGAAGTCAAGCCTCAATTTCAAAATCATGCTCTTATGGCTCACATCAACGATGGACCATCTTCAATGCCTACTGAGGTAAAAACTAACCTTTGTAGTGAAAAATGCATTAATGATTACAAGAGTATAGGGAACACAACCATAAACTGGCAGATAAAATTAAGAAGAAAAGTGAAGTCAGAAATGATGAAGAGAGAACTAAAAAGTTTTGAAATCAAATCAAATCTCTTATTTCTGACATAGAAAAACTGCATGGTGAGAAATACACTCTTGTAGCTGAAAATGAGCTACTTACTGAAAAGTTAGCTCAAGCTAAAGCTCAACAATCTATGACTGAAGTGAAACTTGAAATGTTTCAAATGTCTTCAGTCAAGCTGCAAGAGATGCTGGATTCCCAAAAGGATCCAAAGGACATTCAGGGATGGTATAAACATATCCTCCACCATACAATGACATTACACTGTCATGCCTGACTCTGTCTCACTCTCTGAATCAATTGAACCTAAATTTATGGAACCTAAATCAGTAGTGAAACAAGTGACAAATCCTCAAAACAACCTGATGTTTATTTTAAAACCACGAGGATAAAATAAAGTTAGGTCACCCAATCAAATCAAAGAGTTTCAGACAAGACAGTGAGTGTCATGAAACCATCAAGCCCTATAAAAGCAATTGTACCTTTTATGAAATTCATACCATCTGTTTTACAAGGCAAAAAGAAATATGTCAGAACAGTGAAACCCACTACTGAGAGTAGTTCTGATAATAAGATTATATCTCCACAAAATTCAAGCAAATCAGAAAAGGTTTCACTGAAAAAGAAACAAACTGTTAACTGAGTTCAACACATAAAACTTCATCAGACCCTCAGTCATCAAGGTTAGGCAGGAGTTGGGTTTGATATCTGTAACAAGAAACATGTTGACCAGTTTGAAAAGGAGTGAGAAATAGGTTGAAGAAACAGAAACAACCCAGACAACAACAAAAGTAGTGTTGTGAAGCAAACTACTAAAAGGGTTGATTTCGATTCATCGCCTAAACAAAAGAAAGTAACTCATCAAAAGAAAGTATCAGTTGAGTGACACAAGAAAAAATTTGATTCAAGAAACAAAAAATGTATTGTGATATTTGTGACATGTTCATTCACAAGACAGATAAATGCTTCTTCAATCAATATTGTTCTATCTGTGACATGAATAATCACTCCACCAAAAATTGCTATTTCAACAAGTATTGTTCAATCTGTGACATGAATAATCACAATACATCTGATTGTTACTTTAATCAGAAGGGGTTGAGAATTCCCCAACACAAGCCCATCTAAAAAACATCTACTGTGATGCACTCTGTCAGACCTCATCTTCATAATACTCAATCTAGGACACCTAGATCAACAAATGACAAAAATAACTTGAAGGATTTAAGGAAGGGTCAAAGAAATCATCTTATAATGAAACACAAACTTGACCTTCCTAAGCAAAAACCAACTTTTGATAATGAAACTTGGGCTAATTTTTACAAAGAAATAGAGACCAATGATTTCATTATTCATCTGAATCCTCAGTAGATGTTGATGAGATGACTCGACCAATTCATCCAAAAATCTCCCAGAACACCTCCATCCAAATCAAATTCAGAGGGAAATCAGGAGGTGACTATCATGAATAGGAACAGAAAACCCAAGACCATCATGGCTTGGGTTCCTTATTCTAATTAGTTCTTTTTGCTTGTAGGTTCATCCACACGGTCTAATAGCCTATAGTACGTAGACAGTGGATGCTCCCGATACATGACTGGAGATCGTTCCCTCATGATTCATCAGTACATACAAGGAACTATTATGGCATTCGGTGGAGATTCAGAAGGTGGTAGAATTACAGGAGAAGGATCTGTGACAAACGGGATGTTGAGCTTTGACAGAGTGAATTACTGTGAACAACTGAATTTCAATCTGCTAAGCATGTCTTAGATCTGTGACAAAAAATATTCCACTCACTTTACAGACACTCACTACTACATTCTGAAACCTGGATTTTAGATTCCTGAAGAATGGGTTGTCCTAAAGACCTTGAGGAAGAATAATACATATGTCTTAAACATGTGTTCTGCATCACCTAAGGAAGAAACATGTCTTTTGTCTAAAGCATCATTTGATGAGTCACAGCTTTGGCATAGACGTTTGGGGCACGCTAACTATAAATATGAACAAGTTAGTCAAGGAAACCATGTCATTGGTCTTCCTAAAAAGAATTCAATTTTATTGATCAATGTTCAGCGTGCCTTAAAGGAAAACAACACAAATCGTCTCACAAACCAAGCTGGTGAACACTAACAATACTCCATTGAAGTTACTTTACATGAATCTATTTGGACCAACTCATGTAATGAGTATGGGAAAGAAACAATATTGTTCAGTGATCATTGATGACTTTTCTCGATTTACATGGGTGTTCTTCCTACTTCATATAAACGAAGCATCCTAAATCATTCAAGAATTTATCACTAAAATTGAAAATCAACTTGATCTTAAGGTCAAAATAATAAGAAGTGATAATGGTACAGAGTTCAAAAATGAAAATATGAGTTTCTTTTGTGCAACCAAAGGCATTGCTCATCAATTCAGTGCAGCTAGAACTCCTCAACAAAATGGGGTAGCTGAAAGGCAAAATAGAACACTAATTGAAGCAGCAAGAACCATGCTAGCCGATGCTAAACTGCCAATCACCTTCTGGGCAGAAGCAGTTAACACATCGTGCTTTGTGCAAAATCGAACTCTGATTGTTAAAGAAAGTAACATGACACCTTATGAACTGATTTTTCATAGGAAACCATTTATTGGATTCCTTAAATCATTTGATTGTCCAGTCTTAATATTAAACACCCGTGATCATTTGGGAAAATTTTCATCCAAGTCTGATGAGGATTCTTGTAGGTTATTCTTCTGTCTCAAAGGCTTATAGAGTGTTCAATCCTAGACTGAACATTATTGATGAATCTACAATGTTCAATTCAAAGAACATTCGTTTCCTAAATCTACAAATGGTCCTGACTGGTTGTTTGATATTGATACTTTTACAAAATCATTTGACCAATTTCACTTGTCTGATGTAGGAAATATACATTCAGGTGATACTTCATCAACTTTAGAAAGAAAAGATAATTATCCATTAATTCCACCTACATTTGATGAACATATGAATGAAGATGTTCCTCTTCAAGTTGATCTCATCAGACCTCATCAGACAACTGTCACAAAACCTTAGTGTTTCTTCTAAAGAAGGTCCCAGCCTGGTACTATCTCACTCAGATGACTTGTCAAATGAGATCAGAAATCAAAAACAAGCTTATCATCCAGTAGAAACACAAGGTACATCAAATGATGCAAGCAATCTCAATGCTGCTGAAGATGTAGCAGTTACTGAAACAGAGGTTGACAATCTTCATAATTCAACAACAATACAAGATGAATGTGCCTCTGACCATAATAAACTGAATGTCTCCAATCTTGATGTAACTATTGCTGGTGACACCATTCCAACCACAAGAATACACAAGAATCATCCAGTTGAAACCATTATTGGTGATCTTAATGAGAGGATGACAAGAAGAAAGTCTAGTATTGCAAACATCTGTTTGTTCTCATGCTTTCTATGTCAAACAGTACCCAAAAACATCAAAGAGGCACTTCAAGACAATAGTTGGATTGAAGCAATGCAGGAAGAATTGCTCCAATTCAAGAAGCAAGAAGTATGGCAGCTGGTAGATCTTCTCGAAGGACAATACTATCGGTACCAGATGGCTGTACAGGAACAAGACTGATGATAGAGGGATCGTCATCAGAAATAAAGCAAGACTAGTGGCACAGGGATACACTCAGGAAGAAGGAATCGACTACGAGGAATTGTTTGCTCCTGTTGCCAGACTAGAAGCAATCAGAATCTTTCTTGCATATTCTGCGTCCATGAAATTTACTGTTTATCAAATGGATGTAAAGTATGCCTTCCTATATGGAAAGATTGCTGAAGAAGTCTATGTGAGTCAACCACCTGGCTTTGAAGATCCAGATTTCCCTCATAGAGTATACAAGCTTGACAAAGCTCTGTATGGTCTTCATCAAGCACCAAGAAAGTGGTATGAGACTCTATCATCCGTTCTTCTTGAACATGAGTATGAAAGAGGAAAGGTTGATCAGACTCCCTTCAGAAGAATAAGAGGAAAAGACATGTTGTTAGTCCAGATCTACGTGGATGACATTATATTTGGCTCGACAAACAAGCAACTCTACAAAGAATTTGAAGACCTTATGCATTCAAAGTTCCAAATGAGTGCTATGGTGGAACTCACCTTCTTTCTAGGGATGCAAGTCCAACAAGAGCAGATGGAATCTTCATCAACCAATCAAAATGTTGGAAACCATGTTGAAGAAATTCCACTTTGCTGAGTGTCAGTCTATCATAACTCCTGTGGATACTAAAGTGAAGATTGGACCTGACCTTGAAGGCAAATCAGTGGATCAGACTAACTATCGATCAATGATAGGTTCACTTATGTATCTAACAGCCAGTAGGCCTGACATTATGTTTGGTGTTTTTTCATGCTTATGTGTGTGAGGTACACATTGAATAATTAATCAACCAAAACATGATAAAAGTCATTTGCATCAAAATATCAACCAGTATGGTTTAAGAGGACAAACATACTTTCAATCTTCAAGTTCATAATCATGTCCATTTAATCATAAAGGATGCACAAGTGTAATGTAAGACTGATATGATCCTAACAAAGAGATTTTTTCTCTTCATTATTAATATTAATCAAATAATATTCAAAAAGTTTTAAATCTTTAAAGTTTCTCTCTAAATGTGAACATAAACTTTAGGGGAGTAATTTAAAATTTTTGAGTAAGTCCAAATTTTTGTTTATTAACTTAATTTTGAAAAAACAAAACAAAAAGAATCTTAGTTGGTGTTGTTGCAATAAGTCATACCATTATATCTCAGCTTATGCAGATTCTTAGAAACATGATAAGTCCAAGATCTGTTAAAATTGGGAAACTTGTATTAATTATGACATACAAGTCAATCCAAGCAAGAATTGACAACTTCAACAGCCAACTTCATTAGAAAAATCAATCAATGACACCTCTTCATAAGATGAATAATCAATTCAATCATATTAACTTTTGATCAAGTTCAAAAGCTAATGCAGGTAAGTGCATTAGTTAATGCGGGTGAAGGTAACCCATGCATGTAACTAATGCGGGTAACCATATTTATTTTCAAGTGCAACTAATGCGGATAATGATTTTACTCTACCGCATTAGTGTGTGAAGTAAATGTGGAATTTACTCTACCGTATTTGATACAGTTAACAAATGCTGATGAACAGGTCTATCGCATTTGCTACAATGCAATGTTCTGGTGTCAACCGCATTTGATATAGTTGCACAAATGCTGATTGACTTTGTTCTATCGCATTTTCTACTGTGTACAAATACGAATAGGATAAAACAAGCAACTCTACCGTATTTGTTAGTGCTGAAGAACACAATCGCTAAGTTATTCTTCTGCATTTACTACAACATAAATGCGGACAGCTAAAAGTTTCAAGTCTAACTTCCGCATTTGCAACAGTACACAAATGCGGAAAGAATCAAAAAAATTAAGAAACAAATCTTCCACATTTGCAACAGTAGTGAAATGCGGACAGTCAGTCAAAAGTTTGTCCTCCGCATCTGCTACAGTAACAAATGCGGATGACCAAAAGTAGCCAATGCGGACTGTCAATGTCTAAAGTTGTCTTCCGCATTTGCTACAGTCAACAAATGCGGATGACCAAAAGTCAAACAAATTAACATTCAGTATTTGCTACAATGGTGACTGTATCTGCTTTTAAACTTGTAAAATTTTTCAAATTGTATTATTTGACTATTTAAAGGAATTCAAACGGGTCATTTAATACTTTTCAAATTCGAGAGACTTTATAGTGAGACGAGCGCAAACATACAGTACACCATCTTCAATCATCATCATCATAAACATTCAAAGATTTTGTTGTGATTCTTCTCAAAACATTCTTGTCATCGATTCAGAACTACAGTTATTTCGAAGATAAGTTAAAATTTCAATAAAATTTGAAACCAAGACCTGAGTTTCGGACTGTTAACCCAATCAAACAATGAACCAATAATAATGAAGAACACCAAATCAAACTTATTAATGTGATGTAATACACATTTTCAACTTCATAAACATACAAATTGATAGGAATTCAACTGATATTGAAAACCTTGATAATCATGTTTACTGCGAAAAACAGAGCAAAATGAAAAAGAAAAATGTGTAACAAATCAAAGTCACATCATCTATTGAATGGTTCAAACATTGAAACTGTGATTGTTAATGACAAATTCACCATTTGCCATTACAACATTCAACAGAAATAACAAGCAGTCTTCCTTGTTAATTTAAAGTCAAAACTGATAACTAACACACATGTCTCTTGTGCAGATTACATAGCAAATATTACATGGAGCAAGATCCATAACGTCAGCGTTTATTTAAACCTTGATGTCCCAGAAGCAGAGGGACTGAGACATCATAAGATTCATCAATACCACAAGGATAGCATATGCCATCACAGTCAGACCAACTATCTATGAGAATCTCATAAGGTCTTTCTGGGACACAGCTGAGGTTGTTGAAGCTGATGGCATTAGAAAACTTACCGGGAGAATTAACAGTGAACACACATTGATCATCAGTGAAGAGTCAGTTAGAGGATGTCTAAGGTTTGGTGATGATGCAAATGCTCCTTTGGAATTGAGTGATGAAGACATAACCATATTTTTTTGCTGAAATTGGTTATGAAGGAGGATATGATGCTAAACATATTATTAAGGGATTGGTTGATCTACCATGGAGATTCCTTATTCATATGTGTCAGCACTACTTGTCAAAGAGAAAGACAGGATGGAATGACATTCCGTTCCTCACATCATCAGCTATCTATGCTCTATGCACCAACAGGCCATTCAATATGTCTGCATATGTTTTCAATGGCCTGGTTTCAAACATTAGAAAAGGGAAAAGATACAAGTTTCTAATGTATCCAAGATTCATCCAGTGCCTAATAAATGAATCATTCCCTGACATTGCAACTGAAGGACCAATGCTTGACATTCCACACTATGATGCAAGATCATATAAGTATATAAAGAAGAGAGACCCTAGAAACTTTTATAGTGGGGATCACACACCTCTTCTGCCTTGGATGTTGCAACAGATAAATCAAGACGCACAACCATCTCCACAACCATCACCACAACCTGCTGCTCAACATCACCAATACCATCACCAATACCATCACCAATACAATCACCACAACCAACTCCACAACCAACACCACAACCATCTCCACAAACATTACCACAAACATTACCACAAACTTCACCACAATCTTCACCACAACCATCTCCACAAACATTACCACAACCAACACCACAAACAACCCCTCAACCTATACCTATATCACCTCATCATCAATCTCTAATATCATCACAACAATCACCTATATCCCATTTTCAACCTGTGCCATCACAAGATTATCCTGCTGATGTAGGAGGATCAACCAGTGCTTCTAAAGCTTCCAAATCATCTTCTGATGAGAAGGATCATCACACTCATATGCCTGCAAAAACAACAACTTCTGAGCCTGCTCCCTCAGAGAGTTTTGCTGATTCAAATGTTAACAGACCAGATGAGAAGGATGAACTGATTACTGAATTGATGCAAAAGATTGAAAGAATGGAAAGAATTCTAAACAGAAGGGCAAGAATCATAGATGATAGAATTCTGGAACTAGATGAGAAAGAACAAGAGCTGAAAGATCTTAAAGATAAACATAAGGTTGAATTGACTGAGAAAGATAAGGAAATTGAAGTTGTAAAGGCCGCCCTTAATCATTCAAGAGAAGAAGTCAATGGACATATTGACACTCTTGAAATTCAAACAATAGCAATGGAGGAACAAGAAAATATCATAGGAACAAGCTAATATCATCTCCAAACTTGAAAAGGAAATTGATAGCAAGAACAAAAGGATATTTGAGCTTGAAATGATGATTAAGATTCAAAGAAATAAAGTGAATGATGATGAGAAAGTAGAACAATAAAAGGTTGATGTTGATGACAACTAGTCAGTTGATGAAAATGAAGAACAAGAGGTAATACAAGTCAGACATAGCATGAGGAACACAGTCTAGAAATGATGATTTATTCTAGAGAAACCTCTGTTGATCACACTGAAAAAGCTGAGTTTGAAGAACTTTTCAGCACACTAGACAACTTTACTTTTGAAGAATTCAGCATTGATAGTGATTTCTGGGAGTTTGTAAACAACCTAAAAGCTTATTCTGATCCAATTATGCTCATTCCAAAATCTCCAAAACCTTTGGAGAAAGAGCTGAACATGCAGATTGTTCCTGCAATGTCTCTAACTGAAGAGCAAAAAGAAAGAATAAGAGAAATGGTTGAACAAGAAGAGAGAAAGAAAAAGAATCAGAAAAAGAAAAGCAAGAAATGAATGTGGATGAACAAGTACAAACAACACCCAGAGAATGCCTAAAGTAATAGAAAAGGGTGAAGCTTCAAGCCCTCCACTTCAAACTTACTCACGAAAAAGAAAATACTTAGCTGAAAGGCTAAGGGTAAGAGACCAATAGTTGAAGAAGAACCAGTCAAGAAACAAAGATAACCCCAAAAGTCTAGCAGCAATTGCTGAATTTTTGGAAGAACATGAGCAGACAAAGCTCAATTGAAGAAATTGACTGGTGCAATTGATTTAGAAGAAGGTGAGATTGCTGGTGGATATGAAGATGAAAAGGATGTTTTTATGGACAGTCCCATGAAAGCAGAACAGGCAGTGGAAGACATGGTATCCAAATCACAAACTGATGACTTGATGATTAAAACTATGTTTCTGGTCAATCAAGGTTATGATCCTAATGAAGTGTTTAGAATGACTTATGAAGGCATGAAGGAGGAGAGAAAGTAAAAAAGGTTACTTGATCCAACAATTGAAACTAAGTATGAAAAGGCAATCTTCAAAGATACTACTGTGCATAAAGGTTCTTCTGTGAAGAAAATATCTGGGTATGATAGACCATTGCCAAGACAAACTCCTCTATCCAAGCTATCATCAATAAAAGATCATCTCCAATTCATGAGCCCCTATTTCTTGATCCTTATAGTATGACTGATAAGAAATGAAGGTTTACCTCACAAATCAAGGCTTCACCAAAAGAAAGTTGGCTAACATGAAGACAAATTCTTTAAGAGCTGCTACTCTCAAGATGATAATTAAGAAGAAAGAAAAATTAAAGCAGTTAGAAGAAGAGGTGCTTAACAAGAAGCCAAGAGCAAGAGTGTCTGCACATGACATGAGTCTTACTCACAAAGATCAAGATTTTCTTGCACCTGTCATTATAGATATCCAGAGTGGTTTCCTGAACCCTCTCAACTGAAGCTTCAAGAAGGGTTGACCACTGCTGAGATGATCAGAGGAATATCTACTCCAAAAGGCAAAACAGATCAAAAAATTATTGCCTGGAAGTATGATAGTGCATGGAACATGTTTATGGTCAAAAGGATCTATGGCTTAGTGCAATTCTTTACCGAGTACTCTGCTTTGGTAAATACACTTGAGATTTATGACTTGAAAGAACTGGCCAACCTAGAGCTGATCAACCATAATGCCATGTACAGAGGCTATGAATTTGAAGGAATACTCAAAATGATCAAAAGAACAAACAACTTCAACACTTTGAAAGCTACATGCATGATGAAAGACAAACATTCAAGAATCCACTGGAAAAGAAACAAACAAAACCAGTTGAAGAAGTTGTATTCCCTGAACTTAAAGTCAAACCTACTGAAGCCTTGAAAAAAAACAGTAGCCGGTACACATTCCTCAATTCCAATTTCAAATGTGTTTTATGATGAGAAGAGATATGAGTTAGTGATTGAGAGGAAATAGGGAGGAAAAGAGGGTGTTGAGATCAGATTATTCATTGGTTATGAAATGAGATTACTGGATCAATCATACATTCAATACATCTATAAAGGCACTTCAAAGAGATATCAAACAAACTGGGTGAAGAAGATCTACATTTCATTCTGAAGTGTATCAAACTACTAAAGATGGCCTATGATCAGATCAGTGCAAAAGAGAGAAAAGAAAGAAGAAGAAGACACCTCTCCAATTGGGCAACATTGTCAAGCTTGAAGTTGATGTAGATGGTTCCCTATTGATTCACAGAGATGGACTTTCAACAGTTTCTCTTTGGGAACCTATTTCTTTAAAGAAACTACCACTTGAAGCAATTCATGATATGAGCAGAATGAAGATTCATGTACTGAGCAAGGATAAAATGTCAGAGGCTCAAGATTTTGTCAACATGATCAAAGCAATTCTGGATCCAAGACAAGTTGCACATTTTATCATCAAAAGACCCAGCTGAATCATTACAACATCAATCACCTCCTAAACATTGAGGAAAACTAGGCTGTATAATCCTTAGGGGGAGTATTGTTGCACCCTGAAAGGATCATACATGCCAACTCAATGGGTGAATTGATGATTGCTCAGCTGGAATCCCACAAGTCCAAGAAGAAATGCGGATGAAAATCTGCTAAGGAAAAGACAGTGTTGTCTTCCGCATTAGTTAATGCGGAAGACATAACTCTGATGCGGACAAGTGTTTACTCTACTGCATTGACTAATGCGGAAGACATAATACTAATGCCGAAGAACAAGTTACTCTTCCGCATTGACTAATGCGGAAGAACAAAAGAAGATGCGGACAAGACTTTGCTCATCCGCATTGACAAATGCGGATGACCGACCAAATGCGCATAAGTATTTGTTCATCCGCATTAACCAATGCGGATGACCAACTTACTAACGCGGATGATCAAGTGGATGCTGATCAGATTATCTCATCCGCATTTGTCAATGCGGATGAACAAGCAGAGATGCGGATCAAGACTTAGACTAGTTTCTGATGTAATAGGTCAGGGGTAGTTTAGTTATTTTGTAAAGGCATTTGTCTGCCTATAAATAGAATAGTTTACCTCGTACTGAGGTGACGGCTGATAGATAGAGAATTTTTGTTGTAATCATTCTCTGTAATTTATCAACTTTCATATATCAATACAAACACTATTTATGAGTATCTCTTTGATTGTTTATTTCCGCCACTCAATCATTGACTTGATTATCATATCCGATTCACAGTAAGAATATCACTCTTACTCAACCCCAGTCAGAAAAGTATATCAATATGGTAGGCGTTAGAAAGATAAAAAATACTGAATTTTATGGTGATTTTTTTTTGAAAAAAGATATCGAGAAAAAAGTTACGAACGTTTAAAAAAAGGGGAAATGGCATGTGATTTGCATGTGATAAAAATGAGTGGCTGAGATTGGTTCCTAGAGTTCTCACAAAAAAAGGTGGTTCTCATTTGAACCCTCCCCTATATATATATATATTTATATATGTAACTTTAATAGCTATGAAAATGACAATCAGTACATATATGTAACTGTGATAGCTATGAGTATGATGATAATTGAATGGAAAAAGGTATCATGGTATAGTACATATACATACCAAGGTACATGTATGTAACTTAGTCATTTGTTTCTAAGTTTTAAGTTATCAAGATACATACTTACATAGGTTATGGATTAGGTTTGATGATTGGTCGAAAAAGATGATGCATCAAAATGATGAGACGTGGAAAAAGATTATTGATGGTCGAGCAATTATCAAAGCGTCTAGTTTAGAACACGAAGAACAAACTGTATAAGATGAACACTATTGTTACATATACGTAACATCGATATTAATATACGTAACACTGCTGTCATATATATATGTAACGCTTTTGTTGCATATACATAACACAACTGTTACGTATACTTAACAATGTTGTTACATGTATTTAGCAATGTTTGTTTATTAATATCCTCTTATATTTTGGTGATACTTAACTTGTATCTACATTGATTATAACCATGTTCTACTTGTATTTGGTTATTTATATATAATCACATATATGTATGTGTAAATGTTTGAGGTTTAATAAAATATTGTATACTTGTTGTATGTGTTATACTTACATATAGGTATATGACAACGAGTGTATATGTATCAATGTGGTTTAGATGGTAAGAAGATTAAGATTGAATTTGATAGTGAAATTAAAGTTTGACTGAGTTACATATACGTAACACATTGATTCATATACATAGAACTTATTACATATACGTAACACAATGATATATTTGAAATTAACTATTGTTATTAACATGGTTTTATCTATGGTTTTTGTTTAGATTCAATTATATATCCAAAATTTAGTATAATTTGATGTTTAAACTTAAAAAATATTAGTAAAATATAATAAGAGAGAAAATAGAAGATTTTAATATATAAATTGAGAAAAAGTAGAGAGAATGAGTGATTTTAGGGATTTTATTAATTAAAATATATTTTCATATGATTTGTATTTGTTTTGCCTAGTATACCCCTACAACTTTTTTATTTAATACTTTAAACGTCAATTAATTACAATCATACCACACACTAACATATAACCTAAGGGATTAGAACTAAATATTTCGAAGACCCTTCAAATTTGAAAGTCATATGACGTACTTTTTTACATGTTTTATGATATAAATTGATTTAGAAAGCGTGATACAAGCTTATTGAGATTGCATTTAGGTAATTAGGTTTATGATAATTATACAAAAGGAGTTAATATGTCGAAAGTCTAAACAAATACAATGGATCAATTTAATTTTACTACCTATCACTGTGTGGGGATGAAAAAATTACACCAAAACACTTGGGATGAATATTCGACACTACATATATTATTAGGTTTAGAAAATTTCTTAGGTTTATAACTGATGTGTGATTAGGTAATACCTGCTAGATTACCCGAACCAATTTACTAGAATATATTAAATCTATCCTAATAATTATTTATATTTTTCGACATATGGTATTCTCGCAACCACTCTCCCGTTAATTTTTCTGCCAAAAAGTTATTCTATTTAAAATTTAAATAATTAATTTTTAAGATTTTTTCTTTCTCTCCCTATATATAAATCCAAGTCCTTTTTGAATAAATAATTTTCAAAAATTATTTTTTTCATTATATAAAAACTAAGTATTTTGATTAACGCTTACATTTTTTTCAAAATCAAAATTGTCTAACTATTTTTTTTTCTAAAACAACAAAACTTTTTAATTATGAAATATTTTGAAATTAATATTTTTAAAAAATAAAAGTTTTATATAAAAGCATTTTTTACAAAGCAAACGTGAAGTTTTTAAGGAACGAGATAGTGATAAAAAACAAAAAAAAATCATAGCCAATAGTTTTTTTTTTAAATAATAAAAATATTTTATCAACAAATCAAAGTACTTACTTAAACATAATTTTAGTCATATTTTATATTTAACGTTTTACAAATCCTAACTCTTCATTAATAAATATTTGATTTTTTTTAAATTTAACCAATGTAATACAAAAGGTTATAGTCTAGTATTATATAGTTTTAAAAATATAGTAAAGAGGGGTGATTTTATAAAAAACTAGAATTTATCAAAATTAGATAAATGTTATAAGTGTAGTTGTATATTTAGTATATTAAATTAAGTATTTAACTGAGTTTAAGACTAATTTTTCAGTAATAAGCATCCTAACGGGTAAGTTTTGTAAACATAAGACAATAACGGGTATACAAAATACATGCACGTACACCCATAAGCCTGATGAGCAGTGAATAATGGGTATCCACCGGTATGAGATTGAGACTACAATACATGTTCATGCTTCATAGTTCATTCTCATCCCTACATCCATGTCACTTACATGTTTATGTTTATGTTTATGAATATTTAATTAGTTTATATTTTGTATTTCTAATGTTGCATTCTTGAATTTTGATCATTTGATATTAAACAACGGGTCATTAAGTATTTTTGGGCATGCATTGATAGTACATTCGAATTTCCATTCAAGTTTTTTGAAGAACTTCTTATAATTTTGTTAATTAGGTAGCTTGGTTAGTGTTAAAACACCCTAGAAATATTCATTGCTTCTAAAATCTAGTTAGAATTTTGTTCGATTTTGATTAGGTCGTTTTATTAATGTTGAAGTTAATCAAATTTCAATTTGATTGATATTGTTAATAAACTTCAAACTATTTGATTATATGTTCAATCTACATATGTTTGTCCTACTAAATTCATGTTAATATTGATATCTAAGTACGAATCGTTCTATATCCTCAATCTTTTGTGTTTTGCACATTAGTATTTATATTGAAATAATATATATTGTTACAGATCTATTTCTTTATATATGTTTAACTTGTACAAAATCATAAATAATGGCTTAAGAAGCTAGTTGATGTTGGTATACTTTTCATGCTTGTGGATAGCCAAATGTTTTGTGACGATCAAACAATTTACACTCATGATGCATTTGAGATAATGCCAACTGTGGCATCCATGGATCTTGTGTTTTTTCTTGCTGCAAAATTCAAAATTGATGGCACATTTAAAACTGTTCTCGCTAGCATTGGGTTATTCTACACTAATATGCTAGTTTTTCTTGCAAGTGTACTTAAAGTTTACCCTATTTTTATTTGAAGATTCTTGTATTTCTTATATTTGCCATTCCTATGATTATCTTTACAGATGAGTGAACAGGTGTGGGTACCTTATAGCATAAAGTGAAAATTTGTTTCAAGAAATATTGTCTCAAAGCTATGAACATGTGTAGGTAGCTTATAGCATAAAGCTATGAACATGTGTAGGTACCTTATAGCATAAAGCTATGAACATGTGTAGGTACCTTATAGCATAAAGTGAACATTTGTTTCAAAAAATATTGTCTCAAAGCTACACTTGCATTACTGTAGCATTGTTTGTTATTGTTAGGTCTAAAAAGTTTAATATACATTTGTGTTCGCTTCCAAAGTGCGTACTCGAATATCATATATATGTTGTTCTTCCTAGTTGTGTTCGCTAATAGTAGTCTTAAAAACTTGGTGTATAGTCTGGTTTGATGGTATTTTACAACTTCTTATCACGGTAGCATCAATAACTAAATCTTTATGTGTAGGCCTGAGTATAAAAATATTATTTTTCTTTAGCATCTACTATGAAAAATGTAGTATTTAAGATTTTTCAATTATTTATTTTATGGTAATTGTGATGTATATAAGTTTAATTATTAATTTTTATTTACTTTGAAAAATCCCATTGAAGACACACTTCTCTAAATTTGGAGCTAATTGTAAATGTAGCACTAAGCTTGGTTATGTGTCAGCTTTTTTGGTCTTGGTTGGATGAGTTTAGTAGCAGAAGATTGTCAATGGGAATGTAGGATTAAAGGCTTGCAAATAAGATTGCTTATATTAGTTAACTACCCAAGTAGGATGCTTGTATTATTTTGAAACACAAGTGTATAAGGCTTTGATGTTACAAATAACTTGGGTGAGTGCAAATGATGTATTACCACCTTATTTATACTAGTTACATTGGTTTTAGATCATTGTATATCTAGATACATCTATACAAAAATTATTCTAAGAATTTGAGATTTACAAGTCTAGAAAATTCTATGGAATTGCCTAGTTTATACGCAAATCATCCACGAATGTGACATCTGGTAAATTTCCGTTACCAACTCCGTTAGTTCCGTTAAGTCTTGCTTACACGTGTCGTAAACACACACTAGTTGTTGTTTAACGTTGGTGACCTAATAATAATTAATAATGTTACGTTATTGATAATCTAATTGATTATGTGATTATTGTGTTATGCTTATGTGTTTACACAATTTAAACGTTAACGGTGAATTTTATCGCGTAACGTGAAAACGCGTATATTTAAATTGCCTATCTTGTGAGTTGTGGAAATAATGTAAATATTATTATGTTGATTAATAATGTTGGTATTATTAAGTTAAAACCTTTCAAAAAGTGTTTAAAAGAATAGTTTTATAAAATATAAAATAAAGGGGTTAAGTGTAATTACCTAAAACTAAAACTTAACAAAATTAACAAACCCTAATCCCCCCAAAACCCAAATCGGCCGCAACCATCATCCCTCACCCCTCCAATTGCGATTTCAACCTAAAACTAGCCTACAAGCCAAGATTTTGATCGATTTCAAGCAATACAATCGTGGGAATCATCAATTGCAAGCTATAACACATTTAAAGGTTAGATTTTTCATGTTTTTGGGGTTTTTGTTGGTGGCCGAACCCTAGTTGCGAAATTGGTCTTCATGGGGTCGAATTTGATGTTGTTTGATGATGTTAGTATGTTGGTTAGATTGAATACATGTTAGTTAACGTCGATTATGTATGAATTGTATGTTTTTAGTGGATTGATCATGAACTTTGATTATAGGCAAACCCTAATTCGAAAATTTATGAGATTATGGATGAATGATGATTGTTTGATGAATGTATGATGATTAGTAGGTTGTATGATGGCTAGGTTACATTGATTTTGCAAGAAATTGGTGAATTGAAGTTGGTGTTCATAGGTTACTAATAATAGTAACTTTATTTGCATGTAATGATGATCTAGTGATGGATTGATGTATAGATGTGTTCATGATGATGATTAGATGTTAGATTGTTGTTATGAATGCTAGAAATCTTTGAATGGATGTTGTTGTTCATAGCTTGCCAAAAGTAGAAACTTTTGTTCATGAAGATTGTTAAATTATGGTGATTAGGTAATGGTGATCATGTCTAGATATTGTTATGAGCTTGAGATGGTATAATTATGATGAATTCATGAATACATTGGATGGTTGATAGATGTTGGGATGTACTTTCCAAAAGGGAAACTTTATTTGCATAAAGTCTGAAAAAATGATAGTTTGAACATGTTTGGGATGTTAGGAGCATGTTAGTATGATCATGGATAGATTCTAATGTGGTAGAACATGGTATTTGGTTGTATGTAATGCCGGGGTAATCATGAATGAATTTGGACATTTATGATCATGTATGATTTGGATGTTGATTAGTAGTAGGACATCATGTTTGGGATTGGTAATTGATTGTTGTGATGTTGTAGAATGCAATGATATGGTAATGAATATGGTTATGATCATCATACACGCGTGCGAATCTGAGGCCCCTACTTAGTAGGATTGGCAGGGTTTAGGATGTGAAGTCGTGAGTGGCTTCACAGGCATGTGGTGAGTGGTTTGATCTTTGTGTGACATGTTAGTTGTGTTATAACTAGTGGATATGTAATGTTCTAGATTCGCATGACTTGTATGATACTTGGTTGTATGATGATTAAAGTGATACACCTGGGTGATATAGCATACATATGATCTGTTTGAATGTTAACTATGTATGATATATGGTATATGATTACTTGAATGGTTTACACGGGTCAACTAGGTCAAACATGTATGTTTTGTTTGAAATCTTGAGTCCTTGGTTGTAGTGTACTTAGGGTTTCATATGTTCTTTGATTTCACGTACTCATGTACTTATATGATCTAGGTAACCTCTGAAGGTTGTCTGTCTATTCTGTTTGACAAGTCAAACTCTAAGTATCTATACGCATATCAGGTGAGTTCATGCCCCACTTTATTTAATCTCTTTTGGGGGAGATAGCATACTGGTAAATCCCGAACGCTTTATATATTCAAGTTGTGTACAATATTATATAGCGTTGATATCATGGAAAAGTCCTCACACTTTCGAATTGTTATTATTGAATAGCGGGGAAATTTGGGTAGTAATACTAGGTCTGACGAGCATGTGTGACTCGAGGTCAACCGGGTGCAATTTGTCCTAATAAACTTTGTCACGGCCTGTTAAGTCGTGACAGGAGGCAACAACACAACACAGTCAGCTTCAATTGCGAAATCACTATGAAATAATATTTATTGTTAAGGGACTAGCTATCTGTTACAATGCGCTACTTGTATATCTCTATTATTAAACTGTTTATGTTTGAATACCTCTGAACTCACCAACCATTGTGTAACATTTTAGTATGCTATTCTTAGGTCATTAGCTTGCTTGCCATAGGAGCACTGCATGGTTCACTGCATTCTAAGACTCGGTCTTCAAGACAATTTTATCATTTTAATGATTATTGATTTCTTTTTGGGTTGGCACATGTTTTGCCATGGTATACTTTTATTTCTTTGGGTTATTTTCAAAACGCTTCCGCTCTGTTTAAAATTTGTACTTTGGTTGATTTTATTTAAATTATGGCATATAGAGTCGTTCTGAGTAACTATTGACTGTGATCCTGGTTTGTTCACACGCCTCGCGGTAAAATTCCGCAATAAGGGATTTGAGGGTGTGACAACGAAACATCATGATTTTTTAATAGTTTCTAGACCTTTCATGCTTGTGAATGTAAGGCCCCCGTTCCCGGGACGCTTACAGCTGGGTTCTCATCGCACATAAAACATATAATTACATTTGTATTTAATAAATCGCAGCGGAAAACTAAAACCAACTTTCATTTCCATGTAAATGCTTTTGCATACTAATACAACATTCATTACAAAAATCGTTGTTCGCATTACAATGCAAAAACATTAATCAAAAGAATGCCATCCCAAAAGAGCTGAGTAATCGCCCGTGCCATTCTCAGCAAACATTACCTGCCAACTGGAAACACATCAAAGTCATCGTTGCTGAGTGAGTTCTAGTTTTATAAATAAAACATACTTTACTTTCAGATAAAACCGTTCGTACTTTTACATGATCACACATCATACGTACACATAGATAGTATCATTTATCTTCCTTCATTCGTTCATTCCTTCTTCA
This sequence comes from Flaveria trinervia, assembly GCA_025506515.1. Taxonomy (NCBI): domain Eukaryota; kingdom Viridiplantae; phylum Streptophyta; class Magnoliopsida; order Asterales; family Asteraceae; genus Flaveria; species Flaveria trinervia. The sequence goes on from CM046448.1 coordinate 11,809,741, forward strand.
TTACCTTACTGCGCATCGGACATCATCCCGAACCAATACCATGTGCTACCCCCGGTTAGTCGTAGCTACCGGGCCGAAGTCAACGAATGACAACTAAACGTATGCCGCGGTACTAGGAGTAACCGTCAGTCTTAGCTACTGGGCCGAAGTCAACGAATGACAGCTAAACGTATGCCACAGTACTAGGGGTGAGCGATAGAGGTCCTACATTTGGAGTCAATCACCAAGAGGGACCCCGTATCCGATGTGTGCAAGACGTTCATTCGTTCATCATGTTCCTCTTCCTTTATCTTTCACTTTACGTTACATAATACTTCGTTCATTCACCATAACAAGTAAAGCCACAGGAAAGGTATTATACATCACATAAGGAACATAAACATGCATCAACATCACATCATACATGGCAACATCATACATACATAAAGTGCAACATCATCATCATCATCATCATGCCAAACATGCTTTCTAAGACCTCGATCGTCATCTTAAAAACTCTTATGGGAACCTTTACATCAACACTTACATCTGCACTTTCCCCCGAAAGTCAGAAGTTAATCTACACCTTCCTCAGGTTCAACAGCCCTATTCGGGCGTATGGACACCCCTCAGTCGCATAGCCTCCATGCGACTGAACATCATGCGATTGAACTAACACGGATGAACACCTATGCGAATGAACATCCAGTCGTGCGAACGGACAATGCGGATGAACACCTATGCGACTGGACCTTCAGTCGTGCGAATGGACCTTCAGTCGCATGACACCCACGCGACTGGCCCTCCAGTCGTGCGAATGAACCCCAATCGTGCGAATGGACCCCAGTCGCACCCTAATCGGCCGTATGGCCTCCATTCGGCCTCCAGTCGGTCGCCTAGCCCTAACTGGTGCAGAGTGCAGTTCAACCCGACTGCAGCCGAGGGTTTTCGGCCTCCAAACTCATCTAACACCATTTTAAGCCTAAATCGACCATCCTAAACCTTAGGGATGCATACCATAGCATCATTCAAGCACAACCAAGCAAGAAATCAAGTCACAATCGCGTCATACATATACATACACATACACAAACGGGTCAACTTACACACATACGAAAAACTCGATTTCAGATGTTTTCCAGCCCCAAATCGTTTGAAAACAAGTAAAAGAGGGGTCCTAGAACTCACCTAAATGAGCACAATGACAATAGCTTCGACTCGCTTGCTTCACGACGATTTTGGCGACCCGAATCGACCGAACCAACACTTTTTCCTCTTTTTCTCCTCTTTTTCTCTCTTCTCCCTTTATGAAGCTGAAATGTGGATGTGGGGAGAGTGGGATGCCTCTCCCTACATATATCACCACATTTCCCAACTTTTCTTCGTTGGCGAGTTTGGTCCCTCGACTTTTGGACTTTATTTTCTTTTCTTTCCTCACCGGCTTCAAAATAATAAATATCCGGGTGTTACAAGTCCACCCCCCTTAAATAGGTTTCGTCCCCGAAACCTGTTATTCGTCGAACAAACGTGGATAATGCTGTCTCATTTCTTCTTCAGTCTCCACGTTGACTCGGATCCCTTCCTGTGCTCCACTGTACACGCACAAGAGGAACCACTTTATTCCTTAGCCTCTTTTCTTTACGATCGATGATTGCACCGGTTGCTCCACATAATTGAGCCTTTCATCTATTTCAATGTCTTCCAATGGAACAATCATGTCTTCATCAGCTATACACTTTCTCAGATGAGATACATGGAATGTCGAGTGAATCCACTTAACTCATCTGGCAACTCCAATCTATAGGCCACCTCCCCTACTCGAGCAATGATTCGGAAAGGGCCTATATATCTTGGGCTCAACTTGCCCCGCTTTCTGAATCTGATAATACCCTTCCAAGGTGAGACCTTCAGCATAACCCGGTCACCCACCTGGAACTCAATTGGCCTACGTCGCTTATCGGCATACGACTTCTGTCTATCCTTGGCTGCCTTCATGAAGGCTTTAATCTTTTCAAGCTTCTCTGTCGTAGCCTCGATTACCTCGACGCTCCCCATTCCTTCTAACCAATATCACCCCAACAAACGGTGTTCTGCATCTCCTACCGTATAGCATCTCATATGGTGGCATACCAATACTGGCATGATAGCTGTTGTTGTATGAGAATTCAGCTAACGGTAAGTGGTCATCCCAACTTCCACAAAATCGATCACACACGCCCGGAGCATGTCTTCCAGTGTCTGAATGGTCCTTTCTGACTGACCATCAGTCTGGGGATGATAAGCCGTGCTAATATGTAACCTCGTCCCCATAGCGTCGTGGAATTTCTTCCAAATTTAGATGTAAACCGAGTGTCACGATCAGACACAATAGACACCGGCACACCATGACGAGCTACAATTTCCTTGATGAACAGATCAGCCAACCTCTCAGATGAATACGTCTCGCGGATCGGTAGAAAATGAGCGCTCTTCGTCAGACGATCAACTATCACCCATATGGCATCATACCCTTTCGGGGTACGTGGCAGCTTCGTAATGAAGTCCATGGTGATGTGCTCCCACTTCCATTCCGGTATATCCAAAGGTTGGATCTTCCCATACGGCTTTTGGTGCTTGGCCTTCACTTGTAGGCAAGTAAGGCACTTACTCACATACTCCACCACGTCGCGCTTCATACCCGGCCACCAATAATCCTTCTTCATGTCATGGTACATTTTCGTGGCACCGGGATGAATGGAGTATCGAGTCTTGTGGGCTTCATCCATTATCTTCACCCGTAGATCCCCAAAACGAGGAATCCACACATGACCGAATCGAGTTCTAACACCGAGTGTGTTTTCACCCAATTCCCAACCAGACCTCTCATTCTTTCCGAGTTAAGGTGATCTTCTTTCAATGCCTCATCTTGAAACTCCTTAACTTGCTTCATCACATCGGAGGTCATGATTAATTGATAAGCTTTCACCCGAATCGGTTCGGGCCTTTCCTTTCGGCTAAGGGCATCCGCCACCACATTAGCTTTGCCTGGATGGTAATGGATCTCGCAATCATAATCCTTTATAAGTTCCAACCATCTCCTCTGCCTCATGTTCAGATCCTTTTGCTCGAAGAAATACTTCAAGCTTTTGTGATCGGTGAATATGGTGCACTTCGTCCCGTAGAGATAGTGCCTCCAGATCTTTAGGCAAAGACCACGGCTGCTAGCTCCAAGTCATGAGTAGGATAATTGACCTCATAAAACTTTAACTGTCGAGATGCATAGGCTATAACCTTCCCTCTCTGCATTAACACACACCCAACCCCGAGTAGGAAGCATCAGAATAAACCACTAGATCTTCACTTCCATCGGGTAATGACAGAACAGGAGCTCGAGTCAGTCTTGCCTTCAGCTCTTCGAACGCCTTCTCTTGAGCTTGACCCCATACAAACTTCACATCCTTTCGGGTCAACTTAGTTAGTGGAGAAGCAATCTTAGAGAAGTCTTGGATGAATCTTCTATAGTAGCCCGCCAAGCCCAAGAAACTACGGATCTCGGATGGTCTTTGGTGACTTCCATTGCATAACCGCCTCCACCTTCGCCGGGTCAACCATAATCCGTCAGGATTCACCACATGACCCAAAAACTGAACTTCGCGCAACCAAAATGCGCACTTGGAGAATTTAGCATACAATTTCTCCCTTCTCACGTCTCTAGAACCTCTCGAATGTGACCGGCATGCTCAATCTCGCTCTTCGAATAAATCAGGATATCATCAATAAACACAATCACTGATTTATCCAACATAGGCCGACACACTCGGTTCATCAGATCCATAAAAGCAGCTGGCGCGTTGGTCAAACCAAAGGACATGACAAGAAACTCGTAATGGCCATAGCGCGTACGGAAAGCTGTTTTAGGATATCTTGCTCCTTCACCTTCAACTAATGATAACCAGATCGAAGATCTATCCTTGAGAACCAACTAGCACCTGAAGCTGATCGAACAAATCATCTATCCTCGGTAGGGGTAGCGGTTCTTCACTGTCAACTTGTTGTTCGCGGTAGTCAATGCACATCCTCAATACCATCCTTCTTCTTTACAAATAGGACCGGAGCACCCCAAGGAGAGATACTCGGTCTAATGAACCCCTTATCAAGCAGCTCTCGCAACTGCTCCATCAACTCTTTCATCTCGGTTGGAGCCAACCGATATGGTGCCTTGGCAACAGGTTGGGCACCGGTATCAGGTCAATCTGAAATTCATCTCTCAGGTGGCACTCCTAATAAGTCTTCTGGGAACACGTCTGGAAAGTCACACACAACTGGTACATCAGCTAGTTGTGGTGTGGTGTATCCACATCTTTACATAAGCCAAGTAGGCACTACATCCACGCCTCATACACTTTCCCGCCACCGCCATTGAGATCACCTTCGGAATCGTAGTAACCGATCACCATAAACCGTTACCAAACTTCCGTCAGGCGCTGTCAACCGAACCATCTTCTTGCGACACACAATGTTGCCTCGAAATCCGCCAACCAATCCATCCCAGAACCAAATCGAAACCACCCAAGGTCATCACAAACGGTCTAACAGGAAACTTGTGACCCTCAAGCTCCACATCACACTTCTCTATCATCTCAGAAATCTGGTAGACTTACCTATGCAGTTTTCTACATCAAAGGGTGCATCAACACGTCTACTACTAACAAGCAGCTTAGCACAGAAACAGCAGAAATAAAACTTACTAGCACCCGAATCAATAACACAGAAGCTAAAGTCTGGTTCACTAGAAACGTACCGGACACAACATCAGGGTCCATCCTAGCCTCCTCTGTGTCATGGTGAACGCCCTGGCGCTCGCCCTTGGCCCATCACTTCCCGTCTTCTTCACCCCTGAACCCTCAGTCCTCGACTTCTTACAATCTCTGCTCATATGACCAGTTCCCCACAGTTAAAACACTTGCTCGACATGCAATCCTTCGCCATATGCCCTGTCTTCACTTGAAGCACAAGTTTGACCCAAACCTACATTCCCCGCTGTGCTCCCTTCCACACTTGCCACACCTTTTCGACCCCGCACTTGATGTGACCACACGGCGTCATCCACCCGTGCCTTTTTGTTACCCATCGGGCATCACCCCGACTAAACCGTTTCCCGTTCCAGTTCCGATCACCACCACCTTCATACTGCTTCGGTCACACCACCTCCCACTCATACCATACAACCTCCCATGCCAAATCAACTGCCGACTAAACGTGCTTGCCGGGCGGCGATCATATGCCGGCGAACATCCACGGTAACCCTGAATATACCTCTTGATTTTCTGAGACAGAGGCGTCACCTGATCAGGCACAAGCCGTGCCATTTCATTAAACTTGGTGGTATACTGCTGGTGTGTCATGGTTCCAGCCTCCAACTGCAAAAACTCCTTTTCCAACTTATCCATTTCTCTGTGAGGACAGAACTCCTCAATCACCATCTTCTTCAACTCGGGCCATTTCATTCTCCCGATCGCCCGATTCCTTCTGCTTGGACAATGTTATCCACCAACACAGAGCTGAATCCACAAAAGAGTGGGTAGCAAACTTCACCTTTTGGTCCTCTCGACACTCGCTGATATCGAGAACAACTTCCATTTCCTCACCCACGGTGAGAGCGCTGCAGCGGTGCGTTTCATCAAAAGTAGGGGGCTTGCATCTCATAAAAGCCCCATAATTACATCCTCGTGCCGTTTCATGCACAGGCTTTTCTCCTCCTCATCATCAGATAGAACCGTTTCCGGCTCTGGTTGTTCCCGTTCCCCAGAGGATCTGTTTCTTTCTTTCCTTTCCCTTCTCGTACAGCTTAATAACTTGTCATCACAGACGGTAAGATCGTCTGCATGACCTGATGTACTTCTTCTACAACAGCCTCTTTTACTGAGGCTCTCAGATTGGCGCTTTCGTCGCCACCTCCGGATGAGGGGTCTCTGGTTCTTCATGAACCACCCCTCTCAACCTGGGTCTCCTCTCTTAGGTCGCGGTTCAGCACCGTGACCTCCACCCCTAGAAGCTTTCGAAGATCTACCTCCGCCATCACACGCACACTGAAAGATTCAAACACCAACACGGTCATTCAAGGAAACAACTCAGTTATGTCAAGTATAGTAAGTCCCTAATTACAGTGGCCAGTTGTGATTAGCAACTTACTTTACTCTTCATACCCCAAGTATTACTGTCCTGACTACATCAGTATTTAAACCTACATATAACACATAACACATACCATGCGCACATAAAACGGTTAACTTTACAAAAATACCTGATGGCACGCAGCTACTCAGTTTGGCATTCCATTCCCTTTCCGTCCCATTCTCAGTTAAGATTAGGTTATTCTGAAAATTTACTCATTTCACTTAAACTTTGGCTCTGATACCAACTTGTAAGGCCCCGTTCCCGGGACGCTTACAGCTGGGTTCTCATCGCACATAAAACATATAATACATTGTATTTAATAAATCGCAGCGGAAAACTAAAACCAATTCATTTCCATGTAAATGCTTTTGCATACTAATACAACATTCATTACAAAAATCGTTGTTCGCATTACAATGCAAAAACATTAATCAAAAGAATGCCATCCCAAAAGAGCTGAGTAATCGCCCGTGCCATCCTCAGCAACATTACCTGCCAACTGGAAACACATCAAAGTCAGCGTTGCTGAGTGAGTTCTAGTTTTATAAATAAAACATACTTTACTTCAGATAAAACCATTCGTACTTTTACATGATCACACATCATACGTACACATAGATAGTGTCATTATTATCTTCCTTCATTCGTTCATTCCTTCTTTCATTACCTTACTTGCGCATCGGACATCATCCCGAACCAATACCATGTGCTACACCCCGGTTAGTCGTAGCTACCGGGCCGAAGTCAACGAATGACAACTAAACGTATGCCGCGGTACTAGGAGTAACCGTCAGTCTTAGCTACTGGGCCGAAGTCAACGAATGACAGAAACGTATGCCACAGTACTAGGGGTGAGCGATAGAGGTCCTACATTTGGAGTCAATCACCAAGAGGGACCCCGTATCCGATGTGTGCAAGACGTTCATTCGTTCATCATGTTCCTCTTCCTTTATCTTTCACTTTACGTTACATAATACTTCGTTCATTCACCATAACAAGTAAAGCCACGGAAAGGTATTATACATCACATAAGGAACAAAAACATGCATCAACATCACATCATACATGGCAACACATACATACATAAGTGCAACATCATCATCATCATCATGCCAAACATGCTTTCTAAGACCTCGAGTCATCTTAAAAACTCTTATGGGAACCTTTACATCAACACTTACATCTGCACTTTCCCCCGAAAGTCAGAAGTTAATCTACACCTCCTCGGGTTCAACAGCCCTATTCGGGCGTATGGACACCCCTCAGTCGCATAGCCTCCATGCGACTGAACATCATGCGATTGAACAACACGGATGAACACCTATGCGAATGAACATCCAGTCGTGCGAACGGACAATGCGGATGAACACCTATGCGACTGGACCTTCAGTCGTGCGAATGGACCTTCAGTCGCATGACACCCACGCGACTGGCCCTCCAGTCGTGCGAATGAACCCCAATCGTGCGAATGGACCCCAGTCGCACCCTAATCGGCCGTATGGCCTCCATTCGGCCTCCAGTCGGTCGCCTAGCCCTAACTGGTGCAGAGTGCAGTTCAACCCGACTGCAGCCGAGGGTTTTCGGCCTCCAAACTCATCTAAACCCATTTTAAGCCTAAATCGACATCCTAAACCTTAGGGATGCATACCATAGCATCATTCAAGCACAACCAAGCAAGAAATCAAGTCACAATCGCGTCATACATATACATACACATACACAAACGGGTCAACTTACACACATACGAAAAACTCGATTTCAGAGGTTTTCCAGCCCCAAATCGTTTGAAAACAAGTAAAAGAGGGGTCCTAGAACTCACCTAAACGAGCACAATGACAAGAGCTTCGACTCAGCTTGCTTCACGACGATTTTGGCGACCCGAATCGACCGAACCAACACTTTTTCCTCTTTTTCTCCTCTTCTTTCTCTTCTCCCTTTATGAAGCTGAAATGTGGATGTGGGGAGAGTGGGATGCCCTTCCCTACATATATCACCACATTCCCAACTTTTCTTCGTTGGCGAGTTTGGTCCCTCGATTTTGGACTTTATTTTCTTTTCTTTCCTCACCGGCTTCAAAATAATAAATATCCGGGTGTTACATTGAAGATTATTTTAGTTAGTCTAATTTTGCGACCTTCATATAATGTTCTCTAGTATCTTGCAGGATGTTCTATAGCCTTCTGATGCTGCCTTGGTGATCTAGAAATATGTAGGTTGTTTTGGAGTTGTCCAGCCAGCCTTTGTTGCTTCATAAAGTTCCTTGCTTGCTTAGAAATAAGGTGTTTTGACCTTACTTTTGACGGGCCATGACATGATGCTAACTTTCAGAGTAATTTTCGGCCACTTTCGTCATATCGGTGTCCACTGCCGGAAAGTAGACGTGTTGATTTTAGGAAGACAACTTAAGCCATTGCAAACTTTTCATACCAATAAAAAATTGTTAATTGTTAGACCTATTGTCTAATTATTACTTTGTTAGACCTAATTTTCTAATTGTTAGGGTTTACATCTCTCTCTTGGTAACTTTTAGTTACATAAATAAGTTATGTTGCTTTCTATTGTGATGTTTCTACTAATTATGTTATTATTTAAAGGGAAAATTAAGAGTTATTATCACAGTCACTTTTACAGGGTTCTAAAAACTGCAACATCAATCATAATAATAGTTTAAGCATAAGTTAGTTTGATTGTATTGTAAAAGGTTTTTTGCCTTTTATTTTTTATTTAGAAGCAAATCTATCTTCTACTTTGTTTTTCCTGGTAACCGAATTAAAAGCTCCACAATTTTAGAATTCTACATCTATCACAAAACGGCTAAAACTAAGCGTTTTAGTAACATTTTATGACTTGAGGAAAGTAGCAAGTGTTTTCATTCAAATAAAAGAAGCCACTTCTCTCCGTTGCTAGATCACGAGGTGACTATTTCCTAGAAATCCTTTGATCCATTTTGGCCTTCATGAAGTCTATATTTCTATGTAAACCAGTAAAATTCAAAGGGAATGTGCATTTTTGAATATGTCTTACTGGAATCTTCACGTTGAATGTTTGAATATAGTCACTTGTCGATGATATTCAGTTTATAAAGAGATGGAGTGGCTGTAACATCCGCCATTATCAAGTTATAACCCGAATTCGAACTAAAATTGATCTTTCATACGATATGAATTTCTTTATTTAACTTATTTTTCTACATTAATAAATTATATGGATTAGACGTGTAGTTTAAATAATATTGTGAATTGATTTGTTTTATTTATCATTTAAACAACTTATAATAATTCATTGTTTTATAAATAATTCTTTTCATAAAATTATAAAGTTTATAAATCATTTTAAAATAAATAACTAAATGGAAGACTTAATAAAACTTATAAATTTATAAAATGAATTTTAATAAACTTATAAAGTATTATTAGTAATTATGAATTTTAACTATTGAAAATAAATAATCAAATTATAAAGTTACAAGTTTATAAAAGTTATAAAGATTTTATAAGAAAATAAGTTGTTTAAATTAAAATTAAGGTTTTAATAAATTAAAAGTTAAAATTCTAATTATTCTTTTATCTATTTATTTTATTTAATCTTATATTTATTTCAAAATCATAACCCCCTTTTAAAAGACTTGTAACTCACCATTAACACCATTCATAACCTCCTCCTAACCTCAACTATAAAAGCAAGTCTTAGGCCTCATTTTTCATTTGCTCATTCTCTAAAAATCTTTCACACAAACCTTTAATCATCCTTTGGTTATAATCAATTTCAAGAATTTTCTTTACAAATAGTTTCAAGAATCTTCTAATACTAAGTTAATCTTATATTGCTTTTATATTATACATTTTTATATTGTTTCAATCATCCAAACATCCAATTGTTCTCATAACTTTATGTTCTTACTTTTATTCTTTCTTCTACTAAATCTCTTTTAATTTTAATCATTATCATTTGATCATTAACCTTCTAATATTCACTAACCTTATAACAATCATTAACATTCCTAAATTAATCTAACATAAACAAAGAATCAAGTTTGCATATGGACGGCTATGCCGCCGCATTCGGTTATTCCACAAGATTATTTCCATAAGTGATGGCTATTCCGAAGTCTTGGAATATTTTTATATAACTCAAATGAAGTCTAATATATCATATATCGACATAATAAATTTTTTCTAACCCGTTTCATGCTTTAATAATTTTAAAAGTGCATATAAGTGCGTTACTATAACTTTGACAGAATATAATCTGACTTAAACTGACCATAACTTGATCATAACAAACTAAATTTAAGTAAACTCACACTCCAATATCAATTTCATTGAATTACCTTTTCAAATATAGTTTATACATATTCAAAATCAATCGGAAAACTCAACAATAGCCTTCACAAAATAAGTGTGCATTTCAGTACCTTCTGTCTTATGCTGCTGTTTTGACCTATTTACGGATCTTTTCATAAAAATATTTCTCAATGAAAGTTGTCCGGGAGACTTTGAGCTAGTCAACTATAAAATTTTATAATTTTATGAAACCGGTTTCTATTTTTAAAATCTGTTCAAACACATATCAAAAATTCTGTCCATAATCTAAAATTGATGCAATAATCATTTTTCAATCTATCGTTCGCTTTTTAGCATTCTCTAAACGTCCTAATTTCTTGTAGTGAATTCTGATCTCATGTTATTGTTTTTTTATCATTTAGGATATCACCTTTGACTCTTGATGTAACATCTGTAATTTTTCAAGTTAAAACTCAAAACCCGAACTCAATTTGAATTTTCATTATTAATTATTTTAATGGTTTTATGGATTAAATACAACTTCTATTGTGAATTTTTTAATTATTTAAAACAACTTGTAATAATTTACTTAGAAATAAATCTTTTCATAATTATAAGATTTATTAATCATTTTACTATAATTATCTAAATGGAAAAGTTTTATTAAAAATTTATTAAGTTATAAAATAACTTTAATAAGCTTATAAAGTTTTATGAATTAATTATTGAAAATTAAGTAATTAATTTAATTTATTTAGTTTTATAAGTTTAAGGTTTAAATTGTATTTATTGTAACTTAATATAAAGGCTTTGTTCATAAAATAACAATTTTTGAAAACGCAGGGACCAAAGTTGTAAATTTCTTAAAAACCCAAACCACCTTCATTCTCTCTCCTGTAATTCCGGCACCGGGAGCGGCCATCCTCCGGCCAAGCTCCGGTGGCCGCAACACACTCCCAAAACCCATCAATTTTTAGTCCGAAAGAGCTAGTCTACTCGGGGGGACCTCTCGAGTTTGAACCCACGACTTAATAGAACATTAAAGCTCGATATTAAAGGGTCTCGAACCAAAACGCACATCTCGATCGCTTTATAACCGTTCAACGTACAAAGATTGATGATTGATCAAACTAAACGTACAGAAACGTTCGGATAATCATTGCTAAGCTTAATGCATGGTTAATTCTGTAAGGCCCCGTTCCCGGGACGCTTACAGCTGGTGATTCATCGCACGTAAAACATATACTTACATTTATTCATCAAAACATTGCAGCGGAAAACATAAAGCAAATTGCATTTCATTCTAATGACTTTTGCAAAATAATGCATTGTTTGTCGGTTACAAAATTACATTGTTGTATTACATCACAAAAGCCTTAATTAATGGATGCCATCTAAAAGAGCTGAGTAGCCGCCTAGTGCCATCCTTAGCAACGTTTACCTGCCAACTGAAAACGTATAAAAGTCAGCGTCGCTGAGTGAGTTCTAGTTTTATAATAAAACATACATAATTCATTATTTATTTCTTTACAGAGTCCATACAATACGTTTCATTCGTTCGTGGTCATACATCATGCGTACATACAGATAATATCATTATTATCTTCCATTACGTTCGTTAACCTTCGTTCATGTCACACCCCAACCTTGACGGCGGAAACGTCGAGGAGTGAGACTTAAGATCGTTCACAGCCACATAACGCTATTATTAACCCAAATATAATTTTATCACAAAATTCAATTGTATCATTACAAACATAAGACTCAAAGAAATAAAACCATAACATAAAAGATAACAAGTCTTTTTAATTCACTTATTTATCTAGGTCCATTCCTAGATGTGTAGCTTCAATGTGTAGGAATCAAACTTGGGCGTTTCCTGAAACATGTTAAAAAATAAAGGGTCAACAATAATGTTGGTGAGCATTCCATAGTTTTAAAATACATAGATTATATAAAAGATGGCAATTCAAGTCATAAGTTAGTGAATAAAGTGATTAGGGATGTTATGAACAATGAAACAATCAAACCTCGACAAAGTTTTACAAGTCTCAAACGTTTACAGGATTATACGATCAGCTAAGTGTACTTGGATCAACCAAAGCAGGCTTGTCTTGCCCATAGATCTATGACTTCGCTGGGCTAGCAATAGTTAATGATTGTACATATAACGCCATAACATGGTAACCACAAAAAGTTCAACTACCACAACTTTGCATGATGAGTTGCCATAAAGATTACAAGTCTCAAATAGGTTACAAGTGCAATGATAATAAGTTAACATGTTCACCCCAAAGTGTGAAAATAAGCAAAAAGGGGTATGGAAATACTCACTTGATCAAATGTATGACAATTAATGAGAATAATAAGCAATAATTCCAACGAAGTTCTTCACAAGGTACCTAAGTGTAAATGAATTTACAAGATTTAGATTATGGTTTTAACATGATTTAGGGTTTCGATGGAATTTGGGGTTTTAATATTTAGTTAACGCTAGTTAGTGAGATCCTTATATATATTTTAGTCCAAGAACAATATCATGTAAGGAACTTTTAAAGAAACAAAAGCCTTTATAATAATTTTATAAATTTAACTTATAAAAATATATAATTTCCATAGTAACCATGATTAATCCAAAGATATAAAATGTTTAGTGTCCAAATAATCATTTAATGAAAATATTATATAAAGTCTATTTTTAACATGATTAAACTAGGCAAAATATTTGTCAATTTTTATTTTATAAGAAAATTGTTAGCGTAATTATGGAAATAATTTAAAAAAGATAATAGGATAGCTTTAAAAATAACCGAGATTTACAAAACCTTTTTTTTTAATTTTCAGAAGATTTTATATAACTTTTTAAAGGCTGAAAAGCCACAAAAAAATATGTTGGAGGTCGTCGGGTTCGAACCCGGGACCTCTAATTCAGAATGTGAGTGGGGAACCACTGAACCAAGGCCTTAGCCGCGGTTTTACTTGGTTCTCAAATCTTAAGAACACCCGTTTCAAAATAGCCCCAATTTCATAAGAACCCTAGTTTGATTTGAACCAAAATTGAAGATCAAATCGATGATGTTTATGAGAAAGAACATGGGGCTTTGATTCCTCATGTAATTACGCGTATATAATTGTTTTTATTTACCCGATTGATGATGGCTTGAAGGTGGAACAGAACGAAGAACAGCCGCGACCTAATCGAAGTCGGTTCACAGTGCAATTGTAATTAATAATTCAATTCGTCTTACAGGAAGCTTCCAAGGACATTGATAAGCAAAAGCCCTCGGTTATTTCAATTGGGATGACCCAGATGATACTGTTCGATCAATGGTGGTTTCGCAAAAGAATTGATATACGAATGAGAGATTGTGTGTTTCCTAGATGAAATTGCGAGTGGTAGTATGTTAGGAATAGTTAATCGATGGTTATGGATTCCATTAATTGAGTTTTTAACGCGATATGAACGTTAAACGGTTAGAAATTGATTGGTGTTTCGGTTTCGGGGATTTCATCAGGAAATCGAGCGTTTCAGCAGGACTTAAAGATGGTTATGGGTTCGATTCAAGCACTAGGACCGATTTGAAACGGTTTTTTTAAACTTAATTTTCAGTGATTAACGTATTTAAGATGTGGCCGGAGCTACGGCTGAGGGTGGCCGGATATTGGCCGGAAAATCGGGGGTGAAAAGGGGAGGGGGTTTGGGTTTTGTAAATCTACATAAATGGTCCCTGAGGTTTAAAAGTTGATAATTAATGCGCAAACCTTTCTTTTAAGGTTTTTAAAATGACAATTAGGCCCCCTTGACTTTTAAATCAAGATTTTATACATTTTAAGTTTACAATCTTTATTATTAATAACCAAATTATTATAGTGGTATTATTCTTAGTTTATTATTATATGTCACTATTATTATAATTTTTATTGTTATTATTTCATTTATTAAAATCACTAATTACTTATTGTTACTTAATCATTCAAGTTAAATGATTAAAGGCCATTAAGGCATAAGTAACCCATAAGTCTCATGAATGACACAACTAAACCATACAAGAATTTAACAAAGCTAACCTTAATTAACCCAAAATTACAAGATGTTACAGTTCATTCGTTACATCTTGTGACATGTACATTACCCCGAACATTGTGCACGAAGCTGGTTACTAGGCCTGAGGTCTTTCATAGACCCCGAACATTATGCACGAAGCTGACTCCAGTACCTAGGGCAAGTACATTCACCATTCATCTTTTCCTTTCATTCCGGATCAATGCCATATGCTATACCCCGAACATTGTGCACGAAGCTGGTTGCTGGGCCTGAGATCTTTCATAGACCTCGAACATTATGCACGAAGCTGACTCCAGTACCTGGGGCAAGCGGCAAGGATCCCATACATATGGTCAATCACAAGGATTGGACCCCAATGTGCATCCTTCTGGGTAGCTAACCTGCACACAGTTGAGCTAACACCTTCATTGGGTGTGGACCTCCATACATTGCTTGCAGGACTTTTTACGTTCATTCATTCGTTAATGCATGCATTCATTCATCATGTTCTCTTTCATTATCTTTCACTTTACGTTACATAATACTTTCGGTTCATTCATTAACATAACACGTAAAGCCATGGAAAGATAAAATTCATCATCATAGGAACATAACATAACATACCATTCATACATCATCACAGGGCATCATACATACATATCATACATCATGCATAGTCATGCAACATCATCATCATCATCATCATAACATGCCCATCATACTATCTATGACCCTAAAAGTCAACTTATAGTCCCTCGGAAATTTCCCAAGTCAAAGCCTACTTTACACATTCTTCCCAAAAATCAGAAAAACATTCTAAGTCTTAGGCGCATAGGCACTATGCAGGCGCATGGACACTATTCAGGCGCATGGGGAACACTTAGGCGCATGGGCCACTTTCAAGCGCATAGGTACTGTTCAGGCGCATGGGGACTCCTAGACGTCTGAACACTTAGGAAATTCTAGCCCAATCTAGGCGCATGGATACTATTCAAACGCATGAGCACTTAGGCGCATGGGCCACTTGGGCGCATGGGCACTATTGGGGCGCATGGCCCAACACTTAGTCATCCGACTAACATTTCTAGGCGCATGGGCTACTGTTCAGGCACATGGGTATACTTAGACTTTTCTAAGGCAAATTTTGGGCGCATGAGCTACTGTTTAGGCGCATGACTTACACTTAATTCTTTCTAAGGCAATTTCAGACGTATGAACACTTATCTAGGCGCATGAACATTCTGTAAAACATGTTCCTAGGATTTTCAATCCTAATCATCAAACCCATCGGTTCTAAGCATAATGTGGCTATTCTAAACATGAATAACCTATAACGTCCAAGAACCAACATCCAACATACATAATACATACGGGTATTCACATATAACTTTGTAAAATCATTTTAATACGTTTCCAGCCCCAAAGATAGTTAAAACATGTAAAAACCGGGTCTAGAACTCACCTGGTGCAACTTGGGGTTCTTCCTTTTAACCCGCTTGCAAAAAGTTCAAAACACCTAGAAATAACATCCAAAAACATACACACACGAGCACAAACACAACCCATAAGCATATAAACACAAACCGGGATAAACCCGTCATAAACATGTAAAAACCACGAATTCTTACCTTGAATTCGTTCACTTCTTCTTCTACAAGCCGAGAGTTTATGCTCTCCTCTTGTCTTTCTCTCTTTAAAGCCAAAGAATATGATGATGTGAAATGAGGTGGGGCGGCCATGCCCACCTTTACAATAACTTTTCAAAGATTTTTGTCCTTTTTATATTTTTAGTCCCTCCATTTGGACCTTATTGCCTTTCTTGCCTTTATTCTTCATATTTTGACTTTAAAAAAAATAAACCGGGTGTTACAAATTCGAGTTAAATCATCAATTAAACATATAAATATAACCGAAATGTTCGAATCGAAATCACAACCCAATCGGCACCTTAACATACAAATTAGGGCTATTTAACAGAGGGGAAAGCTTTCATATGATTCCTTTCAACTTTCTGAACCTTTAATTGCTCGAATAATTCAGTCGATCATCGATTTCAAGCTGTTTCTTCCTCGCGAGCAAGTCGAGACAAACCCGAAGCTTAAACCTTATCAATCGGTCGTAATCAAGTGTGTTTAATACACTATTTTACTCGAAATTACATGGGGAAGAAAAGCCCTATGATTAATCTGGGTAACAACATCGAATTGAGGTACAATTTGGAACATTTGCAATCTAGGGTTCTTGAGTGATTTGGGGGTTATTTGAAAGATGATTTTTATTAATTGATTTGTAATTTAAAACAAATTTTGGGCTTTAGCCCAACCGGTTATCATATCATCTTTATATGCAAGAGGTCATGGGTTCGAACCCGGCCTCCTGCATTTATTTCTTTAAAGCCAACTTTGTATACTTTAAACTTTAAAAGTTATACTAATATGTTATTATATCAAAGTAAAAGTTATTTTAATAACTAAAATACTTCAGAAATTATTAAATTAATTTTAAATGTATTAAAAACTTATGATTTTAAATTTAATTATTTTTTTAGAATAACAAAGGTTATAAAACATTATAAATTCTTTTATGAAATTTAAATGCTAAAAATATAATATGATTCAAATTTAGATTATTTCAAAACATCATAAATTTATATGTTAAATAACTAATTATTCATCTAATCATTTAAACATATTATATCATAATTAGTTAATAAATTTCTTCGTTGACTTTTATTAAATTCTTGAAAATTATAAAACAATATAATTTGCTTTATCCTTATTTTCAAGGTTTTGTATATAAAACCTTTATGTTAAATTATTTTAAAAGCTCAAAACTTTATAAAATGATTTTAAATATTTTAACGTCATTTAAATAAGTATTTATTTAATTCTCGTTATCAAGCTTTAAATAATTAATTATTAAATTAATTATTTTTTTCACATAGTATACTTAATTTCTATTAAATCAATAACTTAATTGTTAAGACGTCTTTAATTATTCTTGGACTAAATGATTTATATTGTCTTTATTAAACCAAAACATAAACAAGTCATTATTTTACTTAACTATTTAAACCCCTAAATTCCAATTGAAACCCTAGTTCATGTCTTATTGTTAATCTTATTATCAAACTTAATCTTGGAACTTATACATTTAGGCATCTTGTAAGAGAAATTGTTGAAGTCTCGTTTGTTTTTCTTATCATCATCTTATATATATAATGTGAGTTTCCTTGCCCCTTTTTACTTTATTTCACACTATTTTGGGGTGAAACATGATACTTATACATCATACACTTATAAACGTTTGAGACTTGTAAAGCACTTGCAATTCATCTTTATATTTTGTCATGGTTATTTGTGTGTTGTAAGTGATTATATGAGATACATAGTTTGTTTACAATCATTAACTATTGCTAGCCTGGCGACGTCTTAGATCTTTGGGCCACAAGCCTATTTGGTGCTAAAGTCGATGTATTGCCGACTCCTAATGGCGTATGCTTGTTCATCATGGGAACCAAATACACTTAGCCAATCTTATATACTTGTAATCAAGTCGAGGTTTGGTTGTAACGATATGTGTTCTATAACCTTACTAACTTATAACCTATGACATGAATTGCTACTTGTAACCTTGTTATATTATGTATGAAAACCTTGGAAACTCACCAACTATTTCTAGTTGACCTTTTATTTTCATCATGTTTCAGGTTTGATGCGTGAAGATCTTCTTGTGCTCATATAGGACTTGGACCTAGTTTTAAATTGAAAGTCTTATGTTTTATCTTGTATCTTGATTGTTTTGTAATTACTTATTCGTCTTGTAATATTTAATGAATAATGACATTTAATATTATTTCAACTTAATTAGTTCCATGTGCTATGAGCAATCATCTCTCATTCGTCCGCACCGATGATTCCGCCGTCGGTCGGGGTGTGACACTTGACATGTAACACCCGGTTATTTTTAAAAGACAAGATATGAGGAATAAAAAAGAAGAAAAGCAATTAAGTCCAAGTAGAGGGACTAAAAGTTTCCAAAATGACAAAACTTTGAAAAAGTTGGTGTAAAGGTGGGCATGGCTGCCCACCCTCACCTCACATCAACATTTCTTTGGTTTTAGAGAGAGAGAGAAGGGGGAAAACTCTCGGCTTGTAGAAGAAGAAGAAGAAGTGAACGAATTCAAGGTAAGAATTCGTGGGGTTTATGTGTTATGACGGGTTTTATCCCGGTTATGTGTTTGTGCATGTGCTCGGGTGTGTGTGTTTGGTGTTGTTTTTAGGTGTTTGAACTCATTGCAAGCGGGTTAGAAAGTAAGAAACACCCAAGTTGCATCAGGTGAGTTCTAGACCCCGGTTTTTACTTGTTTTAAACTATCTTTGGCGCTAAAAATGTATTAAACGATTTTCAAAGCTTATGTATGTTTACGCGTATGTAATGTGCATGATGGATGTGATTCTTGAAGCTTATAGGTTGTTCATGTTTAGAATTGCCACATTAAGCTTAGAACAGATGGGTTCGATAATTGGGTTGAAAACATACTGGAAACATGTTGAACAGAGAGTCCATGCGTCTAGATAAGGCTCATGCGCCTGAAAATGCCTTAGAAATATTAAGTGTAATCCATGCGCCTAAACAGTAGCACATGCGCCTAAGATTCCCTTAGAAATGTTTAAGTATGGCCCATGCGCCTGAACAGTGGTCCATGCGCCTAGAAATGTTAGTCGAACGACTAAGTGTAGGGCCATGCGCCCCAATAGTGCTCATGTGCCCAAGTGGCCCATGCGTCTAAGTGTTCATGCGCCTGAATAGTACCCATGCGCCTAGAATTGGGCTGGAATTGACTAAGTGTCCAGACGTCCAGGATTCCCAATGCGCCTAAGCACACATGCGCCTGCATAGTGCCCATGCGCCTGAAAGTTGCCCATGCGCCTAAGTGTTTTCCATGCACCTGCATAGTGCCCATGCGCCTAAGGACATAGAATGTTTTTTTGATTCTTGGGAAAAAGTGTAATGTAGGCTTTGACCTGGGAGAATCCCGGGGGGCTATGTAAGTTGATTTTTTGGGTCATAGATGGTATGATGGGCATGTTATGTTATGTGATTGATGATGATGTTGCATGGTTATACATGATGTATGTTATGTGATTGATGATGATGTTGCATGGTTATGCATGATGTATGTTATGTGTGTATGATGCACTGCTTGATGATGTATGTTTATCTTTCCCATGACTTTACGTGTGATGTTAATGAATAAATGAAGTATTATGTAACGTAAAGTGAAAGATAACGGAAAGAGGAACATGAAGTAAGAATGCATGCATTAATGAGTAATGGAAGTAGAGATAGTCTTGTAAGCATGGCATGTACATCGGGGTCTTTCTTTGTGATTGACCATTTGCATGGAACTATTGTTGCATACCTTAGGTACTGTGACCACGAGGTGCGATGCACCGTTATAGAAGGTCTATGATAGGCCTAGGTCCAGAACCACGAACAAAAAGGTATTGCATATTGCATAGTAAACCTACATTCATACCTTAGGTATTGTGACCACGAGGTGCGATGCACCGTCATAGAAGGTCTATGAGAGGCCTAGGTCCAGAACCACGAACAGAAAGGTATTGCATAGTAAACCTAAATCTTACCCTAGGTACTGTGACCACGAGGTGCGATGCACCGTTATAGAAGGTCTATGATAGGCCTAGGTCCAGTACCATGAACTAAAGAGAAGGGTTTACGGTTGTCAGAAAGGAAAGTAAAGCATGAATGATTAAATAAGATAATGATGATATTATCTGTATGTACGTATGACGTATGATCACGGATGAATGAAAAGTATCGTATGATTTTGAAAGAACGTAAAGAACGGTTTTCGAAAGAAAAGTATGTTTTATTTATAAAACTAGAACTCACTCAGCAACACTGACTTTTATACATTTTCAGTTGGCAGGAAACGTTGCTGGGGATGGCACGAGGCGGCTACTCAGCTCTTTTGGATGGCATTCTTTTGTTAATGTTTTTGCATTGTAATGTGAACGAATGATATTTTGAAATGAACGCTTGTATTAACTTGCAAAAACATTTGTAATGATATGAAAAGTTATATTTTATTTATGTTTCCGCTGCAATGTTTTCGTAAGGCAAATGTATTTATAATGTTTTATGTGCAATGAATGACCAACTGTGAGGTCTCCGGGAACGGGGCTTTACATGAAATCCAAGCTTTCTTATGTACTCTACAACCATCATCATACCATGTGAGTTTTCCATATAAGTTCTCCATGCCACATTTTTACTTTATTTCACACCTTTTGGGGTGAAACATGTTGACCTTATAAACTTACACTTGTAAACATCTTGATATTTGTAAATGCACATGCAATTCATCTTTACTTTTTGTCATGGTTATTGATATTATTGTGAGTGTATATGAGATACATTATATGTTAACAATCATTAACTATTGCTAGCCTGGCAATGTGATAGATCTATGGGCCTGACAAGCCTACCTGGTTAATCTAAGTACAGTTAGCTAATCGTTTAATCTTGTAATCTGTCAAGGTTTTATAGCTATATGTGTTCTATAAACTTGCATAATTCATAACCATTGACATGAATTGCTACTTGTAAATATTATATATATATATATATATATAACCCATGGAAACTCATCAACTTACAAAGTTGCCCCCTTTATTTTTAACATATTTTAGGTTTGATACTTGAAGATCTTTTTGTGTTCATATAGGACTTGGACTTAGTTTAATTGAAAATATTATGTTTTTTATTATATCTTGTTTGTATTGTAATGATCTAATTGTCTTGTAATGTTCAATGAAAATGATATTTAATATTATTTCAACTTATTTAGTTCTATGTGCTATGAACAGTCGTTTCACATTCGTCCGCCCCGATGATTCCGCCATCGTTTGGGGTGTGACAGTGGCAGTGGTGAAGCTTCAATAGAGGGAGGGAGGAAGGGGAGGGGGACTAACCTTTATTCTTTTTCCTTAGTAGTGTTAATTTTTTTCCTTAGTAGTGTTACTTTTTTACCTGTTACATTTTTAAGGTATATTAAGTTTGCCCATTGTTAAAAAATTTACATTCAACCCGTCCCATATAAACTAGTTCAAGCTTCGTCATTATGGAGTTGTCATTCTTTTCGCCCCTTGAACTTGATTCCTTTTACACTTCAATTCCCATTTAGCTAACAATTATTTGTATCACCCCAATGATGGGTGTAAACATATATATATTTGGTATGAAAATTCACACAATTTTTAACGTAAGAAATGATTATCACCTTTAGGCTAACTACACATAATATGCTAGTTTACCTATCACATAGTAGCATAGCTTGAGGTAAGAAACGAGTATCGATCCGCGGACACAATAGCTCCCAATACTAAATCTTTATCACTATCTAACCGATCAATTGAATTTGGATTTGTGATTATTGAGTTCCACTAAGATCGATTAGGATAACAAAGCAAAAAAATAAAGGTAAAGATACACAATAAATCAAAGATATTACTTGAACTTCGATTCCACTTAGCATAGTAATAATAAATAGCATAAAGTCAAGGTGATACCATTTTTTAACATATTGTATATGGAAATAGCCTAAACCCCCGTTAAGAATATCTATAAATATAACTCTTTGGAAAGCTAGAATGATAAACACATAATAGCCACCTAAAGTTATGCCATGAGAAACTAATGATACAATTATGTCAACGTTAAAGATAAACTAAACTTCCATCATGGTTATCTAATTTCATAATATTTTGGAAAATTAACACGATAAATATATGACAACCACCTTAACTTGTGTAAAAATAAATATAACTATAACTACTCTTCAACTTTTGACATTAAACCACGATTACAAAATCAATTAATAACCAATGACAAGAGAGATTCATGACATACATCATGGTTTTCTAAAAAATAAGCATAAGGGTGTACATTTGCTTAATTTTTCTAAATCTTTAACATTCATTAACCATTTCTAGTTAAATGTTATAAAATTACACACAAAAGATCCAATCATATGTATAAGTGTTGTAAGAGACATGTAGTTTTTCAGCATAACATTTTTATAACACCCACAAGGTTAATATTTCATCAAACTAGAACAAATACATATAATCATTAAAATATAATCAAGTTTCATCATGACATTAACATAAAGAACATCAAAAATCATGTACAAGTTGTTAAATCATGTTAAATTTTACTTAATCCAAGTGATAATAAGATCTTAGCACATTAGGCTTAAACAACACACCCAAACTCAAGAAAATAAAAGAACTCATAGTAGATCTAGAAGAATTCAAACCAATTTTATGTGAAATGGGTTGGATGATGTTAGATCCTTCTTGCAAGTATGAAATCTTCAATCTTTGTCTTCAACTCTCCTAAAAACTCTTGTGAAATACTCAAAATCACCCAAGGGTTTGAAGGAGGCTAGGGTTTGAGAGAAAAATAAAAATTGTGTTGGAAGTGGGGTGTTTTGCAGTTAGAAACCTGTTTTTTAGTTCGAATATCGCCATATCAGAAGCGATACGACCATATTTAGCTTAAAAATGAGTTTCTTGGAGTTTGATAGCTTATATGGGCATATCCACCTTTGATATAGTCATATTAGAAGTTATTTTCCACTAGAACTTCCTCAAATCTTACCTTTTCTTCACAAGAAATATCGAGTTTCATCCGACAACTGTAAAATCTAAATAAAACACAAATAAGTGTTAAAATAAATGATTTTTGTAACAAAAATGACATATAATGCAAAAATATATATGTTGTAAACTTATATAATTATTAACATATCAAACATTCACACACTTGAAATTTGCTTGTACTCAAGAAAACTCTCGAGCAACCATTTAACAAAAGTAATCTCATTGACAAATAGATAGCGAGAAGCAAGCCATTGGTTAAGTGCAGATCCAGACTCATGAAATAATTATCAAACATATCACATTCATAAAAAGAAACCAATTGTTTTGAGCTATTTGTTCTTTTCAAAAACTCTAGTAATATTAAGATGAGCATCAATGGCTATGACATTTTTTATGCATGCCTCTAAACCTCTCACAAAAATTACTCAACAACCGATTAGTTTTATGGATAAGTGTATGTAAATCACTCAATTTAAGAATAGATTTGATGGTGAAAATAAAGCTCGACTGGGTTACATGTACGTAACACATTGTTTTATATAGATAAAACATTATTACATATACGAGACACAGCGTTACATTTTGAATTAACTCTTGTTTAATGTGGTTGCATCTAGGGTTTTTGTTCGTTTCAATTATATATCTAAAATTTAGCATTTCTCTACTCTAATAAAAGGGTAAATGTGGGTGACACGTGTCAGCACCACAATCATTCTCACCAAAAGTTTCCCGCCTCTCTCTTCTATTAAATAATTACCTTAATTACTAATAATATTATTCTAATACTTTTTAATATTTAATAAATTAAGAAATAAATCTCTTTCTTAATGTTATTTCCAAATAAATTAATATTATTATTAAGTCAATTTTTATAAAACAAAAAGTAATCAAAATTGGGAATTGTAATTAAAAACTTTTTAAAATGACATTTTTATACGGTTTGTTTTAGAACAAAATGTATATTTTTTAAAATAAAAATAAAACAAAATTTTAAAAAGTTGATATCTCCTTTTTATTATATATAATCATTTTTCATACGTAATTTCAGTCATATCATATTTTAAAATATTATCTTATAATTAATAAATTTATTATATAAATATTTTATTTATTAAACCCGTGTGATACACGGGTTTACTAAAGCTAGTAATTTGATATTTAAATTTAAATTGTTAGTTGTAACACCCGGTTATTTTTCTAAAAGACAAGAAATTAAGAATAAAAGAAAGAAAGACAATTCAGTCCAAGTGGATGAACTAAAAGTGTAAAAAGGAAAAAAAATCTTTGAAAAGTTGGTGTAAAGGTGGGCATGGCCGCCCACCCTCATTTCACATCACCATTTGTTCGGTTCTAGAGAGAGATAGCAGAAGAGAACTCTCGGTTTGTAGAAGAAGAAGAAGAAGAAGTCAACGAATTCAAGGTAAAAATTCGTGGTTTTTATATGTATAGGGTTTTATCCCGGTTATGTGTTTGTATGCTTATGGGTTGTGTTTGTGCTCGGGTGTGTGTGTTTTTGGTGTTGTTTCTAGGTGTTTTGAACTCTTTACAAGCAGGTTAAAAGGAAGAACACTCAAGTTGCACCAGGTGAGTTCTAGACCCTGGTTTTTACTTGTTTTCAAACATCTTGGGGCTGAAAATGTATGTAAAAGATTTTCAAATGTTTGAGTATGTATGCCCGTATGTATTGTGCATGAATGAATGTGATTCTTGAATGCTTAAGCTTATTCATGTTTAGAATAGCCATATTAAGCTTAGAACAGATGAATTTGATGATTGGGTTGAAAACATACTAGAAACATGTTGAACAAAAGGTCCATGCGCCTAGATAAGGCTCATGCGCCTGAAAATGCCTTAGAAAGAATTAAGTGTAATCCATGCGCCCAAACAGTAGCCCATGCGCCTAAGATTACCTTAGAAATGATTAAGTACAGCCCATGCGCCTGAACAGTGGCCAATGCGCCTAGAAATGTTAGCTGGACGACTAAGTGTAGGGCCATGCGCCCCAATAGTGCCCATGCGCCCAAGTGGCTCATGCGCCTAAGTGTCCATGCGCCTGAATTACTCATGCGCCTAAGTGTTCATAGGCACAAATAGTGCCCATGCGCCTGAATAGTTCATACGCCTAAAGTGAAAATGCTTAAGTGTTGGTTGATGCACCTACATAGTGATGAAACGCCCGAACAGGGCTCATGCGCCCAAATAGTTCCCATGCGTCTAAGACTTAGAAATTTTTACAGAATTTTTCTGGGAGTCTGTGCCTTAGGGTTTTAATCGAGGTTGACTAAGGGCTTATTAATGATGTTGTTTCATGCATGATATGATTGATTATGATTGTTCCTTATTATTGTTATTGCTATTATTATTATTATTATTACTTATAGTATGTGACTTTACGTGGTATGTTATTATCGTAACGTAAAGTACATCGTAATAATAAAATGAAAGAGTAATAAAAAAAGAAGAGGAACATTAATGAAATGTTAACAAGTCTTGCAAGCTTACAGGGGGTACACGACCATGTTGTCGTTAGCTCAACTGTGTTGCGGGTAGCTACCCTATTATGCACACAGGGTCAATCAATTGAGATTGGCAGGATCTTTGCAGCGTGTCTTGGGTGATTGGGTTGGCCTTGTACATAGTACACAGAACCCTTTCGAGGGATACAGTTGACCCTTTCGAGGGATACAGTTGACCCTTTCGGGGGATATAGTTGACCCTTTCGAGGGATACAGTTGACCCTTTCGGGGGATATAGTTGACCCTTTCGAGGGATACAGTTGACCCTTTCGGGGGATAAAGCTGACCCTTTCAGGGGATACAGTTGACCCTTTCGGGGGATATAGTTGACCCTTTCGAGGGATACAGTTGACCCTTTCGAGGGATACAGTTGACCCTTTCGAGGGATATAGATGGCCCATCACCGTTTTCCATCGCGCATATAGTTGGGGTATTGCTCACTGGTCCATACAAAAAGTGAATCATAAAGATAAAAGTTTATAGAACAGACAAGGCCTACAGTAAAGAGAACGAACAATATTTGTTCATATAGTTGATGTGTGCTCGCATATACAGTACAGAGTTGTATTTTACAGAAAAGAGTATTTTATATACAACATATAGCAAGTATTTTATTACTTATAAAACTAGAGCTCACTCGGCAACGCTGACTTTTATACATTTTCAGTTGGCAGGTAATTATTGCTGAGGATGGCACGAGGGTGAAGCTACTCGGCAGGAAAAGTCTGACATCCATTCGTACTCTGTGTTGCTGTTGTTTTGTAATGCATATAAACAAGTCTTTTGTAAACAGTCAATGATGATGTATTGCTTAACAACAGTGTTTTAAATGAGTGAATGGCTTTTGATAAATTATTTCCGCTACTTAAGCTTGTTTAATTGTAATGTTTAATGTTTTAATTGCTATGATTGACCAACTGTGAGGTTTCCGGGAACGGAGCCTTACATTAGTAAAATAAAATAAGAGAGAGAATGAAAGGTTAAAATATTTAAATTGATAGAAAGAAGAGATAATAAGTGATTTTAGTGATTTTATTAATTAAAAACGATTTTCATATGCTCTATATGTTTTGCTTATTATATCCTCACAACCTTTTAATTAAATACTTTAAACATCAATTAATTACAATCATACCACTAAGCAATCTCAACCATTGATCAAAAAAAATCAATGGCTATAAAATGATTTTCTTGGTTTCAATTAAAAAATAATTTTTATTGGATCCCTCCCCTATTATACAAAGTATTTAAAATTATAATATTTGTATGTTGTTACTCTCCTTTTAAAAAAAGTAAAAAGATTGTTCGATGTCTATCTTGTAGTTTTGTGGGTTAGAAATAAAGATGCACTGCTTATGGTTATTAAGGATTATAGAGGAGAAGGAAAATAATGTAATGGTTGTTTAATAAATTTTATTTAAGATAATACATAAGTGTTAAACTTTAAATTCTTGAACAGAGATAGAAACAAAAAATAACTTGAAGCTTAAACACGAACAAACTATGAAAGTACGACAGTACGTTACTATGAAAATCCCAGGCCCAACAAACTTTGTCATATATAATAAAACTCCCAAAGTCCCAATGATCATATAGAAACGCTAAGTTTGCACAAAAAGATTCACAATCCTATATCGGTTCAGAATAGGTTAAATGGGGTTATGGAGACACCGGTTCAGCTGGGAACTGATTTGAGGCGAAGGGAAAAACAAATCGGCTATGTAAAAAGACTTAACATGAAGTTCATCTTGTACAACCAAACTAACTATACGTACAACCAAACTAACTATACGTACAACACATCGGCGGGAAAAAACATTGTGACAATCGTCTTATGTTTTAAATTTGAACTTTTCATCTATGTTTGTATTGTTTGAGGCATTATCAAACGCGATTAAAGAACTTTGTTTTCTAATTTAAAAGTTGTTATTTCGTAGTCTAAAATTTAAAACAAATATTCTTTAGTATGTGAACACCCAAACAATTGAAATGCAACCGTATGTTTTATCATGTGTAACGTATCGAGATCTACCTAATGACCAGTAATGCAAAGGTATTTGTTACGATAAACGATATGAAGTCATTCAAATATCGATAGTTAAATTCACACTGGTTTGTAAATTTTATAAGCTTGAAATAAATCATTATTGCATTTTTTCATAACTTAAAACATCAAGTCTTAGGATAGTACAATTTCCTTGAGCAACAAGGTAAACCTTCTCAAGCAGGGTTGTTGAAGTGGCCAAACTACAAACCTTCTTGAATTAAGATATATCATCCCAACCCAATTAGCGCTAACATGTAAACAAAAAATGAATATAATAGAGTATAACAGGAAACGATATCAAGAAGATAATGCCTATTATCATTATGATTATGAACAAGATGGAGATTCAAGCTTAAGCGGACCGGATGACGATAATAGCCTACGTGACAGAGGTTTGCATAATAAAAAAAGATAAGATAATCGATTCTAAGATTAAAGTAGATGAGTTACGAGTCTTGTTTAGGATTCAAGATCTAGGTGGTACAAATCAGGATTAAGGGAGAGAATGATGGAGTTAATCCTAATTTTTTGAAGTTATGTTTGGAGATAAAGTTAAGATAAATGAAAAAAAGATTTGAACTTATTAGTATTAGTTTAATATTTGTTAAGTGTTTATATTATTGATAGTTATATAAGGAATTAGAGTTCATGCAGAGTATATGTTTGTTTATTATAAATAGAGGTATAAGATTTTATAATTTGTGTGATTTTGTTTTAATAAAATTGGTGATTAGCGTTTTTGTTTGATCCAATATTTGCAACAATTAAGTCATTATAGAATAATCATCACATGCATAATTCCATATAATATTCAAAAGGGTTACAATAATAAAATAAGGATCCTAATATAGGGACATCCCTTCTTATAAATCGACATCCACCTATACGTCGCGTATGGATTCATATTGTGGCGTATAGTTCTCCTCATAATTAAATGCCAAACATTTCACATCACATCAGAAGTTGTCGTGGAGGCTATACGCCTCGTATAGTGCCATACGCCGAGTATAGGCTTTTCAGACGACAAAACTGGGGAAGTCAAATCAGTAATTCAGCGTGTCTATACGCCACGTATGGACCCATATGTTGCGTTTAGCCCTGGGTCGTATGGATGTGGGGTGTAGGTCCACCGACACCTACACGATGCGTATAGCCCTGGGTCGTATGGGTTTGGTTGGGTGGGTAGGTAGGCTATATGCGGCTAACACACCATACGTAGGCGTCATATACGCGGCGTATAGCACTATACGTGGCATATAGGTTTATATGTGCAATCATCGTCTTAAAATTCGTTTTCTTATGCAGATATGTCTTCCAATTCTGATTAATGTTGATGTTATTGCCGATCATACTTGGTTACAGTTTGAGCCCGGGTCTATTGAGCCTGCAAAGTGCTCAAAATTCGTTCGTATAAAGATCGGTCATCAAAAGGCAGTTGATTGGGAGGTGAGGGACGAGCTTGGGGAGCGCGATAAACTTGCTGGTATTATCGGAGATAATACGCCATGGAGTCGTTTATTTGAGCTCGCTTTCTTATCTTCTTACCGGCAGCTAATGGTGGAGTTTATATCCACCTTTATTTATATTCGTCCTAATTAGATGGAGGAGGATGATCTGCGTTCTGAGATTTCGTTTATGCTATGTGGACACTCACATCAAATGTCGATTGAGCAGTTTGTCATTTTCTCAGGACTTTATTTTGAGCCAGAGACTGTAACCCCTCTATTTACCGAGAGAATTACTAAGATTGAGGAGACGCGATTGAAAGATTGGTGGTCTCAGATTGCCGGAGGTCCGTTTCAGAGGACTAATGGCAGGGTCACTGGCATTAGAGATCCTCTCATTCATTACTTGCATTGCATGATCGCCACATCCATCACGGGACGTGGCAAGAGCCGGGAGTGGTGTACCATTCCCGACTTATTTTACTTATATTGTTTGCTTACGGGGACTAGGTGCAATGTGGCGAGATGTTTGGCAGAGTATTACGCTTCGTATTATCATCACCAGGAGCGAGGAACGGTGTATGGCGGCGCGTACATTATGATGATTGCACGTTGTCTTGGTTATCTTCCTCGCCATGTTGCTGACGTATCTCCTCCGATCGAGCCGGAGAGATTAGATCGTTGTACGCTATTTGGCGTGCGTATTATACGCCAGTTTCCGGGTGGCATACGATTCTCTCTTCGACTCAGTGAGATCTGGTAGTCGGCACCTGTTCAGCAAGTCGGCGTTGACGATCCCCAACAGCAGCAGGAGCATATTCCGCATGATCAGCCGCCACACGACCAGCTGCCAGCACATCAACCGCCACCTCAGCCACAGTTCCCTCAACATATTTATAGAGATGTGAGGTTGCCTTCACGTATGGAGACATTTATGCAGGAGATTACTACGAGTTTACGGGACTAGGGTCGTCGGCTCGATCGAGTTGTGGATCTTATGGATTGGCACGTTCAACTTGAGATTGCACGCGCCCGTGCTGCTGGTATTGATCCTCCAGACTTGCCACCGCCTCGATATTACTCATATTCACCGTAGTTTTTTATATTATTAATTGTACTTTTATTTTGTTATGTATTTAAAAACTTCGTTATTTATATTATCATTTAATGTTTGTCTTATATGTTTTATCGGTTAATTAAGATTTAAAATTGTCGATTAATAAGTTACAAAACATAACTTATACACAAAATCTCAAGCTTAACGTGCAAAATATAGTCGACACCATAACTTACACGCAAAATTTTATAAACAATTATATATAAAAAACATCGTAACCTATACGCCGCGTATGGGTCCATACGCGGCGTATAGGTTCGGCATGCTTCTCAGCAAACGTCAAAAAAAATTTGGGAATCTATACACGTCGTATGGTGCTATACGCGGCATATAGGAACCCGACAAAGCTCTGACACGCGTCTAGCGTCTGTCATGGTCTTGTCAGGGAATACCCTATACGCCGCGTATGGACCCATACGTGACGTATAGGGAATGATGACTATCCCCGACAATCCACCCTATATGCGGCATATGGACCCATACACGATGTATAGAGTACCCGAGTGTTGATTTAAATCTTGAGGTGTCGAATAAAAGTTCCCTAAAATAAATTACAAAATCTGCTATATTTAATAAGCAAAAAAGTTTCTTTAATTCTCAAGCACACGTCCGCATCTTCTCCAAGTGATGTAACCTAACATATAAGAAAGAGAATGTACGTATAGAACATATATATATTTATTCGGTGAGCAGTAACGTTGAAATCTATACAATTCCCTAAATGCCAAACTTTATTTGTTTATCTGGGTCTTACTTTTATAGATGTTATAACTTGTTTTTTTCTTGTATGTGTGCATATTGAGAACTTTGGAGAACCATTTGTGATCGACAAAGCTTATATTGGAAGGATCTTTTTGGATGTTGCTCTATGGTTGGAGGGTTGGAGTTGAAATATTGATGGGACATTTTCTCTACAAAAGGAGTTTAGAGGATCAACAAAAATTACTCTCACAACACCTAATATTCTCACACACTAAAATCAAATCTATCATTTATCTCTAACCTTCTTTCACAAGCTGTAATGTTTCAGAGTTCAATCTTTATTAATTGTAAAAGATCGATGTCTTAAATTATGTAATGGTTTGGTTTTGGTTTTTACAGTTCATGCATGTGTTTGAGTCATGTATGTTTCTGGGATGAAGTTTTAATCATAATAAATGTATCTTGTGTGTTTACAAAGTTCAGTTCCAAGGTGACAAACAACTATAACAAATACATACCATTGGCATACACTATATAGCGATATCTTAGCAACATCATATTTAATATTGATAGTAGTAATTCAAAGGTGTACATTCAAATAGCACAATTAGAGTTCACCATAGCTAACACATTAGAGTTTACCTTCCGATGAACACGTTTAAAGTTGACATCTAGAGAAGCACATTCAAAATATAAATTTAGATCATCTTCAAAGTTCATATTCAGAATTCAAAATATCAGTATGTGAATACCAATATAACAATATCTTTGTTTTTTTTAATAACATGCAGATTTGAAGAGAATGTAACTTTCATCCTAAAATGAACAAAAACTCTTTAATTTATTTTCTTTTTCTTAGAACTCTAAACTCAGAAATTATATTATATCATATCATATCTTTCTTATCTTCTCCATTTCTTAGAACTCTAAACCCCGAAATTATATTCTTCATTTCATTTCTTTTATCTATTAAATTCGAGAACATAACGTTTAGTTTCTATCTTCTTAGCCTTTTAAAATTTAAACTATAATTTTTAATACATGATTATGTATATCAAACCAATAAATTTATCATCAAACGTCAATTATTTAATTTTATCATATTGACATTTAAATTGAACTGGTAAGAAAACTTACGTGTTGTAACAGGCTATGGCGGTTTAATCGCTAGAATAAAAAAAACTTTCAACCACAACTAACAATAAAACCAAGAAAATTCTTAATATGCACACTTCGAAATGGGTGGCTGTTTATTTCGTTGCTTTTTAAAGTGTATAATAATAATAATATTAATAATAATAATAATAATAATAATAATAATAATAATAATAATAATAATAATAATAATAATAATAATAATAAATAATAATAATAATAATAATAATAATAATAATAATAATAATAATAATATTAATAATATTAATAATATAATAATATATAAATTCAACATGTGGCTAAACATTTGTAGCCCGTCCAACACTTCGAAATTAACTTATTTCTTCTAATGCTTTTAACAGGATATTTTCGTGTGCAACGACATTGTGAAACTTACTCATTCAAGACATGTTACAGTTTTACTTTCTCGATATCTTTTCTCTCAAGAAGAAATGAAAATTATTGAACAAATTAGAAAGTTAAAACTTAATCTTGATAAACAATAAAATTAAAAGGTTACGTTTTGTAACTAAAAAGTTATCAAATATAGTTAAATTCTGATAATTTTTATAGTATAAGTACTAAAACTTCAGACCAATTCATACTCCCAATCATTATCATGCAAGACTTGTATTTGTACAATCGGGACCCGTGTCCATGCGAGACTTTTAAAATTTCATGGTAATTTCCCTATCAATTGACTCTTATTTTGACAATAAGGTGGATGAGATATCTATGGCCTCTGGTGTAGCAAGTAAAAATACATTTTATTATTTTAAGCTCAACTAATCATTGTTCACGATAGGTGTTAAACCTCAAATATCATATAAAAAGACATCACTATATACACATCAGATATCATAAGATCACGTGCTTTTGATGATATTAGATAATTCACTATTTGTTTCCTCAAGTTAACTATATGTAGTGACGTATTGTAGGGAGGAAAAATGGTTATAAAATCGCCTAATTTATCACATTTAATCCGCTATAAGTATACACATCACACCTTAAACATCCCTGTATGTTCAAATGCATTTAAATTAAAATATATAATATAACGTAACATAACGAGTTATTCAATTACTTAATCATGTGACACACAGTAGTGACAAACATTCATATAGTCGACTATATCACATGCTAAAATGTTACAATGAGTTCAACATTATCAATAAGCTGTTGAATCTATTTAGGTTGCAGGTACTCGACGATGGCAACTCGCGATTCGAATGTCATTCTTTCTCGCATTTTACGTATAAATGCGGCACATCGATTGTTCAATTCCTCTGTTTCTGCACTTTCTTTGAATTCCCCTGTTTCATATTCTTCAATAACAAAAAGACGCTTCTCAATCTCATGATCTTGAATGATTGAAACAGAATTATCGGAACAAATCACACAACCCAAATCCCCATTTCCCCCATTATCATCGTCGTCGTCGTCATCATCATCATCATCTTCATGTTCTTCTTTAAGCTCTTCTTGTTCTTCAATGGTTGATGACAATTTGATTTCATGTATGTCAACTGATTGATTTTCTTTCGGTGAAGAAACAACGATGGTCGAGTGGAAGTTCAAGGTTAGGAAAGCAAGGATGCCATTGCAGAGGATGAAGATGTAATGTCTGTCAGTGTAATCGGTGAAATTGGATAAATGTAGAGTGTAAAAAGAGAAGAATACAGCAGATGAGAGTAAGAAGATGAAGATGATGATGGAGACGATGCCATTGAGTTTGAAGAAATGGGATTTCGGTGGTGAGTTGATGGTGTGATTCTTGATTTGATCTGATAATTTGTCCATTGTGGCACAGGTGCAAAAGCAGCGAGGGAGATGATGATGATGATGGTTAGTGATGAGAGTGTTGTCCATATATAAGTTTAAACTAGGTTTATTGTTCGCCGTGCGATGTCGCGGCATTGAACGTGACGTGATAAAGTATAGACTACAATCGACTCTACTCGTTTTCGAACTAATTTTATGTCAATATATAGAGTAACTCGAATGTATACTGTTGAGCAAAAACATTTAATATTTGACATTACTCGTTTTCAAACAAAATTAATATCGAAACATAGACTTACAATCGCGCTGACATTTTCCGAACTAAATTTATGTCCAAACGTATAGTAAATGAAAAAGTATTATATCAACCCGACACATCTCTAAACAAACCAATGTCGAAACGTAGGTCAACTCAAAGCGTACATAAAAATAAGTACTAAAATGTTTCATATTTGACCCAACTTATTTATGAACAAAATTTATGTCAAAACATAAACGTATATCGAAACGTAGATTGGTTTTAAAGTGTATAGGGTTAAGTTTGGAAACATTTTATTTGACCCAAGTCTTTTTTAATTATGTTTTTAATGTAGACGGACTTGATGTTATATTGCACATAGATAAACTCGAATCTTTAGAAACTTAAGGAGGCGGGGGTAAAAGCGACATTTTATAAAGTTTTTAAAAATTGTTAGAGGCTGAAAATGTAAAAATCAAAGGTAGGAGGGAAAGATTAAAAGTACTCTAGGTAAACAGACTTAGAAAAATTAAAAGTACTCTAGGTAAACATTTGTTGTCAAAGACCAAACGAAGTTAATATATTTTAAAACTGAAGTTCGTGGCACAAACCCATTGGCCACCGACCTTGGTTTTTAAGTTATATATAATATGTGCTAGTTTACATAATTACTTTGGGTGTTCAAAACGGATATTCGGGTTTTTAGATGTCTGAATTTTTCAGATAATGGATTTCAATCGGGTTTGGATTTGGATGTCCAACAAATATTTGAATTCTAAATAATATTTATTATGTTATATTTTTATAACAATTTAACCAAATTTTAATAAAAAAACTTTAAGATATTTGATTTTTTTCAAAATATACGGAAGAATCCTAAACGTATAATAAAACATTATTATTTAATGGTTTTTAGAAAAATATTTCTAAGAGAATTGCAAAAATAGCCCGTGTTGTTTAACTTAATTGCATTTATGGTCCTTAAACTTTAAAATTTACAAAGTCAGTCTAAACTTTTGTGTACTCATTGCACGTTTGGTGTGTGACAATAAATTCATTTAAGTTTTTTTGTGTTTTATAAATATTGAACTAACTTCACAATTTTTAAATTTTAAGGATCAAATTTTTAATAATTATATAAAAGTTTAGACTAACTTTGTAATTTTTAATGTCTAGGAACCAAACATGTAATGTGATCAAATTACATGGACCATTTATGGAATTTTCTCTATTTCTAATATCCAAAAAGTTCCCAAACACTATTCGAATCTAAAAAATTTGAATATCCGAATTTTCAAATACATTGGTTTAAAATTTCATATAAATTGGATCCGAATCTTTTTACACATCCCCAGTTAACAAATAGTTTTTTATATTATATAATAAAAGAATGTTTTTAAGAACACATGAATTTATGGTTAAGTCTAAACTTTTGTTTTCTGTATAACTCTCCTATTAAATAAAAAATAATTAAAATAAATACACTATATAAAATATCCAAATTATAAATCTTCTTATTCTAATATGTTATTAGAACATACCAAATTATAAGATATTGATTATATCTTATCTTTAAATATAATTTGTTAATTTTTAATTTTTTATTATTTGTTATATCTAAACTCTTAAATTTTCATAATCTTTATATCACTAATAGCTAATGACATATACCATACAAAATATTAATAAACCATAATGATTTTAAAATATTGAATTTTTCTACCAGTGTAATACATAAGTTTATATAGTTTAATATAACCAGAACCTCAAAGTGCTTGTGGTGTGATAGTATGGTGTGTGTATAATAGTGTCATAGAAGTCGAGGGTTGACTGTGGGTTAGATTTTAGTGTATAATTATTGTTTTGTGTTTATTGTTGTAATAATAAATGAAACAGTAGCTATAGGGTTAAAGATATATTATTTCCCACAACATTATACTTTCTCACAGATACATGACCATATTGTTACAGACATCGTTTCATATATTACTGGGCACATAGTTCTACTAAACTAGTAACTAGTTATAAATTATAAAAGAATAAAAACTAAAAAAACTAAAATCCGAAAAAACACACGTAACTTTTCTCATTTATGCGATCATAGGTATTGATGTCCCACACCCCGCCACTTCACGCAATACCTTCTTTCATTCTTCTTTGATTTAGCATGATTGTTCCGCACTTCATCCCGCTCTAAGCATAATTCATTTATTGATCTCTTTCTATCCGGTTCGGTTTCTTTAGTAGGAAGTATATGATGTTTCTGTCTAGAAATGAATGAGGTTTATGAAATATATCGAAAAGATGCAAAAATAGACGTACAAGTCAAACTGTTAAAGCATAGCATAAGTGTATAACTCAACTTTTTTATGTTATGAAAAGTTTGCCGACACTATGGGCCTCGTGGGCCATGAAAACATAGTGGTAGATTCCGTATAGTGGAAAGTGGAAAGTTGGAAACCACAAGACAAGAGCATTTCCTTAAAAAGCCCAACAAAGACGGCATGACATATAAAAGTATAGTTTTGCCTTTTTTTTTATTTATAAAAAAAATAAATGAGGAAAAAATACAAAATGAGATCTAAGTATGCAAAATGAAAATAATACGTTCTTATATTACTAACATATTAGTAGTTGAATGTGAATAGTAATACTTTCATTAAATCTCTGTTTTTATTTTATTTAAATGAAAGAAATGATATACTGATGTAAAATCAAAGGTTAATACAATGGTTTGTATTGTCCCCTCTACAGTCTACACGTGACATAGTCATAATTTCTTTCTATTTTTTTTTCTTTCATGTTTAATCTTTTTGTTGGATTAATTTCTTTTTGGCTTCTTCTTTAATTCATTTTTTTGTTTACCTTTTGTTTTATGTTACTCAACCTAAGCTTAATATATTACATTATGTTTTTTCTATTACTCCTTATCGCATTTAAGTTATTATAATTGAACCTAAGTTACCAAATGTGTTTCAAGCAAACACATGTATATGCTACTTGTGATACTTTTAAACATAAAGCATGTTTGTCGTTGATGTTGAATAACAATAGCTTAGCATGGTAATTCTTTGTTACAACACGCGACAAAGATTTGTAGCTGGGTTAATAGAAAGAATGTTTGTCACACAAAACACTCATTGTGTAACCTTCCCAATATTATCGCGGCCTAGGGAGAGTCATATATTCTCTAGTGATGGGATTGCGTACGTAAGTCTCGTC
Source organism: Flaveria trinervia (assembly GCA_025506515.1). Lineage (NCBI taxonomy): Eukaryota > Viridiplantae > Streptophyta > Magnoliopsida > Asterales > Asteraceae > Flaveria > Flaveria trinervia. Next base: position 11,847,124 of record CM046448.1, read on the forward strand.
ACAAAATCAACCAAACTGTCACAAACACAACATGAAAAAACCATCGACAGGGCCCACTTGAAGCAATTGGGAATCTTGGAAAATGGGTGCAAGATTTAGATAAAGGCTCATGACAAGATCATGATGCATGTGGTGGTGATCGGGCTTGTCCTCGATCACCACCCACTTAAAAAATGCTCGATTCGTACTTCGTAATAACTAGTTCGTGTATCTTCTTTTTGGAGATATGACGAATCATGAGGCCTTGGTGATCGTTAGAGGTAAGATTTACAAAGTAAAAATATAACACTAGATTTTGTGTTTTCTGCCATTCGTTGCATACAGACCGGCATTGGATGATTTATCGGTGATATTTCAAACGTCATGTTTTTGGGCAAGTCATCGATGGATGGACGACAGTGAGAAGCCATGATTTCTGGTAAATGAAGACTATTTATGATGGTTGCTTAAAAGTCGTTTACTTGGAAGGAAAATAAGGTTGACTTAACTAGTTCTGACTTCTGATGAGTAAAAGTCGAAACCTTTGGGAGTTTGGGTATGACAAACCGTGGGCCACATGGGCTACACGAAGTTACAAATGTGATGGGCTAATAAGGTAGTTAGGTTCTATGAGAAAGTCTTTGAACCCAATTTGTGAGATCCAATACAGAATCTAAGATTCTAAACGTAAACCGTCTAATTTCAAATTATAAACCCGAAATCATTTTGAAACATTTTTAAAATGGTAAAATCTATTATTAAAGCATGTTATGTATTTAGATGATCAAACAACACAAATATTATATATAATCAATATTATGAATTGGACTATTAAAATTTCAAGTAGTTTATCGTTTAATCAATTTATTATAATAATTATACTTCATAAAATTTATTATTTCATAAATTTCAAATATTAATAATGAGTTTTAACCATTAGAACATCTAATTAAAATACAAGATTTTAAACATCTTAGCAATTAAATTATAAAAAAATTACAAGATTTATAATCTTTACAAAGTTCTTTTAAATAAATAATTTGAGTAATTATTTAATTTATGAATTATAAAGTTTGGGGGTCAAATTTTTAATTCTTGAAACTTTATTTTAAAAGTTTATACATGAAATAATAACAACTTAAAACTTAAGGGTCTAAAGTGTAACTTATTTTTAAAACCCAACTCATCCTCGTCGTCGCCGGCCACACCTTCAGCCAAACTCCGGCAATCACCAAACATCCTAAAACAATCAATTAAAATGAAATTAAATCACTCCTTAACTCTCTTGAATCTGTTTCGAACACTATATCGTTTTTAATTGAATTCATTCGATTATTAAGGTTGGGAACTCGAAACCGAAGTATCAACTTAAAGCCTTAACTCGTTCGTTATGAAACGGTCTTAATTGGGTCGATACAATGATGTTAAAACCTTCGAATTAACTCCCTTAAACATTCTGCAACATCAATTTCATTCGAAACACGCAGATATACCATGTTCTATTACCATCTTCATCTTCAACCTGCAACTCAATTGAGGTCTATGATCGAAGCAATATTAATGGCATTTGATAGAGGGATTTTACTTAGAATCTACCTACAAATTTAATTTGATTATGAACAACATTTGCACCTTGAAACTTACCCAACCATGGTTGCAACTGTATCCTCACCTTGTAACATCGATTCGATTATCAATTTGGTAATTACACACACCAAAACACTCAGTTTCACTTAGGAAACAAAAGCTCTAAGTTTGATTCCATTAACAATCATGAATCGATGATCAATTTGATTTAATTCGATTCTAGGGTTCTTATGAAATTGAGGAATTTTGTATTTAATGTTTTTAAACTCTCTAACTGAGCTTTTAACATACTTAGGGCTTAAGCCCACCGGTAACACAAATGAACTACACACTTGGGGTCCCGGGTTTGAATCCGGGCACCTACAGGTTATTTTTAGTTATTAGTTTTTTTAATTATTTTAAATTCCATAAATTGTTAATATATTACTTAATTAAAATAAAATTATTATTGTTAATTAAATTTATTCCAGAAGTTATTAATTTAATTTTTGAAATTTTTAAGCAAAATAATATTCTAATTTTAAAGTTTAAAATTATAAAAACTATAGCAAAAGTTATTTAAAAGTTTGTCTTTTATTACCTTATAATGGTTTTCTTTAAATCAAATAAGTTATGTTATAACCTATTTAAATAATTATTATTTAATTGATTGTTTTAATTAACTATTAAATTATTTTAAAGGTTAAAAAACTTATCATTTTAAAATTAATCACTTTAAAGAATAACAAAGGTTATAAAAACATTATTAAATCTTTTATGTAATTTCAATACAAGAAATATATTATGGTTCAAATTTAGGTTACTTAAAACATAATAAACTTATATGTTAAATAACTAATTATTCAAATAGTTATTTAAATAATTATTTAAATAATTAATTATTCATCTAATCATTTAACCATGTTAAATCATAATTAATTAATAAATTTATTCCTTAACTTTTATTTAAATTCTTGAAACTAATAAAAAAATATAATTTTCTATTATTCATTATTCTTATTTTAAGGTTTTGCTATTATAATACATTTATAAAAATCACTTAAAAGTTTAAAAACTTTACAAAATTATTTAAATAATTTTAAGTTATCTTACACGTCATTTAAATAAGTATTTAATTATCTTTATCAAATTTAAATAATTAATTATTAAGTTAATTATATATTTTCACACATTATACTTAATATTTATTAAATCAATAAATTAGATTATTGAATCACTCATTATCGTTGTCAATCTTATTGATTTGTTACATCTTTATTGAACCAAATCAATTGTATTATTTTATTTTATTTGACTTAATAATTAAAAACCCCAAATTTCAATTGAAAGCCTAATTCATATTTAGTCATTAATCTTAACTTTATTCCAATCATAAAACACTAAATCTTAGGTTGAGTCGTGAATAAATCATTGGAATCATCTAATTTTCTTATTATTATCTAGACTGCATTCTACATCTTGTGAGTTCCCCATGCTTCTTTTTACTTTATTTCACACCTTTTGGTTAAAATATGTTAACCTTATCAACTTACACTTTGTAAACTTTTTATACTTGTAACGCACATGCAATTTATCTTTACTTTTCGTCATGGTTATTTGTATTATTGTGAGTGTTATATGAGATAGAATATATGTTGACAATCATTAACTGTTCTTAGCCTGGCGATGTCATAGATCTATGGGCCTGACAAGCCTATTTGGTGCTAAAGCCAATGTATTACCGGCTCTTGATGACGTATGACATGTTTATCATGGGAAACAAGTACACTTAGCTAATCTTTATAAACTTGTAAACTTATTCTTGATCAAGTTTTGATTGTAGCTATATGTATTCTATAAACTTGCATAATTTATAACCATTGACATGAATTGCTACTTGCAAATCTTTTATATATGTTTAATCTGTGGAAACTCACTAACTTTCAAAGTTGACCCGTTATTTTTAACATGTTTCAGGATTGCTACTTGAGGAACTCTTCTTGCTCATATAGGACTTGGACTTAGTTTAATTAAACATCTTATGTTGTTGTTTATATCTTTGTTATATTGTAATGACTTAATTGACGTGTATTGTTCAATGAAAAATGGTATTTTATAATATTCCAACTTATTTAGTTTCATGTGCTATGAACAATCGTTTCATATTCATCCGCCCGATGATTCCGCCGTTGGTCGGGGTGTGACACTAAAGCACGTAATATAGTGGTGACTAGCTAACGTAAGGGTTCAAGTATAGCAGAATATGACTACGGGGGGGGGGGGGGGGGGTGTTTGTTTTTTATGAAAAGCTTTCCAAACCTCTTTTGTTTGCGTCGTAGATCACGCTCAAATGTTGAGGTCTGTAGGGTATTGTTTTTGAAAGTTTTTGTATTAAAAAAGGTTTGCGCGAGATCTACATGATGCATACTTGACACAATCACTTTTAAAGTCTTCTAAGGTCTGCAAGGGATTAAACACCACCATTTTTCTCTACCACCTCCATCCGCCTCCACCACCGTCCGCCTCCACCCATCGTCCGCGTGGAATAAAATGTATTTTTATGGTTAATAGCTACTAAAAATGTGAAATAAATTATTTAAATAAAATGTATTTTTATTATTTTATAAATATTATTGTAGTATTGTATGACTTTATTTAAATTTTAATATTGAAGTACTTTTAAAAGTTAAAAAAAGTATTTATTTTTATTACATAATATTTTAGCAGTCTGCAGATGTTAAAAACAAACAAGATTCCTTTTGTAGACTGCAAACGTTTGGTCCACCTCTTCTCCTGCATATGTCTGCAGATTTGATCCGCAGACTGCAGACATTTTGCTGCAAAAAAATAAACAGCACTTATGTGAGTGTGTTGTCAAAAAAACTATATTGTAATTTTATTAATAACATACTATGTGTAAGTCTGTTGTTAAAAAAATTTACTTAAACTATTTAAAATTATGTAAAATTATGATGTTTTCAATAGAAATACACTGAATATGCTGATGTGTGAGATATAACCCAACAAACATACTCGTGCGTAAATAAGGGGGGAAACCGGGTACGGAATTAACGTGTACCTAGTTTAATTCCAACCCATTTGAACCCGCAAGGTGATACCTGGTTTTTTTGTATTATACCAACTGGTTACTCTGCTTGTTAGCTAGACCATACTCGACCCGAACTCGGACCCGAACTTGATTTTACCTAGGTAAAAGCCGAATTTACCATTTTTCCCCATTTTCAAAAGAATAGTCATTCTAACAACTATATAGTCGTTTGTGAACTTTTTGGACCCTTTTTGTTGGTGTTTAAGCCCCTAAGTATATAAATAGGTGTGCGTTGATATAATTAAGTTCCTAACTCCAAAATGAAAAAAACAAAAACAAACGATGTTCAACTTCTTGCACTCATTTGTGCACTTTTGACTCTCGTTCTACACTTTCCACTCTTGATCTACACAAATCCACTCTCGTTCCACACATAGTGGCTCACGCACAATCATTTGTTGGTCAAGGTTCGTCCACCAAACCAACCGATGTTCAAGTTCTTGCACACAATTGAAATATGGATATGTGGTGCAATAGGGAATTTATCATCTTAATAAAAGATTTGTTTGAATAGATTAAACCGAAAAAGGATGGTATAACTCATAACGACGTGTGGGTCCGATGTTTTTTTCAGTGATTGGATTGATATTATGTATTTTCGATCGTTGTTCTTGTGTGGTTTTGGTGTTTGCAAGTGGTGGTCCAAGAATGAAATATAAGATAACTGTTAATTCAACAAACAAGCTTTTTGATTGAACAAAACAACATGTGAGTTGTGACCATCTCATAATCACTTATGCATATGTTGGTGGAAGTGAAAACAAATATATTACTTAAGCAACAAACATCAAAATGTCCTTTTACCCTATATTAACATAAAAATTAAACATCTCTTATAACCACGAACCACGGTTATCGAAACTCTCATCATGATCATACTACATATGATCGCATGATCTTACTATCGTAGTGGTATAAAAAGATGGTTAGATTGATATATACCGTGGATTTTCAAATTCAATTCGATCTGAATATATACTTTGGAATCATCCTAGGACGAGAAGTAGTTTATGTGCCCTCGATTGTATTCCTATACGGACAATACGCTAACAATTTGTAATCATCATAGACCATCAAAGTACGTTGTTTCATCTTTAAAAACCTCTAGCAGATACATGAGTTCTCACATCACTCAATCAAGATTAGACTAAATACCTATTGACATAAACAACTGATGCTACATCCAATATCCAGATTGGTTGGTGTTGTTCGGTTAGTTTGCATCTAGCATCCTCGAGCTCTTCTGGAGCTTAGATCCTAGCTGCAACATGTAAAAACTTCGTTAGAAGGTGACCCGTGTGTTTTGATGGGGATTTACGTCAACAGTATTCAAAGTATCGTTTTCTTGTATTTTGGCCACCCTTTAAAATTATCATCAATAGTTGAAAATAAAAATATATAATTTTATAACAGATTCTATTTCTAATTGAATTGGAAGTAAATATTTGGCTTTGAATCCTTGGTTTCTTTGTTTACATTTTTATCTCTTGTTTTGTTCTCTTTTTGTTCACTCTGGAAGCTCATTCACCGCTCTTTACGAGTATTTATAATAAAATTATTATCTTTTCAGTTATCTCTTGACTTTTTCTTTTATTTGCGTTGTTTTATCTTCTTGGTATGTTATGTGATAATTACACCACATATTACTTTATTGTTATATATTATTTTTCTAAGTTTTAAATTAAAAGTTACTTGCTTCATCCTTAAGTGACAAATAGCTTGATGTTTTCGAATATGCGACATAACCCATTCTTCAATAATTGGGTTAGTTTCATTGATTTTTGTTAGTTAAATGATTTGGTCATGCCACATCTAGATTGTTGTGGTTCAAAAATTTCAAGACGCATATGTTGAACTTATTATTTAAAAAATAAAGTATGTGTAGAATCGAAAGTGTGTTTTCACATATTCTAAAAAATGAGTTGATTTTGGTTACTCGTACAAAATGATGTAAAAACAAGAAATCGCTTATATACAACTAACTAACTTAGAGCATTCACAATTCATTCTTTATCTTTATCTATATAATTACACTAAAAATTACTACTTTTTTCTCTCTTATTTTTAGTTTTATCATTACTTTTTATCTCTCATTCACTCACAACCACTTAAAATATATTAAAACCATTATATAGTTTTGAACAGTAATTCCTCATAATACAGATTGAATGGTAAATTTACCATATCATTCACTTACAACCACTTATAACCATACCATATAATATAAAGAATACACTCACATAATTATAGAGAACCGGTTGTGAATGCTCTTAGAGTTAACAGACCAAATGGCTCAGCAACATCCATCGCCAATATTTCTTGTCAACGCCACACATCACTGCCTCCATCATATTTTAAATAAATATAGTGTGTCAACCTATAAGGATACTTTTTTCTTAACATAATTACCCTTTTCATGATTCAATTTCAGTCAAAACTTGTTTCATTCTACCCTAACAAAATAATTTTTAAAACAACTCTTATTATCCGAACTTGATTTCACTAGAACCCGTTTTTAATCCATTACCACGTTGGTTCTCGTTTACAATTGATCCGGTAAAAAACCGAACACATGTACCATGTCGGGATACCCTTTTTCCTTCTCGTGAAAAACTTCTATGACTTGAAATATTATTTAGGGTATTTTGTATGTTATTTTATACAAATAAAAAAATTATTCTGTATTGTAGGCAAAGAGCAAGTAATTCCAATCAGTTTAATTTGAAAATATGTGAAAGAGAATATAAATATAGATAGCATTTTGTCCCTTGGGATTTGGTGGGGCGCAAAATATAAGCACTTGTGAAGTGAAAGCAACTTGACAATGATCCCTTGGTTTTCTTTTGTTTTGGTTTGATCTTAACAACATATTCTCCTATGTCTATCAAACACATATTTGATGCTGTCTTTCATTTAAGTTTTTGTTTTAAAAAATAATATTACACACGATATCTTATGTGATATCATCCTACCTACAATACATGTGTTCATACAAAATAAGATGGTAGATTCAACTTTATAAGAAATATGCTCTTTGAAAGCACTAGACTTACTGTTAATTACACAAACAATTCTTGTGTTAAATTAGATATCATCTATCGTCTTTTGTTTTAAGAAATTACACATATGGCATAATAATTTGCTCACGTGTAACATATTTAGTCATTTTTACTAACTGGTGTTAAAAAATAATTAAATTATCAGCCCTAGCAACAACCTTCTTTGTTTCTAAAATGGTTCATTCATCCAAGAAATTAACATTACTTCTAAAATCTTTATTTCAGGATTCTCCTATTAGTCAAAATTTTTAATTAAATATGATGTATTTTCGTACTTCAATTCTCTATTTAATTCCTATATGTTAAAACATAATAGAAATCTTTTAAATCATGTGACTTGATACCATAAAGTAAAAATAATAAAACGTTAAAAAAATTAAATGTTGAAAATAGTAAACCATCAACATGACAACAGATAGCGACCGAAGATGTTATCTCATGGCCTTCGGAGGTGGTGACCACAAATGAATGCTGTTGAATAAAGAAGAGAAAGAAGGGGGATAAGTACTTTTAATTTTCTTTCGACAAGAGAGTAAAATGATAATATGAAAAATAATCTAAAAACATAACAGTAAGGACCAGATATGTATTATCTTAAAAGTAAATAACCAATACTGAAATTAAATAATATATGGAAATCCGTGTAATTTACACTTATTTTTAATCGCATAATTTTGTTTGCCTGTGTATGTGAACAAGCTTTTACCCCAACGGATCTAAAATAACGTATTTTGAAACCTAATAAGGGACGCCACGTGAAAAAAAAACAACAAAAGACCCAAGATTTTCACTTTCCCCGTCAACAAAGAAATTGACTATTTTCTTTTTTTAATTATTTGTTCATTGAGGTGACTGTTATTACACAAAATTTTATATGGATGAAAAGTGTAGGAACGAGGAACCATAAAAAGTCCACTGTAATTACATACAATGTATGTTGTAATTATTTGGATTACACGATACAATTATGTATAAGCTAATTTACTGTAATTTAAATAACTATATATATTTGTTATAAGCTTTATAAAAAAATTATGCTTTATGATAGCAATGTAAGTAAATGATAAGATAAAAGACCTTAGATAACATTATTACGGTCGTTGTTTGACATAATAAAACAATAAAATAACATATAACGCATGAAGATTTTAGTTTTTTAAGAACAACATAAACTCACTTATTTAATCCTATTTTAAATTTACATATTTTTTACCACGAGACTTATACCTTCAAATTCCTGAAAAAATAAGAGTTTATTACAATTTTGCTCCTCGGGTTTGATAAAAAAATTATTTTCCTATAAAAAATTAAAACATCAGTTTACATCTAAAAAATCCATTAATTGTTTTAATTTCAGTCCAGCAGCTTTATTATTTTGGATTTAAGTTAAAACAACTAATGAAATTTTTGAATTAAAATTAAAATAAATTATGTAACTTTTGTAGATAATTAATGTTTATAGTATTTTGAAAAAAAATAAATATTTTTTTCAAACCTCAAGGAGCAAAGACGAAGTTAACTAAAAAACAATAATATGCATACATCAATACTATTTGACTGTAAACAATTTGTTGGAGAAAGATGACACTAATGTTAATGTGTGATTAGTCTATGTGATAGAACTTTAGTTTTTTAAATGGAAGGTTCTATTCAAATCCAAACAATAATATAATTAAAAGTAATTATATATTCTTATTAATAGCTTTGGTTAGTGGGTATTTTTTTCCTTTCCTTTCTTCTTTTTTTTCTGTTTGTTTGTGTTTTATTATGGTTTGTTTTGGGTGTAGGGCCGAGGTTTGAGTGTGAGGTTTTTTGTGGGCTTTTGGTGTCTGGATATGTGTTTTTGATGTGTGTGTTTTATTATGTTCATTTATAAGGTTCGTTGGCGTTGTCTTTCTCCGGGTTCTTGTTTTTTTCTTTCGTTATCGATACCCTGACGATTCTATTAAGGTTTGGGTTTTCCTTTTGTTTGCACTTTTCGGGGCTTTGGTTTCGTCGGTTTTCTATTTTGGTCTGTATCGTCTTCTTGTGTCTTTGATTTTCGACTGTTTTGTGTATGGTGTTGGCCTTTTGATTTAGTTATTGGGCTCTGCATGTTCTGATGTGTTATAAATTTAAAGCTTTGGTGTGTTTTGTATTGTATTTTAAACTTTTATTTTAATTTTGATTTAAGATTACATATACCAAACATACTCACGTATTTTTAAAAACTCTACCGTAAATAATATAAGATATGGTTGTCATTAACAAAATTGACATTAATATAGTAACATATAAATTTATATTAGTTATTTAGTTTGACTATTTTGTGATCGTTTAGTACACATTTAAAACACCCTAACAATTTACCTACCACTCCCCTAACCAATTGCCACTGTTCCCTCACACTCCCTTGGACTTTTGTAAATTGTCATTTTCCCCCTGTCCCCCATCTCACACCTTCATCACCTTACAAATACCCTCACACTCACTCACTTCACCTTCATCTCCCCCAAATCACAACTCCACTTCAATCCCCCTAATCAATCAACCAATCCCCAATGTTTCAGACCCACAACAATGGCGATAATAACTTACAAACAAACAACCCCATCTTCCCCATAAACGACCACCAAGATCTATTAACAGAAGTCTTGCAACGGCTCGACGGACCATCATTGGCCGCCGCGGCGTGCGTCTGCCGGAAGTGGTGGTCGGTCGTCGGAAACGACGCGTTGTGGGAGCACTTGTGCTTCCGGCAGCTGTCGGCGCCGCCGTCGGTCGGAATTCGGTCGGTGGTGGCGGCGTTGGGTGGGTACCGGAGGCTGTATTTGGTGTGTGTACGGCCGGTGGTGAGTCGGCTGAAGCGGCGGAGGGTGGACGGTGCGGCGGCGGAGGTGCGGCGGCGGGAGGTGGAGATGTGGTTGTCGTTGTTTTGTGTGGAGTATTATGAGAGGCTGTTGGGTGACGGTGCGGTGGTGGGTGGTGGCGATACGACGGCGAAGTCGCTAAGGTTTTTGTGTGAGGGTGTGAATGGTTGAGTGTTGGTAGAGAAGGAGTTGGGTGAAAAATGAGTGGGTTTTTATTTTTTTATATATTTTTTGACGATTTTTTTAGATTTTTTGTTTGAGTTGGGAATGATTGTTATTCATGTATCCTCGTATAATTAGAAAGACATTCTTTTTTTTTATTATTTCTTTTGGTGTTTGATGAAAATACAAGCATATAAAATGAATTTGGGATGAGGCCGGTACCGATATAGTACCGAACCTATAGTATTGATTTCAAGAATCGCTAAAATTAAATGCAGGTACAGTATATGAAGGTTAGAACCCGTAAAATACTGATACCGTATCGAACCAATAGGTAGTGAGTAGAAATTCAGTACTAGTTTGGTTTGGTTTTGGTATTTGATATCATTTACTCATCTTTAAAATGAACCATATAGGGTTGACTATTGTGATGTGACTAGGTTTCTTGCGAGGTGATGGAACATTAATATTCTTCTTGTTCAAAAGATGGACCATGTGGTTGAAAGAGCCGGTATGTGTTTATGTGACGATGGTAAAAGAATAACATTCTTTTGTGTATAAAGGGTAATGTTTTGTTTCATATGACTACTTGCATCAAACCACTTGTTTTTCCTAATTAATGTTAGGAGTAGAATTTGTTAGCCGCGAAACATAGCTTTATGACTTTAATGAAAATAAGTGCCGACGTTGGTCGTGGCTCGCAATAGCTTAGTGATCTCATTATTTGGATTAAAGTAAAATTTTACGTTGTAGATTTAAAACGTAGTTGAAGTTTTTTTTAACGACAAAATTATCATACTCTTAATTTATATTAAGCTACATCATGCCTGAGTTTGAACCCAAAACTTTTCCTTTAAAAAACAAAACCTCTAGCAGGTGGGTTAGCCCCACATCGACACCTAGTTGACGTTTATATGTTAGGTCCACAAATTGTTCATTCCCTAAGATGTATCCGTAAAAAGGAATAATTGCTCGACCATCTTTTAATGCTTCTTTTGCCTCTATTAACTAGTCTCAATTTCTTTTGAGAAGGTGTACTTTTTTCAAGGGACTTGGGGTTAAAGTTTTATGGTATTTTAAGTTTTAGTTTACAAGAAAAATTAAAGATTGTAATTAACCTAGTAAGTTGTTTAAAAAAACAAAAAGAACTTAATATTAATATGAAGAGTTAATGATGTAATTATATTTTTAGATGGATTGCATATACCATTAATGATGAACTAAAAGATAATAACATGCAAAACATATTGTGATTCGGTTAAAAAGGGAGTATAAGCTGTTAATAGAGTTATTCAAAACTGCATTTTGAACAACTCACCACCGTCAGATCAAGAGAGGAACAAATGTCGACCGTATAAAGTCGGTAGTTCCTCTGTATCCGGACCGGTTATAAACAGTTCCACCGTTGGTTCATTTTTCTCCCACGTCGCCCCACTCTAGCGTCCTTCCAGGTAACTGCACACCCCCTCCTTATTTGAGTGGTTTTGAAGAAAGTGAGAGAACAACGTGTAGTAGATGAAATGAAAAGCAGATTTAAGCGGACGATTCAATCGACTCAGAGGAAACAAAGAGGAGTCTTGAAGATTGAGAGTCAATCATGGCAATCAAGTTCTCCATAATCGATGATCCTAAAATCTACACACTTCAATCGTGTTTTCAAGCTTCAAACAAAACAATTGTATTTGAATGCTTGTAGCCCAAGTGTTTTCAGTGTATTTGAATGCTATATTCTATGCATTTTGAGATTGGAAGTCAAATTTGGAAGAATAATGGTTTGACCTCATTAAATTAAATACCCGATCAACGGACGGGTATAAAACTAATTATTATATGACATACCAAATTTTTAATCAAGTTTTTTACTCTGTTTTGGGCTTAATCTTTTATTTTTGGCGTATTTTCTTTAGTAAGTTGCACTCATCAAAATCTTATTTTTTTCAAATTTACATATTTGTTCACCACTAGTCTTGAGCCCTCAATCTCATGAAAACACACATCTTTTCCAAACTTCTTAGTACCGCTATGTCGAATTCCATTTGGTGAATCAAAATTTCGTATTACAACATTATTTTCTAAATATTTCACATATTTCTCCAGTTGTGGGGAAGGATCATCATAAAATGGGTGAATATTATTTTCCTATATGTTAATTTTATAACGTAATAAACAACGGTTTGCAACCTTTTATGCCTTTGATACAACTGGGTAACACATGGATAACATTATTTACGTGTAGTATTATGGTAGTATGCAAGGCCCCTTTTATATCTGTGCTTTCCCTTTCTTTCATTCTTTCGAGAGAAAGACAATCTTTTAAGTTTGTCTTCGGTCTATTTTTTGGTTTTATTTTCTGAATCGTTTAGGGTTTTCAAATGGTTGTGGCATCCAACTGTTGATGAAATGAAACACACCCGTAGCCATCGGATGCTCCCTCTGGCAACGCCAGTCTTGGTTGTTGTTGTTGTTGAACCACCAACAGTTGGTTGCTATGCCCTCTACCGCTTCAGTTTCTTTGATATTCTATAGGGTAAAAACCCATGTTTAACTAATGGGTGATGTTAATCTTATATGTTAATTTTACAATTTACAATGTAATGAAGTGTAGTTTGCAACCCTTCTATGCGTTTAGTACAACCAAATAATGTATGCATTCTTTTTATGCTTAAGTCGATAACGAGTATAAGCTCATCTGAGAGACGTTGTTGTCGTGAGGCCTACTATGAACAAGTTGATGACTTTATCTACTCCTACTTGTGGCCTTTTTTGTTGTTTGATGTCATGTTTGAGCAAACGATTTGATAAAACCACCTTTCTCAATTAACTAAAGAGTTAATTACATGAAAGGTTTTTGTGCTCAGGTTTGTTTTTACTTTCAGTCCCCAGCTTTTAAAAATTACAAGGTCGGTCCAAACGTTTAGAAACACGTATCACATCTGGTCCCCGATGTGGATGGTCGTTAACTTCTCCCGTTAAATCCTTGTAAAATGATCAAAATACCCTTTCTTTTAAAATAAGTTATAAAACTAAATATTATTAGGTCATTATAATAATTAAAAATTGTACCACCACCCGCGACCCCTTCTCCCTTCATCCTCGTGTTTAGCTTGACCTCCGGCTGTTAGCCCACCGTCGCTTTGTCGTCTCTCTGTTGCGCTCTCACTCTCTCAGTTCGGATAGTGCTGAAATATGTATGTGTTTACAATTCAATACCAAACAAATGTATATATCTCTAATAGAGAGAGAGGGTCAGATGGATGTGGGTCAGCTCTGTGGGCTCAAGATTGTAGCTGGTTGGTGTTCATCATTGGGCCTTACGTTCTTGTTTGGATGGTTGGGATAAAAGGTTGACTACTTGGGCTTAAGTTTGATGCGTGTAAAAGTATCTATTACTTATAATAATAATAAAAAATTGATGTCACATGATAATATATTAAACATTTTCATTTTTATTTTTTCACATCTCTCTTCTAATAAATGATAAAAATATATGTATTAACTATATTATTACTCATAATAAGAAAAAGGTTTTCTGATGCCACATGTCAACATATTAAAGATTCTTATTTTTATTTTTCTGCATCTATCTTCTAATAAATGATAAAAGTATATATAGTAATTATATTATTTAAACTATTTTTAAATAAACAAAGTTTGATATTGTAAAATTTTTAAAACATGATATTATAATGAAAAATACACTTTAAGATGACACAAAAAAATTTTCAAATACGAAGTATTTTAATACCACTTTTTTCTAAGTTTCATGACATAATTATTTTTTCTAAAATAAAATTATAAAAAATAGAATGTTTAAAAAACAATTAAAAACACAATTAAAAACACAATCTTATAAAATGAGATTTTAAAATGATATTATTGTTGTTTTTACTTAAACTACTTATTTAATTCTAACTCAATCATACCTTATTTACAAATATCATTTATAATTTTTAAATTATTATTACAAAGTTATTTTATATATTATTTAATCAACATGTGTATTACACGGGATACTATACTAGTAACTGTATATGACATGAGATATGGTAACACATTGGAGGTACGTGTCTCAGCCTTGCATTATAGGTGGTTTCATCTTTCACATATCATTTGCTACGTATCAACTCTCTCTGTTAGTTTTGTGTTCATAATTAGAGAACTTTGCCACCTATTGTTGAAGACAATTTCACAAATCTATCATCTGCGTCTCTTTTTCACTACCAGTTCGTGTTTGTATTAGGAGTCTGTCGCAATAGTGAATGTAGTTTGTTCTTGAGTTTAGATTGTGGTTCTTTGAATCCAGTCGTCATGTTCATAAGTTGACAGTCATTAATCCAGGTTTTGTTCGTGTTCTTTGTTTGTTCAAACTTTGTTTAGTGTTTTAGATTGATTTATGGTGTTTTTGAATCAATTAAGAATGGGATTTACTATTTTCGACAGATAGGATGATAAGGATAACGGTGAACATTGGGGGTGGTACCTCTTTTAAAGTGGTGGGAGTGTCGGTGGTTGGCAGGTGGTGTGAGTGCGGTGGTTTGTTGGTGGTAGGGGTGGCAATGGTAGGTTTGAGCATAGAAGAGAGATTGGGTAATTTTATTTTTGTATTTTGTATATGTGGGTCCCACTTTTTCATTTTAATCATGTGTATTTTATTTTATTTTATTTTATTTTATTTTATTTTATTTTATTTTTTAAACAATGGTATAATGATCAAATAAAAAAATAAAAAAATAAAAAAATTTAACATAAAAGTTAACGGCTATGAGGACCATTTGTGTACGTTTTGACAAATCATTAAAATGACCTCGTAAATTTTCAAACTTAAGTATCAAAAGTGAAAACAAAACTAACCATGAAGACCTTTCATGTGATTAACCCTGTATTACACCAAATTAGATAATGCTTAGATTTGAATTCGTTGTCTTTTATATAGGAGGTGAAGACACTATCAAGTGGGCTAACCCCATATTAAAAAAAAAACAAAGTTACGGATTTAGTTTTGACCATAACATAACCAAACCATACACACCCTTTAAAGTTTAATCTGCATTTAGGTTTATTTTGTGTCATGAACTCACGATAAGTGATTATTTTTAACATTCAGGTTTATTTTGAGCCGAAAATAATATAACTACCGGCGACAACTGATATGAGCTAAATTTGCGAAAAGGAAAATCCTTGGGGTCCAATCAGTGAGGAATTCAGAATGGGTTTCTCAAGGTCGATTCTTTCTTCACGGGCTCAAAACAACCCTTTTCAGCTGTTCCAGAAGCCAGTTTATCAACAAGGTTTTATTCTTTTTGCATTTCTCAAAGTTAAACATCATGTTTCTGAAATATTGTAACAGGGCCTAAAATAATACATCTAGAGATGTTAAATCCACTATTGTATTGGTATCTCCCATAATTGCACCAGACATTTTGTTAGTAGGATGATTATTTGCTTACTTAATCCCACTGTTGTATTTCGTTTTCTTTTTAAATGGTCTTTAAAACTACCAATAATAAGCCTACTTAACCGTAATATAAACCGTTCATACTAATTTTATCGCTCTAACTTAATTTATCAAGAAACATCATCTAATAAAGAATTGAAGACTGAAAATCCATCTTGTTGTATTTCGTTTCTCTGCCGGTGAAAAAACACACGAAAATCCATCATATGATCGATATCTTCTCATCCAAAAATCAAACATATAGAACATTATTAAAGATGTATGAAGTTCGGTAAGCAGATTTATCGACTGAAATTAACGACAACCGGCCAGTAAAACTTCGAGATTGATATAGCTACAACCGATTTGGCATCAAAAGAAAGGTATCGATCCACCTTACTCTTGGTACAATGCAGCAATTGTTGTTTACTTATAATCAAACTACGAAAAATAAGGAATTACTATAAGAACATGATGAAGATGATGAGTGTTAAAAGGGGGCGATAAGAAACCCTAATTGTGAGTGTGTGTTTATATAGACGTTTTTATTGATGAGTTTGTGTTTGATTGATGAGATTTTGATCCTGTATTGTTGGGCTTAATGGGCTTCTTTGTTTAGGGCTGTTTGATCCGATTTCTGATACTTTTTTTATTTTGTGTATTTTATTGATTATTCTACAGGAAAGAAGTGGATTTTTTCTTTCATTTCTTATTTTTGTTTTAAAAGTGTGTATGGTCGGTTTTGTTCGGTTTTTATCTAAAATCAAAAACTGATATTTTAGTTTCTAGGTTTTTAAAACTGTTTGGTTTTTGGTTTTCGGGTTTCACTTTGTTTCGGTTTCGGTTTTTTCGGTTTTTTTATTGGGCTTCAAGTTTTTTTTAAATGGTCCAAAGTAGTGAAATTTAAACTATAAACTTTGAGCTTACATCATTTTTTTGATCTTTTAACATATTTTATATATTCTTATAAATTACCTAACATTAAATATAATTACAATTAATAAAATACAATAACAAAAAGTTCAACAAACAATTTAATCTACCAAACAAAAAAGTTTTATGATTATTCTTGAAACCTAAATATCTATCTATTTTACAAGTTCAGTTTTATGGTTTCGGTTCTGTTTTTTCGGTTTCCGTTACAAACAAAACCGAAACTGAACCGAAAAAAATCAGTTTTAAAAAATCATCAAACCAAACTATCGGTTTCTTATTTGTTTTAGTTTTTTCGGTTCGGTTGCGTTGGTATTTTCGATTGCGGTTCGGTTATTTTAGTTTCTTGCACACCCCTAGTTTGTTTTATGTCAAGTTTAACATAACCTTGTTATAGCATCCTTAGACTTTGGTTGTGGTTTTTTTAGAGTTTTTAATGTAGTAACACATTTTTTCAGAGATATTACTAGTATAATAATATACATATAAAAAGAAATAACATGTAGCTTTTGTGTGTAGTTTTGAATTTTGACATGGATTTCCGTATATATATGCATACATATTCTAAACATGTTTGTGTGTATTACAAACAGTCTCACTGAGATCCAACCATTGTTAAGTAATCTCGTACTCTAAAAATTTTGAATGTTATATATGCAACTAATATTCCATTTATCTCATACTTTTCGTGCATGAACCCGATGTAGATAATTAGTGAAGTACAAAATATGGTTGACAGATACATTAAGATAGCATAGTAAACATTTTTTTCTTTTAATTAAATGTTAAAGGTTTAAATCTCAATTTTTTTCATAAGACTCTTAAATTACTAGTCATCAAAGGTCAAACACAATGAAGTGTTCAAACTTGTTTTTTCTTAATTAAAGCTTAAGTGCTCAAACCTAACTTGGATCGTTTTTTTCCTTTTAGGTAAATAGTTCTTGAGATGCTTGGGTTCTTTTTATTGGTTTTTCCAATTAAAGCCGAGGAAACATGATTCAATCCGATAAGAAAGTCGTAGTTAGCTTTTGGTGACCCGATTCAATATCTATACTAATAATCAAATCTGCATAGGCCACGTGTCAATGTTTAAGATGTATATGTAGGTTTCACCAAGGTCTTGAATACGTGTATTCACTACAATAAAAGTTACAAATGAGTATATAAATATATGTTTCTTAATGAATTTACTTAATTAGTAGATTTTAACAACCCGGCATGAAAAAGTCCAGACTAAACTTATGACCTGAGTGAAATTTTTCATGGGATCAACCACCGGGTCTTTTGTACAGATATATACATTAATACAACTCAAAACAAAAGAGAATACATAGCGTGGAATGATAACATTTATTGTTTTAATGAAACTCTACAATACTATCAAAAAATTGTACCTTCTTGAAACCTACCGTTACAAACCCCACATGATGCGTTGTAGTAATTAGGTTTGAGAATATGAATGTTCAATCTCAGTTTAACAAACAAATAGACCAATCACTTTTTCCCCTATAATTTTAATTTGATGTATGGAAACTTACAAATCCGTATTTTATTCATTAGTTTTTTTGTTAGGATGGAGGGAGCACTCCCGTCGTGGCCATAATACTCCCCACGGCGTTAAATGACACCGCCACCGCTAGCTATACATGCTACGCCACAACGGTGTTCACTCATCGTGTGAATTCGAACATAGGTGTGTGTGGATCCACCCCTCCAACGGCTATGTTGACTATTTTAATAAAAAATCCCTTTAAATATGCAATCAAAACAACAGGTATTACACTACTCGAATCCTTTACAAACTCTTATATATTTATCTCTTTCATAGTATACCAAAATGTCCCACTAATATTATATTCTTTCTTCCTCTTATGATAGTTCAGAGTCGGACAGGTTAGAATGTTCTAGACTTCTCACCGAACACGTTCACGAGGTTGAAGAAATTGAAATTTCAAGAAAAATGAATTTTGAAACATGATCGTGTTGCGGCTATTAACGTTCTTATGAACAACTAGTTTGTGTATAGCCTAAAATACATAGGCAAGATGTATAAAAATAGATTTTTTTGCTGTATGGTTTATTTCTACGGGTTGTTGAATATATAGAAAACAATTTTAATAGTTTCAAGAAAAGTTTGATGGGATGTGAAAAAAAGTTTCACGTCAATATAAAATTACACACCGACAATTCCAGTGGCGGATCTAGAAACAAAGTTCAGGGTTAACGTAATTTTTTTACCGTACATATATATTAATACAGGAGGCCGAAATATCATTCAAATCAAATTCATTTGGGATCGGAGTAATTGAACTCAAACGAATTGTTGATCGGATATAATCACTCTTGATATTTTAAATCTCTATTTTATAGAACACAATAAGATTAGAAATCACACTTAGAAATAACATAATTTAAATATCTAATTTCAATATCAAAATTTTAATTCATCTTTTAAACCCTTACTTCATATACTTTATTGTATAAACCCTAAATATTAAAAATTAAACCATATAACCATTGATTTTTATAACAAATAACACTTAATATTACAGATTGAACAACATTAATCCTAAGTCTCTAATTTCAAAGTGTAATAGAGAACAACACTACAAATGCTACCTTCAAGTGAGCGATGAATTGGTGAAAGATCACATATGGATGATGGCAAGGCCCCCGCAACAGGAGGTAGTTTGGCGGTGGTCAGCCTGACACCCGACGATGGAGACGTGAGGTGATTAGCATTGTTGGTGGATGTTGGCTAACTGGTTGTGGCCTGCGGGGGCATGGGACGATGGATGATGTTTTTTTTTTATTTTAAGTTTTATGTTTGATTTGATTATGGGTATTTGGGCTAATTAGTTACAGTTTTTAAGTTGTTTAATGTTTTTTGGATTTATTTTTATTTTGGGCTTATTAGTTTTTTATTGTTTTGGACTATTGGATCTTTTGGACTTATTAGTTATTTATGTTTTTATAAAATGTAATGTTTTTTTATAAAATACAAAATTATTTTTTATAAAATTTAAAATTTTCTATAAAGTGTTGAGATTAAAAAATTTAGTGGTAACATAATATTTTCTCAGGGGTAACGCAAAACCGAAGATGTTTTATTTTTTATTACGTAATGCTGTAAATACACTACCCGTAAAAAGTTAAGGGGTAGCGGAGGCTACCCCTCAACTCCATGTAGGTCCGCCCTTGGACAATTCCTCAACTAGCCGCAGGTAATTCATCAGACTCATACGATATAAATTTAGCTATGTCCACTAAGACATCACGTGCATATCTTGAACACTTTTACAACGCTATTGTTATTTTATACAATGACGAATATTTACAAATGTCCACTAGATATAACAGTGCATTATTGTACGAAACACATCAATATAAACATGACATTATAAGGATGCCCAATAGTATTGATTGCACTCATTGGGCCTGGAGAAATCATCCTACGCGTTTGCGAGGACAATATCATTTAGGTGATCACGGTGGCCCAACATCTTCTTGAAGTCATGGCGTCACAAGATTTATAGTTTTGATATGCGTATTTTAGTGCAGTCAGTTTTAACAATAGCATCAATCTCCACTCTTCAATGTTTCAAGAGGGCTTGTTGAGTGCATACACAAGTCATCATATATAGTTGGGGCAATGCCCTTTGGATGAAGAAATAACTTTGTACCTTTTTATAAAAGATTGTTGTAAATATGCTACTTTTAGTCACATGAAATTATAATTTTTTGTAACTTATAACTTATCGTAATTATTAACTTTTATTTATTGTGGTCGTTCATTGTATTATATAGTTGTTATAGTTATTCTAGTTATAGATTTCTTTTTGTTGTATTTTATGGTTTTCAATTTTCATTTCGTAACACTTCATAAAGTTAACCTTAGAAGATCATTTAAGTTTAGATTAATATAATTATGTAAAAGTTGATGTGAGGTAATACACACTATTACTTAAACACACAGTAAAATATAAATATTTTTGAAATTTAGTTTTAAACAATATGAAGATCCTTAATATTCTATTGTTATGATTCCTTATATAAATGAAATATCGTTTTATACGTATTTCAATCCGAAACCTAATATATAGTCTAAAACTTCATAAAAATAATAATAAAAGTTGATTATTATCGTGTCACAAACATATCAATTTAGTAGGTGATTTATCCACCATACAAAATACAAGAAGATATTACAACTTTAATTGTGTTATATATAACTTAAAACTTGTATTATTCATGTATTTTACATTACATTACACTGGCATAATATTAATTTTGATTGGAAAAGTGTATGTGATCGGCTTCTTGTCGGAATATTCAATTCCCCCGGCCGACCACCGGAAATCCTCATTTGCCTTTATTTTTTGTGTTTTAAATTATCAAATCTACCCAATACCCTAATATTTATTTTAGTATAAATAATTACAAGGTATATTTATTTATTTAAAGGTTAAGTTTTATTTTTTATTTTTCACTTTTGCTAAATTTACAAAAGTTAAGCTCCTTCCGTTGATCGTAGATCTGAAGCAAAGCTACACGAATCCGCTAACGGATTTGAGATCTACTTGCTGTTCTGTTGCTTTTTGATGCAGATTCAAGTGAGTTTTGTTTCAATTTTGTGTTTAGATGCAGTGTAATGTGGAATTTATTAAATTGTTTTTAGGGTTTTCGTAGTTTCAAGATTTGAAATTTTTGCTGATCGGAGCTGAGATCTTGCTGTTGGGTTGATGGTTATGTTTGAATTTGTGTAGGGTTTTGTGGGTTGGTGTTTGTTTGTTGTTTTGATTGTGAATTTGAGTTGAATTTGAAAACTTGTTGACCTAGATGAAGTTGTATTAAGTTTGGGGGAAATTAGTTGGGGGTTTTGTAATTAAGCTGTAATTAACCTGTTTTCTAAGGTTTGTTGTGGATTAAACATAGAAATGAGTTGGTTTTGATTTATGATTAGATTATTATCAGCTTGATTTGGTGATTTCTGCAAGATTTTAATGATGTTATTGAAGTTACCATATGCATATCACTGAAATGTATGAATTCTCACTGTTTTCTTCACACATTTGTAGTTATTATTAGCAAGTTTATAGATCTTCCAGTTTTGAATGTTTAATGTGTTTGAATGCATGCATTTGGAACACCATTTTTGTGCATTATTAGAATGTTGTTTTATTATAGGTTTGAACATTAAAGATGGATCCAACGACAGAAGAAGCTATTCGGGCTAAAGAGAATGCAGAGAAGCTGTTTTTAGTGAAAGATTTTGTTGGTGCAAAGCAGTTTGCTTTAAGGGCTCAAACTCTATGCCCTCAACTTGAAGGTATTTCGCAGATGGTGGCTACATTTGAAATATATGCTGCTACAACAACACATGTGAATCGAGAAATTGATTTCTATTCGGTTCTTGGGTTAGATCCATCGGCAGACAAATCAGTACTGAAAAAACGTTATAAAAAGATGGCTGTTCTTCTTCACCCTGACAAAAACAAAACCGTTGGAGCTGATGAAGCGTTCAAACTTGTCTCTGAAGCGTGGGCTGTATTATCTGATAGTGTGAAAAGAAGCTCCTATGATGCCAAAAGAAATAAGCACTTATCAGCTGCTGGTTATAATGCTTCTGGTGTTTCGGGTTCAGAGACTTCATCAAGACTGGACACGTTTTGGACCGTGTGCACCTCGTGTCGTGTTCAGTATGAATATCTAAGAAAATATGTGAATAAAAGACTTTCATGCAAGAATTGTCGTGGGGTTTTTGTAGCTGTTGAAACGGGTTCAGCTCCAGTTACTTATGCTCCTTGGTCTTACACGTCGGATAATGGTTATAACCATGCCTATAATGCGGGACCGTATGTGCCAAGTACATCTGTATGTTTTACAGGCAACGGGTCATCAGTTATTCATCCTACACAAGGATATGAGTATGCAGGGACAGTGTCGTTTCAGTGGAATACTTATTCTGGCTCATCAACTATGGATCCTAATGGCTTATCTTCTAAATCTGTTAACATGAGTAGGCAAAAATCGAACGGGAGACACCAGATGAGATTGAACACAGCCCAGGGTGAGAACCTAGGTCCCAGGATGGGCCGGCCTCCTAAGAAAAGAAAGATAGAAAACGGTGAAACGGGTTTGAGAACTGATTCGCATTCGGATTTGAATAATTTAAATGGAAATGGCGGGATTGATGCTTTAACCAGACAATACTCGGTTGCCCCTGCTTTTGATGCAAGAAAGCTGCTAATAGAAAAAGCTAGATCAGTAATTCGCAGTAAGTTAAAAGAAATAAAAATGTCGTCTGTGGTGAAGGCAGAAAAGAATGGTAAAATGCTCAAGAAAAGCAGTTCAATGGCAATAACTGTCCCTGATCCTGATTTTCATGATTTTGATACGGATCGATCTGAGGAAGTTTTTAAGCCCAAACAAATATGGGCTATATATGATGAAGAAGACGGGATGCCCCGTCTCTATTGTCTGATTCGCCAGGTCATCTCTGTGAAACCGTTCCAGCTTCATATCACTTACCTAAATTCAAAGCCCGACGCTGAATTTGGTATTAATAAATCTTGTGGAAGTTTCAAGGTTGCCCATTCTGTCTTTGTTGACCAAGTCAACATCTTTTCTCATCTTTTGGGAAGAGAGAATAATGTTGGCAAAGGAGGGTGTGTTAAAATCTACCCAAAAAGAGGCGATATATGGGCTGTTTATCGGAACTGGTCAGAAGGTCGGAATAAGAAACCGAAAAAAGCAAGACAGCAGTTTGAAATGGTGGAGATTCTTGATGATTATTCTGAAAAACTTGGGGTGTGTGTGACGCCATTGGCGAAACTAGAAGGGTACAAGACTGTGTATCAAAGAAACCCTAACAAGAACGCGGTTCGGATGATTCCCAGAAAAGAAATGGTTCAGTTTTCGCACCAGGTTCCGGCTTGCCTGCTAAAAGGTCAAGCCTTGAACTTGCCAGATGGGTGTTGGGATCTTGACCCTGCAGCGACACCAGAACAACTGCTTCAGGCAGATGCAGATGCAGAAGAAGAAGAGAAGAAGGTTGAAGCTGAAGGTCATTTTGGTCATTTGAGTGTGTGAGACTGATAGTGTATAGATGAAAACACATAGTGATGATGTGAGGCAATTGGTGAGAGATTTAGGTAGCTGGAACCGAATGGGGTCACAAGGGTGACCCCTAGCGGCTGGAGCTCGAATTTGGTTTTAAGATGGCTCAAATGTTGGTTGAGAAACTTGTACTAATTACTTCTTATGAATTAGTTACTTTCTAAATGCGCTAATTATGTTTACCCTTATGTGTTGATTCGTTGTATTGTCGGGTATTTACATTGCAGGAAGGTATGAAAAGTATCTTTCGTTTTTGTTTCTATAATTTGAACCATCTAAACCAAAGCAAATTGACTGGTCTGGGATCCATACAGTAGTTTATAGTTTGTTTTTTATCCTTTAACAATTCACCATTTGTCTAAAACTCAAAGCTGTGGTTTAACCTTAATCATTTTCAGTTTTCCTTTTTATAATGATGGTTTGTCAATTTTTAAAACTGTAAGTTTTTCGTCTGAAAATTGTTTAAAATTTTAGTCAAAACCAAACCACAAGTATATTCTTTTATCAAACCATGAAACTAGACGGTGAACACGCTTGTGAAAGGATTAAGCCTGGGTGATATGATAGCATTGTTAGATTATATACCTTTACAAACCCACAATCCATTCATCTTAAAAATAGAATTCTTTTCGTATTTTGTTCAAAATCAATATGTTTTTATACATTGTACTCAATTCGACTCATAAACTGACATCAAGACACTTCAATCAGATTGCATATCAGCCAACATTAAAGATCAATTCCCTTTATGGTAAGTGGTAACCCTATATTCTTGTTCTTTTCCCTCTCAAGACTGCTAAAACTAGAAACATTAATAACACTAGACCACTCTAGGCATTATTATTTGGGTTTGGTTTCAACTTGACAAAATCTGCAGGCATCATTTCTGAGAAGTGGTTTCAACTGGCTCGACCACCTCGGCTTCAAGGGTTGGCTGGGGTTCAGCAACAATTTCAGCCTCTTGTGTTTGTGAGCTGTGCATGTTGAAAGCTGGCTGTTCAGTTGACCATTTGTTTGACAAAGCAATGTTCATCATTTCATAAATCTTTCCACCAAGCTGTGATGGACTCTCAGGCTGCACCAAATAAAGAAATTATTTTTTGATAAAGATGATAATAAAGCCAGGTGTCATTTAGCTACCCTTTTCAAACACTTAAAACATAAAAGATGAACCCATCTATAACTAGAGAAAACAAGTGTCACTACTTGAACTATCATGTTGGTGAGATTGATCTCAATCCACAAAACAATTGTATTTTCTCTCGAATGTTACACTAGATTTTTTTAAACAGGGTCAAACTGCTTTTGGTATATGCATGTAGAGATAATTGTTAGAATTCTCATCTGATAAAGAAACATACTATTTAATAGAAATGCATGGGTTGTTAATAATCGTTATACTCATCTCTAATGGGTCAAATGATAATTGTTATTATATTAGCTAAAATAGAAACAGATAGGTTAAACGTTTCAGGCAGGTCAAAAGTCATGCAAAGTGTGTTCAAAATGCAGAAAACCCTGCAAGTTATTTATTGAAGATTCAGATCATCAATGTAAGAATATAACTCTTCAAATCTTATTTGGCACCTTGTAAAATCATGAAACCATCAAACTGTTTGAGTAGGCAAGACTGGCCCATTTTGACCGGAAGTAAAGACTACATGTTTTTTTACTGCTATCCGTATCTGCCACTTAATTTTTACCACGGAACAAAAACGCAGTATAGGAATGAAGGATAGAGGACTCACAGTGAAACCACTAGAAATCAATGCAGTATCATACAGAAGATCAATAGCTCTAAGGGCTTCTTCATCTTCACCATTGCTCTTGCAAGCAGCCTGCATGATGCATCCACAGATGAAAGATTTTAGGGAAAAGAACTGTATCAACATTCTGAACGAGTAGACTTGCAGTTTAAGAAAGAAAAATCATACATTCAATGTCTGAATTATTGGATGTTCAGGATTGATCTCAAAAACTCTCCTGCTTCTCATGAAGTCCAGGCTAGAAGAGTCTCCCACAGTTTGTGCCTTCATCAGCCTAAGGAATTAACTAGATGTGAGAAAAAATAGGGATCTTTTAAGACTTGATTGTGAAGACAACTCACCTCTCCATGTTTGCAGACCAACCAAACTTTCCAGATACAAGAACACAAGGCGATGTTTTTAGGCGATTTGATATTTGGACACTCGCAACCTTGTCACCCAATCGTTTCTTCATCCAATCACAAATATGTCCAAATTCCTGCTTCATCTCTTTTTCCTTCTCCTCATTCTTGTCACCTAGTAGTTCCAACATGAGGAACATAAGTTGTGAAAAATTGAGCTGTTACTAGCTAATTTATTTAATTAAAAAAACTGTTTTATTATATCTTTAGAATAGCAGTAAAAAGCTTTTTATCAATGCTAAACCGATAAGCTTGAGAGTGTAGAGCTGCAGTAGGTTTTCAATCAAAAATTTAAGAAATGAGAAATACATAAATTATAAGACTAACCAATGTCCAAGTCTTCCTTGCTGATGTCAACAAAATTCTTTTCCTTATATGACTTGAGATTTGTGACAGCAACCTCATCAATAGGATCAACAAGGAACAGTACCTGTTGAGAATACCAAGGCAAAAATATATCAAGTAGCTGACTTTCACTAAACAGCATCAATGACAAAAGCATAAAATAAATTTATACTTCGAGATCCTTCTCATACAACCGCTCCAAAAACGGTGTGTTTTTTGCACTTGTGACACTGTCAGCAGCAATATAATAGATATCCTTTTGGTCAGGCTTCATATTCTCAACATATTCATCCAAACTGATCATTTCTTCTTCACTCTGTGATGAAAAAAATCGAAGCAATGGAGCAAGACGCTTGTGATTTTCACGGTCTTCAATGCATCCCAACTTCAAATGCTTCCCGAAGTTCTCCCAAAATTTCTCGTAGTCCTAAAGTAAAGCATTAAAACTAAGCAGATGATAAAACAAACAAAGGTGGGTCACCATTTCTTAGTAATCACAGTAATTTAGAGGTAGCAATTTCAACTTGTCTACTAATCAACAGGTTGATTCAGGCCATATTATCCATATGGTAAAACATGTAAAGTCATCAAAATCTTTTTATTAATTTATTCAACAAAAATATATAGGTTATAGTGAAGTAAAGTAATATATTTTTTTGTAAATATGCATGGCAGTATGGCACATGGCAGTATGGCACACTAATCTATCATAAAAAATATGTAACTTCTAAACACACCAATTAATGCACTAAATAAGTTAATCACTTTGACCAGAACTTGTAACCCAACCCACCCAACACACCCATTTTGCCGTATTCATGTTAAAGGCGTGGAGTATGCTTAAATTAACTAATCTAAGAGACACAACACAAAAACAATGAAAAATAAGTGACTCTACCTCTCGGTTCTCACTCAAGGATATGCCAAGAATCATGTCGAATGCCTTCCGAACTAATCGTTTCCTCATTATCCGCACCTTTTAAATATGAAAATTAAAATCAATATTCACGTTATCCCCAAACAATTTGTGAGAAAAAAAAAGAGTCAAATGTACTTACAACGCGGCTTTCTTGAAGAATTTCACGTGATACATTCAGTGGAAGGTCATTAGAATCAACAACACCTTTGACAAAGCTTAAGTACCGTGGAAACTATTCCAAAATTAGATAATCATTAATCAACAATTAAAAATTGGTTGAAAGCCAACTCCAAACCAGTAGGTTTTTTCCAACAAAATACAATGGGACTTATCTTACCAATTCTCCATCAAAGTCATCTGAAATGAAGACACGTTTTACGTAAAGTCTTATATTCTTAGTTTTTGGGTTCACAATGTCTTCCTTCCCCATTGGAGTAACAGCGGGCACATAAAGGATTGATCTAAACTCAACTTCACCCTGCAAGTTGAAAAAACTTTTAAAATGCTGTCTCACTAAGATGTTAAGAACCATAGCATCAAAATTTATGCTCACAACATGCAAAACTACAAGTCGGATAAACCAAACAAATAGTCTTTTAAAAAATATGATAAGTGTTCAGATAAACCAAACAAATAGTCTTATGAAGAATATGATAATTGAATGTAGTATATCAACCAAAACAATTGAGAACAAGATATTGCATGTCACCTCTGTGTTGTAAAGTGTGAAGATGCTAAAGGTTCCAAGTACTCATTAAATGTCTTCTTGTAGAATTCATTATATTCATCTGTTGTAACTTCCTTAGGGTTCCGAAGCTGCAAAAAAAGACCTTGAGATGCACAAGTTTACAAAAACATGCACAAAATTCAAATAAAAATCACATAAAAAACAACTCACCCAAATAGGTTGTGTCTCATTAGTGAGTTCCCAATCCCAATATTTCTCAACAACCTTTTTAGTTTTCTTCTTTTTCTGTTGCAACAAAAATAAACCATCTTTGGTGATTAGAGCAGTATCTAGAGCAGAAAGAACTCAAAACTAATAAATAAAGTAATTGCTCACCTCAACACCATCATCAGTCCCATCCTTCGTGGCTTCAGCTGGATCCTCATCAACTTCAACCTGTTTCAA
Source organism: Flaveria trinervia (assembly GCA_025506515.1). NCBI lineage: Eukaryota > Viridiplantae > Streptophyta > Magnoliopsida > Asterales > Asteraceae > Flaveria > Flaveria trinervia. The sequence goes on from CM046448.1 coordinate 11,875,897, forward strand.
GAGAAACGCTAATGAGCAAACAAAAAAAATTGGCGCTCAAACATTACATTTATCCATACAGAAAATATCTGAATTCAACAATATGCAAAAGTCCAGTAAGGTCAGAAGTACCTCTTTTGTGTAGCCCTTTTCTTGCCATGTATAAATTGGGAACGACACAAACTGAGAATAATTCTTTACTAGTCTCTCAATTCTCTCAGGATGAGCAAAACCTTTTTCATCGCGCTGAGTACAAACAACATATCGACTGATATTGTCATTAAAACTGATAATAAGAAATAAAAAATAAAAAATAATAAAATGGTTTGCATATTCAACCTTAAGATGCAATTGGATTGAAGTTCCTCTAGGAATAAACTTCTCAGGATCAGTCTCTTCTCGGATAATGTAAGAACTAGAATTGGCCTCGCCTTCCCAAACATATTGCTTATCAGATTTGGGACTCTTTGTTGAGACCACCACCTGTGAACAAAATATATAATGAGATAAATGAAGGCTGTAAAAAGCTAAAACAGTCATATGATTTCAAAAAATATTTACCTTATCGGCAACCAAAAATGCTGAATAAAACCCCACACCAAATTGACCAATCAAATTGCTGTCTGAGCCAGCATCTTTGCTATCCTGAACAATTTCAATAGTTTGTATAAGTATCTAACGCTTATTAGTCAAGAAATGAAGTATGCTATTAATTTCTGTTAATAAAGTCTTCCACCTTCAAAGCTTTTAAAAACTTTGCAGTTCCACTGTGGGCAATTGTTCCTAGAGAATCAACAAGTTCCTGATGTGTCATACCAATACCAGAGTCCCTAAATATATCAAGCACATTAGCAAAAAGATCATGTAAACTTTCAACTAAAATTTTAGGAAGCTGCAAATCTTACGTGAGAGTAATTATTCCATTTTCTTGATCAGTTTGAATACGTATGTCAAGTTCAGAAGCACCCTCTAGAAGCTGCGGCTCAGTAACACTAAGGAATCGCAACTTGTCCAAAGCATCACTTGCATTGCTGAAATATTAAAAAAAATGTGCACATAGTCAGATCATGCAAACTGCTGCACTTGCGGTCTTTATTAATTATCAGATTTCAATACATGACTATAGCTTGTTTCCAAAAATTCCAAATTAAAGAACTTTAAAGTTAGCTAAGTGTAATGCCCAATAAATTACTACATTGCAAATTTGCAGGAAAATTTAAAAACTTGCCTGATCAGTTCACGAAGGAACACCTCTTTGTTGCTATAAAGACTGTTAACAATAAGGTCCATAAGTCGACTTACCTACAGCGGAACATATCACAATGATTTCAAATGATTATGATTGAAGACTGATTCACATTCACATTTATCTATTAAAAGATAAGGTAAACACCCTAGTCACCATCTACACACCTCTGCTTGATACTCGTACTTCTCCACAGGTGCATCAGGTGTCTGAATGTCAGAAGCAGTTGACTCAAACCGCTTCCCAGAAGGGACCATGTTTACCACTTTCAAAGGCTTTGTAGAAGCCGGCCCACAACATGATCCAGTAGTCAATACGGAATACCATCTGCCACTGGCATCCCTCTGTACACCCTATTAATACCAAGCACGTCAATAAGACAACTGACACACACTCTAATCTAATTGATGACCAAAAAAAAACATTTACAAAACCATCAACATTCAACATATCAATAATAACTGAGAGTATCCAAGAGCTTCTAGTAGACACTAAACATCAACAATAAGTCAATAACAACTACATTCTATAATAAAAGAAATATTCACTCTCTAGTCCGCTGGAATATACGCATATCTTGTTTACAATGTCATATGCTACCTCGTTGATATCTTATATCAGATACCACTACTTAAATCAATATAAATTGTGTTGCAAATTTAAAAACAGATATCGACTTGATCTCTAAAAGAATGGATGCAGACACTAATTTTTCTCGCACTAAGTTTAGAGTAACACCAACTTTAGCTGAAAAGCAACCAATTCAACATCAATGGAATTCAATTTCGTACAGATAAAACTCAGAAATGAGGAATACTTGGCGATCACGAAATAGTTATACTGCTTAAGTGAAATTAGTACTAGCAATACATACATACATACATACATACATACACAATGAAGAAAGTGGTGCTAGCAATGTACGATCGATTGATAAGAAATGATACCGATTGGTTAAAATTGGGAGAAGCAACGGAGGCGGCAGCGACGGCGTCACGGCGGCGATGGACGCCGTAGCGGAGGAGGGAGTTGACGGAACGCCTTGATAGCCTATGCATATTTGAATCTAACACAAATGAAGGAGAATGATGGCTGAAGGGTTCTCACGGGTGATTTTGAAGGGTTTTGGTAGGGTTTGAAGAAACATATCATATATGGGTTCAACGAAGCTTCTGGAGATAATGGTTCAAACCACAGAGGTTCAATTTTGGGTTGAAATGTAATAATATAGCTATGGTGTAATCGTACATAATAATTTTAGGGAAAATTACCTAAAATGAATATTTAATCAAACAAAATTACAATTAAAAAAAACAATCGTTGGCCGTCACGTGGCAACCTTCGCTGACGTGGCGAGAGAATAGTGAAATCCCTCGCTGACATGGCGAGAGAATCACATAATCTCTCGCCCACGTGTCATCTCTCGCCCATTTGGTCTGACACGCGACCTGTCCCTCACTGACTAGGCGAAGGATTATGTGTTTCCCTCACCCATATTTACGAAAATACCACTCCTCACCAATTTAAAAAAAAACAAAAATATGAGATTATTTTAATATTTATTATTATTTTAATATTTATTATTATTTTAATAATTAATGTTTTTTAATACTAAAAAAATTAATATAATTTTATTTTCCTCTATAAATACCATATTAACTCTTAACAAATCTTACATTCTTTTAAAAAAACTTCTTTTAAAATTTCTTTGAAAGTTATAAAAATGTCAGTTAATATCATATATGCAGTGGTGGTAAATGGCATTTTGTAAACGGTGTCGAAGAATATCTACCATTAAAAGGTAAATGTGTTAGAAATGTTCTTAGTTTATCTAGTAATATAACGTTTGATGAATTACAATATATGATTTATTCAAACTGAAAATTCAGAGTATATACGATTATCGTATAAAATGTCTACGTATACTCATTTTATCGATATTTCTGATGATAAATATTTACTATATTTTATGAATGTGGTTCTTAATGGTCCAAACGAATTTTTACGTTATTCGTCAGTGAAGAATGTAATATTGTTGGTAGTAGCTCTGCTGTCCAGAAAAAAAATTGAATTTTACAAACGAAACTAAAAAGTTTATTTATGATTTAAATGATATTCCTGTGGATAACGAGAGTTATAGTGATGTTAAACAAGAATGTGATTATGAAAACCAAAAAATAATAAATTTTGTGAAAAAGAGGATTCGTCTTCCTATCATTTCGAGTATAAAATTCATGAAGATATATTTTTTTCACAACCGGAATCATTAGCGGATCCTACAAATAATTCACTCAAAAATACTAGCTATGGGTTGTCTACTATATCTGAAGGCGATTGTTTCAACAACAAAGAAGAATTACAACTCAAATTGGGTACGATGTGTCTTACTGAATGTTTTGAGTATAAAGTGGTTAAATCATCAAAAAGTAGATTCCAGGCGTCATGTCGTAACAATGGTTGCGATTGGTGTATCCGTGCATGTTGTTTTAAAAGTACAAGTATTTTTCAAGTTAGATATTTTAATTTAGTACATACTTGTTCAAGAACACAAACTTATCCCAATATTCGTCAAGCAAACAAAAAGGTATTGGGTCATATCATTAAGGACCAATTAAAAGATAGTAGTCGAATTACCGAGTAAAGAAATTATGAATGATATTAAAGAGAGATTTAAAGTTAGCATATCGTACGCTCAAGCTTGGCGTGGGAAAGCTTATGCGCTCGAACTTTTAAAAGGATCTCCAGAAGAATCGTTTTCGCGTCTTCCTATTTACTGCTACAACTTGAAGAAAGCAAACCCGGGTACGGTCACTGAAATTGTTGTAGATGAAATGAGACGTTTTGAAATGTTATTTGTGGCGATCGGTGCAGCGGTAAGTTATATTTTGAGTATAGTTTTTGATAATATTTTAATAATACTAACATTATTTCTTTTAATTAGATTCGAAGTTTTGTGCAATTTTTACGGCCTTTAATTGTGATCGATGGGGCACATTTAAAGGGAAAGTTGTTAGGCACCATGTTTTTGGCAGTAGGTATGGATGGAAACATTCAGATTTTACTAGTTGCATACAGTGTTGGTAAAACAGAGAGCGGGGAATCATGGATATGGTTTTTATCAAAATTAAAAGAATGTATTGGTGATAATCCAAATTTGGCAATTATATCTGATAGAGCTGCCTCAATTGATATGGCAATCAGAACTGTCTTTCCACATGCATATCATGGGTTATGTTGTCGTTATTTGATGTGAATCTGCGGTTAAAGTCGATGAAAGGAAAAAATTACGAGTCATTGTGGTGGCAGACCTGTAAAGCTTACAGAGTTTCTGATTTTGAAGAGCGATTTTATAGACTCACCGTTGTACTTCCACGCATTCAAAATACTTTAGTCAATGTCAGGTTTGAAAAATGGTCAAGAGCACACTATTCAGGAAGTCGTTATAATATTATGACTTCTAATAGCGCAGAGTCTATCAATGCGTTGTCACGACATGCTAGAAAACTACCAATTATTGGGCTCGTTGAATTTTTCAAGAAAATCTACAAAAATGGTATTTTAATCGTAGATAGATTGTAGGTAATATTCATCAATATAATATTTTATGTTATTTGTTAAAAATACTAACATATAATTTTTGTAGGTGATTTGCCACATAGTCTTACAAAATGGGCAAAAAATAAAATAACAAGAAGAATTGCAAAAAGTGCAACAAGGACTGTGACCGGAATCGATGATCACACATTTGAGGCTGCAGACGGAGGCAAAAAAGGTTTGGTTGATTTGTGGAGCAGAACATGTAGTTGTAGACAATGGGAACTCTCTGGTTTACCGTGTGGTCACGCGATTGTTGTTTCAAGCTTTTAAATATAACAGATTGTAGTCATTAGGCTTTAAGCTGGTTTAATAAAGATATATATAAGGCTACATATGAGGAGTCAACAAGTGGTGCAACAAGAAGGAAGAATGAAGGATGAGCTGGAGCGTAATCTTTTAACCCTATTGGAAACGAAACCCAATGGGTTGATGTACTTCGCAAATCGAATTTGGATTCCAAATCGTGATAATCTTCGTACCTTTATCATGAACGAAGCTCATCAAACTCGTTATTCTATTCATCCTGGTTCCGATAAGATGTACATGGACCTACGTGGTCAATATTGGTGGCCTGGAATGAAGAAAGATATAGCGACTTATGTAGCTAAGTGCCTCACGTGTACGAAGGTTAAAGCTGAACATCAAAGTCCAAGTGGATTACTTGAGCAACCCAAGATCCCTATGTGAAAGTGGGAACACATATCCATGGACTTCATAACTAAGCTACCCCGAACCTCTCGAGGACATGATAGCATATGGGTGATCGTTGACCGATTGACCAAATCGGCACATTTTATACATATACGTGACACTTACAAGACATCAAGGTTAGCTCGTATATACGTTGACGAGATTGTAAGTCGTCATGGGGTACCTCTGCACATCATATCCGACCGAGATGCTCGTTTCACTTCACACTTTTGGTCGTCTATGCAAGAACTATTGGGTACTCAATTGGACCTAAGCACGGCTTACCATCCTCAAACTGATGGTCAAACCGAGCGAACGATCCAAACCTTGGAGGATTTGCTACGCATGTGTGTTCTTGACTTTGGTGGTGATTGGGACACGCATCTACCGCTCGCGGAATTTTCGTATAACAATAGTTATCACTCGAGTATCAAGATGGCACCGTTTGAAGCACTTTATGGTCGTAAATGTCGTTCACCGATCTGTTGGACCGACATTGGTGAAAACTTAAACACTGGTCCTGAACTTATACAAGAGACGACCGATAAAGTTTCTATTATCCGCAAGAACCTTGAAGTGGCGAGAAGTCGTCAAAAGAGTTATGCTGACAAGCGACGTAAGCCATTGGAATTCCAAGTTGGGGAGATGGTTCTTCTTAAGGTTTCATCGTGGAAAGGTGTTGTTCACTTTGGAAAGAAGGGTAAACTGGCTCCAAGATTTGTAGGACCTTTCAAAATCCTGAAAAGGATTGGGAAAGTGGCTTATAAACTGGAGTTACCTTCCGATCTTAGTGGAATTCATCCTGTATTTCACATCTCAAATTTGAGAAAGTGCTTGGCTGACGAAAGTCTGCATGTTCCGTTAGAAGACATCCAGATTGACGAGTCATTGCATTTTGTCGAGAACCTGTTGAAATCATGGATCGTATAATGAAGAAGACTAGAATCACAACAACCCCAATCGTCAAGGTTCATTGGGAAAATAAACGTGACGAGCACATGAAGAAGAAATATCCGTTCTTATTTGTATAGTTTCATTTCTTAATTTCGGGACAAAATTCTTTTAAGTTGGGGAGACTGTAACATCTCGTATTTTCGTTAAATCAAAAGTCAACTATGTTAAGTTCTTGTAAGGACCATTTATGAAATTTATGGATTTCTTATGATTATTATGTCACACCCCAACCTTGACGGCGGAAACGTCGAGGAGTGAGAGTTAAGATCGTTCACAGCCACATAACGCTATTAATAACCCAAATATATATTAAACATAAGTTCCAATTGTACTATTACAATCATAATTCTCAAAGAAATTAAAAGCATAACATAAAATGTAACAAGTCATTTTATTTCACTTATTTATCTAGGTCCATTCCTAGATGTGTATGCTTCAATGAGTAGAAATCAAGCTTGAGTATTTCCTGAAACATGTTAAAAATAAAAGGTCAACAATAATGCTGGTGAGATTTCTATAGTTTGTAATACATAAGTATATAAAAGATGGCAATTCATGTTGTAAATTTGAGAACAAAGTAAACTAGGGATGTAAGACAGAATGCACAATCAAACCTCGACAAAGTTTTACAAGTCTCAAACGTTTAAAAGTATATACGATTAGCTAAGTGTACTTTGATCAACCAAGCAGGCTTGTCTGGCCCATAGATCTATGACTTCGCTAGGCTAGCAATAGTTAATGATTGTACTATATTCGACATTACATGGTAGCCACAAAGTTCAACTAACCACAACTACAGGTGAAATGCCATAAGTTTACAAGAGTCAAACGTGTTTACAAGTGCAAAGTTTATAATGTAACATGTTTCACCCCAAAGTGTGAAAGTATAAAAAAGGGGTATAGAAATACTCACTTGATCAATAAATATATATTAGATGATTAACAAGAATAATAATAAACGTCGTTTCCACGTAATCCGTCACAAGGCACCTGAATATAAATACATATTTACAAGATTAAAGTTTATTTATATAAGTTTAACGTTTGAATGAGAACTAGGGTTTCAAGTGGATTTTGGGGCTTGTCAAACAACAAACTAAAATCATTCATGTTTTCTTGAAATATATATATATATATAATATATTATATATATATTTGATATTAAAATGTGGAAAGAAAAAAACACTTATGGATTTAGAATAACATTTATAATGATTGTAGATTTATAAGTTTAAACAAAATTTATAACTAGTTAAAACACCATTTAAACAATGATTTATAGGTTTGATTGAAATAATTTGTAAATTAAACTAGTGTTTAAGGTCTAATTATTTTTAGGAAAATAATTTAAATCTACCATTTGAGCAATATATGATATAACCTAAATATAATAATTTATTAAAAGAAATATTAAGATATCCTAGGAAATAATTTCCAGAATATAATCTCGTGATTCTAAAATTTACAAGGTTTATAAAATGATTTTTCATAATTTTTATAAATTTTAGTATTTAATTTAAAGGCTAGAAATGCCTAAAAATATATATGAGTTCCCCGGGTTCGAACCGGGGACCTCCTGCTTAGGGTGTGCATCTTACCAGTGAACCAAAGGGCTTAGCCGCATTAAGGTTTATTTGAAAAACTTAAAAACACCAAATGTGAAGAAACTCAAATCGTATAAACCCTAGTTTCTTCAACCCCCAAATTGAAGATTGATTTATTGTTATTAATCAGATTAACCATAGGGCTTTTGATCCTATGTGTAATCGAGCACAATGGTGTATTAAACTTACTTCATTGCATCCAAATTGAAGTGTTTATGCCCGATAAAGCTTTGGTCCTTTTTCGCGATGAACGGGCCTTGATTTCAATAATTAGTTGTATTTTCAAGCAATTGAGTGTATAAGGAGTTTAAAGGGATCGAAAGGATTATTTGCCCTCTGTTATATAGGTTTGATTCATACGTTAAGGTGCCGGTTGAGCTTTTATTTTAATTCGATTGCCACGGTATTGGTTAGGTGTGTTAATGGATGATTAACTCGAATTAAACCAAGCATTAAGCTTGACAATGATCAACCGAACGTTATTGTACGTTTAATTTGATTGTTCGACTTAAGGTAGGTGTTGATCGGTCTTAAACCGATCGAAACATTGATTTCGATTAGAACCCATTAAATCCGAGTGTTTATGGTCCAATAGAACGTGGGTTCGAGTTTGAAAATGCTTTCCCGAGTCATTTGGCGTTAATTTAGGTCGAAAATGTGAAATATCCCATGTATTGGGGTTCACCGGCGCCGCGCCGGAGCTGTGCCGGTTGGCCGCCGGAAAAACGCGAGAGAGGGGGGGGGGGAAGAAGAATCTTTGCTTTGTTACAACTTTGGCCCTTATAGTTTTTACTTTTTATTATTTTATACAAAAACCTTTTATTTAATGTTTACAAAATGATAATAAGCCCCCTTAACTTCTTAAATCCAAGTTATAACCATCTCTTAACTTTATAACTTTTATAATTTTATTTTAATATTGTATTATTATTATTATTTATTTATTATATCATCATTATTATTATTATTATTATTATTATTATTATAACTTGCTATTATTTTTAGTATTATTAATAACATAATTATTACTCTTATAATAGTTATTATTGTTATTATTTTTTGTGATTATATCATGTTCAATTTAATAGATAAACTATAACCTTTTTACATTAAAAAATTAAAGACTAACTAATAAATAATCACAAATAGCCATAAGTTTCATGAAAAGCATTGATAGTCCTTACAAGAATAATGAGGTTAACTATTAGTTAACCAAAAACAAGATGTTACAGTCTCCCCTACTTAAAAGAATTTCGTCCCGAATAAGAATGAACTAGGCGAACAAATGCGGGTATCTCTCCTTCATATGATCCTCACGCTCCAGGTGAACTCAGCTCCACACTTGTTCTCCCAACGAACCTTGACGATTGGAGTAGTTATGGTTCTCGTTTTCTTCATAATACGATCCATAATTTCAACAGGTTTCTCAACAAAGTGCAATGACTCGTCGATCTGGATATCTTCCAATGGAACATGCAGACTCTCGTCGCCAAACACTTTCTCAAATTTGAGACATGGAACACAGGATGAAATCCACTAAGGTCAGAAGGTAGTTCCAGTTCATAAGCCACCTTCCCAACCCTTTTCAGGATTTTGAAAGGTCCAACAAATCTTGGAGCTAGTTTATCCCTCTTTCCAAAGCGAATAACACCTTTCCACGGTGACACCTTAAGAAGAACCATGTCGCCAACTTGGAACTCCAATGGCTTGCGACGCTTATCGACGTAACTCTTTTGTCGACTTCTTGCCACTTCGAGGTTCTTGCGGATTGTGGAGACTTATCGGTCGTTTCTTGTATAAGTTCAGGACCGGTGATGAAATTTTCACCAACGTCGGTCCAGCAGACCGGTGATCGGCATTTACGACCATACAAAGCCTCGAATGGTGCCATCTTGATACTTGAATGGTGCGATCTTGATACTTGAATGATAATATTATTATATGAAAATTCCGCAAGCGGTAAATGCGTATCCCAATCACCACCAAAGTCAAGGACACAAAGACGCAGCAGATCCTCGAGAGTTTGGATTGTTCGTTCAGTTTGACCATCGGTTTGAGGATGGTAAGCCATACTTAAATCCAATTGAGTACCCAAGAGTTCTTGCATCGAAGACCAAAAGTGTGAAGTGAAACAAGCATCACGATCGGAAATAATGTGTAAAGGCACACCATGACGATTCACAATTTCGTCAATGTAGATTCGAGCAAGCCTTGAAACCTTGTATGTATCGTATGGGTATGAAATGTGTTGTCTTGGTCAAACGGTCAACAATAACCCATATACTATCGTGACCACCAGGTGTACGAGATAACTTGGTTATGAAATCCATGGATATATGTTCCCATTTCACAAGGGATTTCAGTTGCTCAAGTAAACCACTTGGTCGTTGATGCTCGGCTTTGACCTTGCACACGTGAGACACTTGGAAACATACGACGCAATATCTTTTTTCATTCCAGCCCCAATATTGACCACGCAGGTCGATGTACATCTATCGGAGCCAGGACGAATGGAATATCGGTTTGATGAGCTTCGTTCATAATGAAGTGCCGAAGGTTATCACGATTCGGAACCCAAAGTCGATTCAAAAAGTAACACATGCCATTCGTTTTGTCTCCAGTTGTGACCAAATGTTAGGCATCAAATCTTCATCTTCCTTCGTCGGTTAGTGTCGCTTGTTGAGCCTCACGAATGCATAACTCAAGGTCACTATTGATCCTTATGTTTTGAAGCATGATAGTAGCCTCGTTGACATCCACATGAATCTCGGTATCAAAGTCTCCTAGTGTATCAAACCATTGCCTTCGATCTCGAATCTCTTGGAGTGAGACAGTCTTGTTGTGAACCTTGCGACTCAGCGCATCGGCTACAACATTCGCCTTTCCAGGGTGATAGCGAATGTCACAGTCGTAGTCGCTAATCAACTCAATCCATTCTTTGTCTCATGTTGAGATCCTTTTGGTTGAACACGTGTTGGAGACTCTTATGGTCGGTGTAGACTATGCATTGCGTCCCATATAGATAGTGTCGCCAAATCTTTAATGCAAAAACCACAGCACCAAGTTCAAGATCGTGAGTCGTGTAGTTCACTTCATGAACCTTCAATTGCCTCGACGCGTATGCTATAACTTTTCCTCGTTGCATGAGAACAAAACCAAGACCTTGATTAGAAGCATCGCAATACACGGTAAAGTCATCGTTTCCATCGGGAAGTGTGAGAATAGGAGCGTTACACAACTTGCGTTTTAATATCTCGAAAGCCTCTTCTTGCTCGGGTCCCCATTCAAAGAGTCGATTCTTTGGGTTAGCGCCGTTAGTGGTTTAGCAATCTTTGATAAATTCGCTATGAACCTACGGTAATATCCCGCTAAGCCCAGAAAAGAACGAACCTTGCTGGGGTTGTGGGAACACACCAATTTTTCACGGCTTCATTTTAGCAGGATCAACGTGAATTCCTTGGCTATTCACCACATGCCCTAAGAATTGAACCTCCTCCACCAAATTCACACTTGGAAAACTTGGCGTATAATTGCTCCTTCTTCAAAAGTCCAAGAACTTATCGCAAGTGCGTCTCATGGTCGATTTTCGTCTTGGAATAAATAAGAATGTCATCAATGAACACGATCACAAAATATCCAAATACGGTTTACATACTCGATTCAAGAGATCCATGAACACAGCAGGTGCATTGGTCAAACCAAAAGGCATACCCATGAACTCGTAGTGTCCATATCGAGTACGAAAAGCGGTTTTTGGAATGTCATCATCATGCACACGTAGTTGATGATACCCAGAACGTAGATCGATCTTTGAGAATTGAGTTGCTCCTTGAAGTTGATCGAAGAGATCATCGATTCGAGGAAGAGGTATCGGTTTTTATAGTAAGCTTGTTGAGTTCTCGGTAATCGATGCACATATGGAACGAACCATCCTTCTTCTTCACAAACAGTACAGGTGCAACCCACGGTGATGAACTAGGGCGAATAAAACCCTTATCGGTCAACTCTTGCAATTGACTAGCTAGTTCTTGCATTTCAGACGGTGCCAGACGATAAGGTGATTTAGCCACAGGGTTCGCACCAGGGATTAAATCAATCTTGAACTCAACCTCTCGCACGGGTGGTAACCCTTTAAGATCCTCGGGAAAGTCCCGCACAACAGGAATGTCCATCAACTCCTTACCCTTGGATTTCGTATTAACTACATATGACATGAAAGCCATGTAGTTTTTACTTAAGCATTTGCGGGCCTTGATGCAAGACATGAGTTTGAGTCTTTGGGATGATTTCTCCCCAAAGACCTTCAAAGTATCACCAGACGGTAAAGGAATTCGGATACACTTCTCGAAACATAGAATTTCCGCACGATGCTTTGCTAACCAATCCATGCCAATGATAACGTCAAAGCTTCCCAATTGCATAGGAATAAGGTCGACGAAGAACTCGTGTTCGTGGCTTAAGGTGAAGGTCGCACAATTACATTACACAACGTCATGACGATAGATTTTCCATCGACGACCTCGATCGTGAAAGATTTTTCCAGGTTAACACGCGGTTTAGAAAGTATAGGCTCGAATTCCAGGGACACGAAACTCCTATCGGCACCGGATCAAACAATACAGAAGCATAATGACTATTTACAAGGTACATACCGTTTGATAATAATCTATTATTGGTATGATGAACACAATTTGGAAACTTTTATAAGACAAAACGATTTAAAAGAAGTTCAACGACGTACCATTCACCACGTCGTTGTTGGCTTGAGCTTGGTTGGCATTTCCACGAGCCGGTGGCATAGTTCCCGCATTGCGAGCACATTGCGGACGAATATGACCAGGCTCGCCACAGTTATAGCAGGGTCGGTTGGTAAGCATGGTAGTGTTGTTTGGCGCACGAAGGCAAGTAGTTACCAAGTGTCCATACTTGCCACACAATGAGCAGACTCGGCATGGAATGTTGCTTGAATGATGGTACTTGCACGTGTTACACATAGGATGTGGACCAGCATAGGCTTTAGCCATGAGAGCTTGATTCGCAACCACCATTTGTTTTTTAAGGGCATTTGGGGCGGTCACAGCGTATTTGCGTGTCGGGGTGAACTTACGCTTTTTGTTTTGAGAAGATGACTCGGCCCTTACCTCCTTTGTTGCCTCGGGTGTCACCTTCGTAGTAGACTTGGAACCCTTTGCCGACATGGTGCCAGCTCTTATATGATTCTCGGTGAGCTGTGTAGTGATAGTAATCGCTTCCTCCAAAGTTGTGGGCCTACTACCCACCACAACATCTTGAATTTGAGGTGGCACCCCCTTGATAAATTTCTCGATGTTACGTGGCACGATGTCCACCATGTGTGGTAGAAGCATACTTAACTCATGATGTCGGGTGGAATAAGCCAAGTGATTCCCACCATCTTGTTTGAGGTTCCAGAACTCCTCCTCCACCTTTTGCAACTCGCTCCTCGGGAAAACTTTTGTATCATGATATCCTTAAATTCTTCCCAGGGCAACGCCATTGCAACCTCAGTTCCATGGTTTCTCTTTTCACTATTCCACCAAGTTAGTGCTCGTTGTTGAAGAACACTTGTGGCATAACGAACCTTGAACTCGTCGGGGCACTCGCTAACAATGAATGTGTTCTCCATACTTTCAAACCACTCGAGAAGTCCAGTGGCTCCTTCTTTTCCACTAAAGCTAGTGGGTTTGCACAAGTTGAAGTGTTTGAAGGTGCAAGTATGATTGATCCCGTTTTGGTTGTTGATATTCTCTCCATGACCATTTCTATTGTTGCTGGAGTTGGTCATTAAAGTGCTATTGAGTTCAGCAACCATGGTCGGGATGACAACAGCCATTTGTCGGGCGATCATGGCGGCTAGCTTACGATCGGAACTTCCACCTTTCCCATGATGACAAGACATGCTGGAATATGCAAAATGAGTTAGACACGAGAAATAGAATAACAAGGATTATAATTCAACAAGGTTAAGGCAAGAGTTGTAAGGCACTTGGAATGGTTCCATTTGGTAACGCATTACCATTTGGAAACGTTGACACGTCAAGGTAAGTTGACCCATTCGCCTTAGAAGTTTGTGCATGTTGACCATAGTTTATCACTCATCCCAGAAATCCCCAGGTAAGCATAACTAGTCCCGTAGGATTTATGCGATATGCTTGCCTTAGCCCGAGGGCCTTTTTCCAGGAAATCCAGAATACATGTGTCTATGTGTCACACAAACTTCTTAGGTTCATGAAATCAAAACCTTGATGAGATTTATATAGATTAGACATAACGTCCAAAGATCCAAATCATAAGTATAAGCATAAGTTCCCACGTGTTGACGAGAATAAGATTAAGAGATTTCATGTTCGGGGAGAGTCAAAGAGTCAAAGCTAAGTTTAGGGAGACAAGTAACAATGTTTAGGCAATCCTATGCTAAGGCATCAAATTGCACATAAGAGGGCATATCATTATGTAGCATAATTTACAAGGTAGAAATATAATTCTATAAGGTTCATGCATACTATAGTCTAGGTCACCATTTCTAGTAACCTAGATCCCTATAGTTATGGGCTCTGATACCAATCTGTCACACCCCAACCTTGACAGCGGAAACGTCGAGAAGTGAGAGTTAAGATCGTTCCTTTTTATGTTATGCTTTTAATTTCTTTAAGACTTATGATTGTAATAGTACAATTGGAACTTATGTTTAATATATATTGGGTTATTAATAGCGTTATGTGGCTGTGAACGATCTTAACTCTCACTCCTCGATGTTTCCGCCGTCAAGGTTGGGGTGTGACAGATTGGTATCAGAGCCCATAACTATAGGGATCTAGGTTATTAGAATGGTGACCTAGACTATAGTATGCATGAACCTTATAGAATTATATTTCTACCTTGTAAATTATGCTACATAATGCTATGCCCTCTTATGTGCAATTTGATGCCTTAGCATAGGATTGTTTAAACTTTGTTACTTGTCTCCTTAACTTAACTTGACTCTTTGACTCTCCCCGACAAATGAAACTTCTTAATCTTATTCTCGTCAACACGTGGAAACTTATGCTTATGCTTATGATTTGGATCTTTAGATGTTATGTCTAATCTATATAATCTCATCAAGGTTTTGATTTCATGAACCTAAGAAATTTGTGTGACACATAAACCCTGTATTCTGGATTTCCTGGCAAAAGGCCCTCGGGCTAAGGCAAGCATATCGCATAAATCCTACGGGACTAGTTATGCTTACCTAGGATTTCTGGGATGAGTGATAAACTATGGTCAACATACACAAATTCCTAAGGCGAATGGGTCAACTTACCTTGACGTGTCAACGTTTCCAAATGGTAATGTGTTACCAAATAGAACCATTCTATGTGTCTTACAACTCTTGTCCTATCCTTGTTGAATTATGATCCTTGTTATTCTTTTCCTCGTATCTAACTCATTTTGCATATTCCAGCATGTCTCGTCATCATGGAAAGCGTGGAAGTTCCGATCGTAAGCTAGCCGTCATGATTGCCCGACAAATGGCTGTTGTCATCCCGACCATGGTTGCTGAACTCAATAGCACTTTAATGACCAACTCTAGCAACAATGGTCATGGGGAGAATAGTGCTAACCAAGGTCGCAACAACCAAACTTGCACTTTCAAGCACTTTAGCTCATGTAAACCCACTAGTTTTAGTGGCAAGGAAGGAGCCACTAGTCTTCTTGAGTGGTTCGAGAGCATGGAGAACACTTTTGTCAACTGTGAGTGTCCCGAGGCACTCAAAGTTTGTTATGCCACTAGCATGCTCCAACAAAGGGCTCTCACCTGGTGGAATAGTGAGAAGAGAAATCGTGGGCCCGATGCTATTCTGGCACTTACTTAGGAAGAGTTCAAGAACATCGCCATCGTGAAGTTCTGCCCGAGAAGTGAGTTACAAAAGTTGGAAGAGGAATTCTGGAATTTGAAGCAAAACGATGGTGATCATTTGACCTACTCAACTAGGCATCATGAGTTGAGCATATTGCTGCCTCACATGGTCGACACTGTCCCCCGCAACATCGAGAAGTTCATTAAGGGTGTACCACCCCAAATTCAAGATGCTATGGTGGGTAGCCGACCCAAAACTTTAGAAGAAGCCATTACTATCACCGCTCAACTCACCGAGAACCATATACGAGCAGGCACCATGTTTGTGAAGGGTGCCAAGAAGGTGGAAAAGATGGCTACCGAGGCCGTTAAGGAGACCAAAGCTGAACCGTCCAACAACAACAACAACAAAAAGCGCAAGTTCACACCGGCGCGTAACTATGCTGTGGCTGCACCCAACAACCCCAAATACAACTTGTACCTGCGGCTACACCTGTGGCCCAAGTGCCTGGGGCTAGGGCTTATGCTGGTCCTCAGCCTATATGCAACACGTGTAGGTATCATAATCCGGGGAATCAACCATGCCGCATCTGCACCTTATGCAGTAAATATGGTCATTTGGTGGCGACTTGCCACCGTGCACCTAACAATGTCGCCGTGGTCACAAACGTGTTTGCTACAACTATGGGGAACCTGGTCATTTCTGCCCACAATGCCCTCGTCTTGTGGGTAATGTTCCACAAGCCCGAGGACGTGCTTTCAACATCAACGCTAACCAAGCACAAGCAAACAACGATGTGGTGAATGGTATGTTAACTCACCTTTAACTTTTGTGATCCGATTCTTTTCATACTTTACCTATATCGTTAAATACCTTAAAAATTAAACAGGTATGTTCCTTATTAATAAAATTTATGCCTATGTCCTATTTGATTCTGGAGCCGATAAGAGTTTTGTTTCGTTAGAGTTTGAACCCATACTTGCTAAGCCACATACGAAACTAGAAAGACCTCTTACCGTTGAAGTTGCCGATGGAGAACCAATCACCGTTGACGTCATTATTCGTGATTGCATCTTAATTCTTGACACGAATGATTTTCTTATCGATCTTATACCTATGAAACTTGGAAGCTTCGGCGTCATCATTGGTATGGATTGGTTAGCCAAAACCATGCCGAGATCATTTGTTTCGAGAAGTGCATCCGTATACCGTTACCTTCTGGAGATACTTTGAAGGGTTCGGTTGAAAATCTTCCAAAGGACTTAAATTCATGTCTTGCACTCAAGCCCAAAAATGCTAAGCAAGAAGTATTGGCTTTCTTGACTTATGTGGTCAACACGAAAGTCAAAGGGAAGAACTTAAGGATGTCCCTATCGTACGAGACTTTCCTGAAGTATTTCCCGATGACCTTAGTGGTTTACCTCCCGTGCATGAAGTGAGTTTAAAATTGACTTGATACCGAGCAGCAAACCCCGTGGCTAAGTCACCATATCAACTTGCACCGTCTAAAATGCAAGAACTCTCTAGTCAACTTCAAGAGCTATCTGAGAAGGGCTTCATCCGTCCTAGCTCTTCGCCTTGGGGTGCACTTGTTCTTTTTGTGAAGAAGAAAGATGGATCGTTTCGTATGTGCATCGATTATCGTGAGCTTAACCAAGCTTACCATCAAGAATCGTTATCCTCCCCTCGCATCGATGACCTGTTGATCAACTCAAGGAGCAGCTATATTCTTGAAGATTGATCTACGTTCTGGATATCATCAACTACGAGTTCATGATGATGACATCCCAAAGACCGCGTTCCGTACCGTTATGGGCACTATGAGTTATGGTGATGATGCCTTTTGGTTTAGCCATGCTCTTGTTGTCTCATGGATCTCATGAACCGGGTATGCAAGCCTTATCTAGACAAGTTGTGATCGTTTTCATTGATGACATACTTATCTACTCTAAATCCAACACCGATCATGAATTGCATTTGAGATTGGTTCTTGAGTTATTGAAGAAAGAGCAATTGTACGCGAAGTTCTCGAAGTGTGACTTCTAGCTCGAGGAAGTTCAATTTCTAGGACACGTGGTGAATAGCCAAGGAATTCACGTTGATCCTGCAAAGGTGGAAGCTGTGAAGAATTGGTGTGTTTACGACTCCTACCGAAGTTCATTTTTTTCTTGGTCTTGCTGGTTACTATCGGCGATTCATTGCCAACTTTTCAAGGATCGTGAAACCACTCACTTCTTTAACACAAAAGAATAAACCGTTCGAGTGGGGTTCCGAGCAAGAAGAAGCTTTTGAAGCGTTAAAGCACAAGTTGTGCAATGCTCCTATCTTGACCCTACCCGATGGAAATGACGACTTCACCATGTATTGTGATGCATCTAAACAGGCCTTGGTTGTTGTTCTCATGCAACGAGGGAAGGTCATAGCTTATGCATTGAGACAATTGAAGGTTCACGAGGTGAATTACACAACACACGATCTCGAGCTTGGTGCTGTTGTCTTTGCTTTAAAGATTGGAGACACTACTTGTATGGTACGCAATGTTAGTCTACACCGATCACAAAAGCCTTCAACACGTTTTCAATCAAAAAGATCTCAATACGAGACAACGTCTTAGGTGGAGTTGATTAGTGATTATGATGTGACATTCGTTACCATCCTGGTAAGCAAATGTTGTAGCTGATGCACTAAGCCGAAAGATTCACAACAAGATGATATTCATTCAGAAATTCACGATCGACGTCAATGGTTTGACACTTTGGGGTGTTCGATACTGGATACGACTAGATATCAACGAGACTACCGTATTGCTACAAAACTTGAGAATAGATAGTGACATCGAGTCTAGTATCTTAGAGGCCAACAAGTGGTGCAACAAGAAGGAAGAATAAAGGTGAGCTGGAGCCTAATCTTAACCCGATTAGAAACGAAACCCAATGGGTTGATGTACTTCGCAAATCGAATTGGATTCAAATCGTGATATCTTCGTACCTTTATCATGACATGCTACGGGAATAATGAAGACCATCCTACGTTGACGAAAAATAATGAAGACATGCTACGTGTTAATAGAAAATAATGAAGACATTCAACGTGTTGACAGAAAAAAAAATATATGTTATTATTTTTAATTTTGAATTCTTAAAAAATTGGTAACATGCTACGTGTTGACAGGAAAAATATATATATGTTATGTGTTTATAGAAAATAATTTGTACATTTATATTTCTCTAACATTATTATTAAAATGAAAAAATAAATAAAGTGCTGCTATAAACATCACAATTTAAAAACTAAAAATGCATTCAACAGCTTAGATTAACTTTATATTACAACGACAAACACACAAAATAATAAAATTATAAAAAATAATAAAAGATATTATAACGTGGACGCGGTAAGCTACGCTAGAAATACAACTGATCTGCCATGAAACGTCGATAAACTTACAGGACTCTTAAAATTCTCACCACAATCTATCTGTTTTCCTGTAACTAAATGTTCCATCAACATACAAACGTAAACTCCTTCATTACCCCTCAAGGATTAGGGCGATGTAACATATCTCATTTACTTCAATCCCAAATGATTTTTCTGGCTGACTAGTCTTTTTTCAGAAACGAAGATTTACTAATAAAGCGCTAAAATACACAGACAATTCATTAAGACGGATGAATCAATCGACCAAATTTATCATCACTTATTCTTCACCACAAAAAATCTCTATTTTTATGGTATGCAAATTCACACGAACAAGCACTCATTCTTCACTCTGAACACACAAAAAGGAAAGTATACATAATCAACATCTAAGAAAATGGATACGAGTTGAACTTTCCATAAGCAAATGAAACAGCATGCTTGCTACACGAATAAGTTAAGAAGTTAATAATTGTGGAGGTAGTATGGTCCAACGCATATTTGACATTCCATCTTTGTATAGCTCTCTGTGCCTCCAATTCATCATTCTTAAAACCCAACCTTCAACATGCTGAATAAAAATACATTTATTAATACATTACAACAAAAAGTATATAATAATGTGTAGAAAAATTTACCACTGCGCTGAAATAACCGTTACGTCTGTAACCTAATAAAATACCCCAAAAATTATTGTCAAGTTTTATAGGCGTTAAAAATATAGCAGAGTAACAAAAAGGGGCATCCCCCTTATTATAAAATTCCATGACATCTTTTGACCATTTTTCAGATTCATCATCTGGAATGGCCCATCTACGTACAGTAGGTCGATTGGTTTGTACATCGGGGTTTTGAACATCCGAAGTTGAAGATTCGGATTGATTCTTTGGACGTCTTCATTTACTCATTATCCAAGTTGACGATTAGGAACGAGTTGAGAAGAGTATTGATGATGTTCATCCATAGATGTATGAAAAAGAAAATGAAGATGACTTTGATGGTGAATAAGTGTAAATGAGGTATCTATTTATAGATGGATAATAAATAAAAAAATATGTTTTTGAAATTATTAAAATATAATAAAATCGTTTTTTAAATTATTATAATTTTTTTCTTGATATGACATAATATTCTTTAAACCTACTATATAAGATGGTATTGTAAGTTCTAATTTTTTCATAAGTTAATATGACATCTTACAGAAGAAACAGGGGAAATCGAATAAGAGAAAGACAAAGAAATGGGTTAAGTTCTAATCCATCAATTTATATTGATTTCAATTCAACTCCTGCAGAGAATCATCATTTTGATAATCATAACTAGTCTCCTAATGTTATCTGGTTTTTCTACAATGGAGATACATCTTTCTGCAGGATATCTTATATGGGTCTTATGATACTTGATAGAGAATTTTGGGTAGCCTTATACGTTATTATGGCAATGGTTATATACATACTATGTAAGTTTTATATATAATTTCACGTTATGTTATTTAAGTTCATAGAATAATAATACTTATTTTTTACAGCATGTTCGTGCTTGGACAAATAGACTTTTAACTTGGCGGATTAATGAAATTCAAAGAACTGGTGAGATACCAGGCCCGAATCGTTGGACTATTCTTCCATATGAGTTTGTCGAACTAATATTTCAAGGGGCGCCTAATGCAAATGAATACGGCAATGGCATGAATGAGTTATATCCTTCATTGTGGGAGGTTGATACGGTAATTATTATATTTATTTTTACATAATTAAAAAAAGATTAATTTAAATTAAAAATAAAAATTAACTTTGCATTATTCCAGCAGGTATACATAACAATACATGACAACAATGAAAATTGGTATCTTTTTCAGATTGCTATGGACACACTGCAACTAAAAATATTTTTTCCTTGAATGTCGTGAAAATACTTGTTTTGATTTATCATGCATTCATCGTGACATATATCGAATTGTTGTTGATTTGAGTCTTATTTTATATGGTTTTTACAACGTATATCGTACTTTGATTTATCGGGAAAAGAAGAAGTTCTTGAATTAGAAATATCTGAAAAAATTGTTTGGCCTTATAATGGTGATCACATTGGTCGAGATTCTGGAGTAGTTATCTGTATGTTACTACGTAGGTTGGTTCAAAACAGATCATTGGCATGGGAAGAAGTAAATCTGCAAGATGTTTGTCTTAGATACAGACGTTTTATGGCTGATGAATTATATGCAATGCGTACTATGTATGTCTATTTTATAAAATATTTTATTATTATATCAAAATGTCCTACAACAATTATTATTTCATATATAAAAATACATAATTATAACATAAATATCTATTTCAAATTTAATAATACAACATGTTTACAATATCTTCTTCATATGATCATTTTTGCACGAACACTTGATATTTCACCATTTGCAATAAAATTGATCCCAGTAACACCTGTAACCAAACTTGTTTTCACGATATGGAAAACATTAGTTAATTATAATAATTAATCTACGAGCCATAGAAAATATAAGTTATTTTTAATTAGTATAACTAGACGACATTACTAGTTTGGTAATGCCGCTTGTTTAAAGAGGGTAGCATATAAACGATATATTAAAACGAACTAAAATCCGTTTATAGTTAAATAAATAATTACCGACATCTGTTTTTGTTTTCTTATATGATTTTTGTAATGTAGGTAAAGAAAACAAGAACAATGTCGCGTAATTTTTTTGATTTTTGTGATGTAGGTAAAAAATTTATAATTTAACAACATAAGGAGGTTCAGGATAAGAAATTTCCCAAGAAAAAATATAATGTTGTTCAGAGATAATGTGTTGGTGTGTGTATGTGAAAAATGAGATAAAAATATGTTGGTGTTATATTTATAGAAGAAAAAGTACACCAATAATTTTTTAATTTTATTTTTCAGTAATGGTAATTATATACAATACAAAATATATACAATTTATTTGTCTTTATATCTATGAGTTAAATTTTCATACAATAAATTTGCTAATTTCTCTCGGAAGTTTTGAGCAGTTACGCGTACGTCTTCAACCGGACATAATTCTTCTCCGTTAATTAAACGTTGTAGCATAATACACACCCAAACACCGCAGTCTCCTGATTGAGGGGCTTGTTGTGGCACCGTAGGCGGTGTAATTCATTCAAAAATTGTGGGTATAGAAATTGTTATGTTCCGATCATAAAAAAAACCATTATAGTATAACCATCCCGGT
Organism: Flaveria trinervia; assembly: GCA_025506515.1. Classification (NCBI taxonomy): domain Eukaryota; kingdom Viridiplantae; phylum Streptophyta; class Magnoliopsida; order Asterales; family Asteraceae; genus Flaveria; species Flaveria trinervia. The sequence goes on from CM046448.1 coordinate 11,898,475, forward strand.
AGCACGCGGTCTATTTGTTTTATAATAGTATCAATTTCTGTTTTGTAAGATCTCGCCATACCGTTAAAAATCAAAGTTAAAGTTATACATATATGATATTTTAATTACTAAATATTAAAACTATATTGGAATATAGTGTTACCTATTATAAACTGTAACACTCCATGTTAACAAATTTATTTTTAACAAAATCCAATGTTGAGATGCAACATTTGTTGGAATGTATAGCTGTAACAAAATCAGTTAAAACATTTTAAAAAAATATAAAAAAGCAAAATGTATAATTACCTCATCAACATCCCGAATAGGTGGATACAATGGTTCAGAACCGTTTGCGTAACTAGATAACTTTTTCATCTTGAATAAGTATATTGTAAACCATGGAGGATAAATACACCATCGTGCATTTGTTGGTCTATACCGTAATAAAAAGTTCACCCAAGCCCATAGATGCTGGAAATTAAAAATATATTTAAGTATGCTTAATAAATATAACTATGTTGAAAAATAAAAGAATGCTTACATCCGCTTCAAGCCAACCGTCTGTATCTCCTATTTGAAGTAATTACCCAAAAATGATGATATGTGATCACTATCCCCGGTAAGAGAAGTTGTGAAATGATCACCGCTAGTGAATAATTCTAAAACATTATTGATCGTTATTTTTATTTTTTTTTCTTTTTTAAAAACAAAAAACGATGAACTAACAGCTGCGATGGTTTTATTTCCCGTTTCTGTTTTCTTAACGCAATCGGAATTGTCTGTTAGTAAAAACAAAAAATAATAAATAATAAGAACAAATAATAAATTAAATAATATTGAAAAAAAATAAAAAAAAAAAATAAATAAATAATCTCTCTTTGCTACGCGTTCCAGAAATAGGAGACAATACGATCAAATCAAAATAATAATTATGTGTGTTATTTAATGTAATAATAAAAATTATTACGTATTAATATAAACACGGTAATACCTTCTCAATATTAGTCCCAGTAGATAAAGGAGATCCAAACATTTGAGGGGGAGAATTTACAAATTGACTTGTATTAAACTAAAACATAAAAAATTATACGAGTTACGTTTAAATATCAAAAAATTATACAATTATACGGGTACACTTACCTCTTCTAAATTTTCTTCAAAAGTTTGCTTCGGAATATGCGTTCTTAGATTCTCTTTTTTTTAAATAATTATCCTTCAAAAAAACACTTAATCAACACATTTTGTTTTAGATATAAACTTAATAATAATTGATATGATTAATAATTACAAGTAATCAATGAACAATCTCCTCAATGTTTTTCGGGTCACAACAGTGACTATTATTCTGATTTTGGGACTGCTCCGAATAATTATTCCGATTTTGGGCTTGCTTTGAATAATTATTTTGATTTTTAAAACAATCGTCAACGTGTGGCACATTATTTCCACTAGGATCAGAATGTTCAAATATTATTTCTTCATGTTCGGGTGGAATTTCACCCCAATATAGACAGCTTATTCTGTATGATTGAAGCGATTTATCAAACGCTGTTGAAACAATGTTTGATGGTAGATAATGACCCTGAAATTTTATAAAAAATTATTATTAACATAATTGAATAATATTATTGTAATTTATTAAAAACAATAACGTACCTCTTTGAGTTGTTTAGTATAGATAACGCTTGTTCCCACGTTATTAAAAATCATACGAGGCCAATCAATGACCCTTGGCACGAACCCACGTCGTTTTGCATAATTATTCATTATCGGAAACACTTCATAAATCCAAATCTATAACAAATAAAATATTTTAATCTAATATATAACAGAAATTTATCAATATAATTAAAATTATCAAATTTAAAATTACCTTAAATGCCCAAACAAATCCTTTTATATTGTATCATAGTTTTTTCTTTCTTTTTTCTCTTTCGTTTTTAAAAAGAGCATTATAATATGAGGGTAAGTATAATTCCAAAGATATGTACCCCACGGGAATTCATTCCATGCCCCTAAATCATTAACTAAATCTAAAAGTTGTTTGTTCAAATTATTTTTTCCTTCTAATCCCATAAAACCTTGTTGAACAAGTAATAATAAACAAACTTTTATAATAGTTATATCATCTAACATGTGTAATCTGTTTTCAAAAACTTCTCTTAGATCATCTAACGTAGGTTTATATATTCCATTTTGGTGAAAAACGGTATAGACAAAACTTGTTGTGTTTGAATTAATTTGACGCGTCATTTCACCAAATTTAAACCCGGTAATGGTACAAAATTCTTAGGACCAAATTGGAGATTTTGTCCATTAATTGAAAAGTTAATACCATTCTCCGGATTTTCGGTAGGAACTTGCGTTTGTAAAATTAAATGAATAAGTGATGCATCATTATTAATACTTTCACATGATAACAATTTGCAAAACATATGCTATTGAATATAAGAAGATGATCAGGATTGTTTTTTAGTTTATTTAAATTTGTTTGCAACTTTAACATTACATCTAATAGTAATACTGTTAGATGTATAAAAACCCTGCATAAAAAAATAATAACTTATGTTAAATGTAATAATAATACATTCACATAATAACAAATTTATGTAAAATAGAAGTAGAAATTAAGATGTAAGGCCCCGTTCCCGGGACGCTTACAGTTGGGTTCTCATTGCACATAAAACCTATAATTACATTTGTGTTTAATAAATCGCAGCGGAAAACTAAACAATCTTGCATTTCCATGTAAATGCTTTTGCAAATTAATACACATTCATTACAAAAAGCTTGTTCGCATTACAATGCAAAAACATTAATCAAAAGAATGTCATCCCAAAAGAGCTGAGTAGTCGCCCGTGCCATCCTCAGCAATCATTACCTGCCAACTGAAACACATCAAAGTCAGCGTTGCTGAGTGAGTTCTAGTTTTATAAATAAAACATACTTTACTTTACATTCGTTCACGATCATACATCATACGTACATACACATAATATCAGTATTATCCTCATCATTCCGTTCATTAACTTTGCTCATTCACGTGTTACATTATCATTCACTTCTCTATCTAGATCCGTCAGACTTTACCCTCTTCGGCACCCGGCCACGATTGCTGAGATCGAATGACAAGGATCCTGCTCTGTACATTATTTCGATAATTCATTCACGTTCATTCATACTTCGTTCTTTCATACAAAATCTTTCGTTCATTATACTTTCGTTCTTTCGAGTCTGTTACGACAACAGGGTCGCTCACCTCATTAACAATCCCAACGACTTCGCGCGATCCGAGTCTGTTGCAACCATATAGTTGCTCACCCCAATTGCCAATTTCAACGATGGCATGCTTTCCGAGTCTCTTGCAACCATAGGGTTGCTCACCTCATGCAACTTCACAATAACGCGTTGTCCGAGTCTGTTGCAACCGTAGGGGTGCTCACCTCATAGCAATCTCAAGGATTGCATACCATCCGAGTCTGTTGCAACAAGAGGGTTGCTCACCTCATTGCCATTCTCATCGATGGCACGCTATCCGAGTCTCTTGCAACCATCGAGTTGCTCACCTCATATATGTGCATGCAAGCCTTTCCTTCGTTCGTTCATCATTCAATAATGCATGCATTCTTACTTTATGTTCCCCTTTCATTATCTTTCACTTTACGTTACATAATACATCATTTATTCATTAACATGACACATAAGGCCACAAGAAAGATAACATACATCATATTAAGGAACATATCATACACATTCATCATCGTCATACAAGGCAACATCATGCATACATAACAAGCCCTAACATGCAACATCATCATCGTCATGCCCAACATACTCTCTAAGGCCCCAATCGTCATCTTACATGCTCTTACAGGAACCTTTACGTCAAAACGTACATCTGCACTTTTCCCCGAAAGTCAGAAGTCAAACTACACTTTCCTCGGGTGTGACAGCCCTACTCGGGCGTATGGACACCCTTCAGTCACATGGCCTCCATGCGACTGAACATCATGCGAATGAACTAATACGGATGAACACCTATGGGAATGAACATCCAGTCGTGCGAATGGACAATGCGGATGGACCTCATGCGAATAGGATTAATGCGGATGAGCACTTATACGACTGGACCTTCAGTCGCATGACCCCCATGCGACTGGCCCTTCAATCGTGCGAATGGACATTCAATCGTGCGAATGGACCCCAATCGCACCCTAATCGGCCGTATGGCCTCCATTCGGCCTCTAGTCAGTCGCCTAGCCCTAACTGATGCAGAATGCAGTTCATCCCGACTGCAGCCGAGGGTTTTCGGCCTCCAAACTCCTCTAAACCCATTTTAAGCCCAAATAGACCATCCTAAACCTTAGGGATGCATACCACAACACCATTCAAACACACACAAGCTCACAATCAAGCCACAAGCGCATCGTACATACACATTCACATACACAAACAGGTCAACATTCACATACTCAAAAACCCGATTTCAGATGTTTTCCAGCCCCAAAATCGTTTGTAAACAAGTAAAAGTGGGGTTCTAGAACTCACACAAACGAGCACAACGACAAGAGCTTCGATTTGGCTTGCTACACGATGATTTTAGCGACCCGAACTAACTCGAACCAACTTTTTCCCCTTTCTCTCTTCTTCTCTCTATGAAATCTGAAATGTGGGGTGTGTGGGGAGAGTGGGCTGCCCTCTCCCTACTAATATCACCACATTTCCTAACTTTTCTTCGTTGGCGAGTTTGGTCCCTCGACTTTGAACTTTATTTTCTTTTCTTTCTTCATCGGCTTCAAAATAATAAATATTCGGGTGTTACATAAGAAGAAAAACACTAACCTCGTGTTCCATTACAATGATTTATAAACTTAGAAGATTATTTATAAAAATGTAAACTTTTAGAAAAAAATAGGTTTCTTTTGGTGTAAACCGAACCCACATGGTCCCCCACACTCGGATTCACAATTTAAAAAGGCCCTCGCCTGGGTTTTCGTGTCCCTCGCCACATGTCAAAATCCCTCGCCCCAAATGTCAAATCCCTCGCCCCCGATTTACGAACCCTCGTTGACTTTCACCTTTGACTCGGCGAGGGTTTTATCACATCCCTCGCCTAGGTTGTCGTTCCCTCGCCTGAAATTTGGTCCCTCGCCTCGGTGTGCGAGATCGAGTCAAATCCCTCGCCTAGGTTGCTGTTGCCCTCGCCTCGGTGTGCGAGATCGAGGCCAAATCCATCTCCTCGTTTGTTGTACCCCTCGCTGACTCGGTGAGGGGTGGGTCAAATCCCACGCCTCAATTGTTGTACCCCTCGCTAACCAGATAATATTACCCATTTTCCACGTGGGCGAGGGAAAAATGGGCGAGGGAATATGGGTATTACTCGCCATTGGCGAGGGGTCAAACTCAATGTTTCTTTTTGTATTTTATTTGGTCAATGGTTAGTTTGGTAATCTTGTTTGGTCAAATGTTCATTTAGGTAATTTTCCATAATTTTATCGCTCATACCTTTTTCCTTTTTTAACTATTCTGACTTGGTCAATGGTTAGTTTGGTAATCTTGTTTGGTCAAATGTTCATTTAGGTAATTTTCCCATAATTTTATCGCTCATACCTTTTTCCTTTTTTAACTATTCTGACTATTTTGTTACTTGTTATAATCAATTTAGTGTTGCAAGAATCGGCCTAGCCAGCCGATTTAATCAAAAGCTCGCTTCAATTTTTCTAATCGTCGACATTAATCGCTAGCTGGTCAAACATGTTAAAATTGGGATTGATCGGCCATGGTCGGCCGTTAATCGGTCCCTAACCGGCGTCTTTTACATAGTTAAGCGAAATTTCTATTGAACCTTGAAATTTTGGTCAAATGAGTGTAAATTGGTAAAATGTGTGTATATATATAAATTGAATGTTTTTATATAATTACATATAAAATGTGTGTGTAACTAAAAATTACTTATAAAATTTCATATCTCAATATTCAAAGTAATCCAAATTAATTGGTAGTCGGCACCCTACCACTCAGTTAGCATCTAACGATTTTTACAAACATAGATCTATTGTATCCCAACGTAATGTTAAGTGTTATACCTCTTAACAAAAATTTTATGAGATGTAATGATATTATGACATATGTAGATAATTATTTTTTAGGTGTGCTCTTTAATAGATGGTTCAAATGTGACGAAAAAAAATATTTTTGTGAAAAATCTTGCTTGTTGAAGTTCGTTCACTTGGTCTTATTGCTAACACAAGCTTAATTAGGTGTTGCAAGTGATAATATGCTAGAAGGGAAAATGGCCCACTCAAGATTCAAAATTCACATTAATCTTAATCTCAATGATTTTTTAAGACAAAGTGAGACTGCTAAACCAATTAGATCAGCCAAAATAATTATATGTAATCAAGCATCAATGACAGAACAACAGACGATAGATGCAATCTCTCAGTAATTCAACGGCTCGCTCAAGATTCAAGTAACTTAGTTTAATAATTATGATGTCAACAAACATCTCAAGATTCCACTATGCTAATCCTTCCAACAACGAGTTAACATGTTTCGATCGATCATTTCTCATGTCAAAGTAAAGAACGTACACATATTGTTATGACTTTAATCATTTAATAACAAGTGGCCGATATTGGAAGCATAATACAATCTTAACAACATAACACGTTTGGCTCTACTCTATGATTTTTCGAAAAAGGTACATTTTGAAAGAGAACCGTAAGTGATCACTTTACTAGTTTGTACATGATTAAGGTATAAACTCCTAATAAAATTGTTATTAGAGATCTTTTCCACCAAATCTTCTTTTATTGGGAAAATATGTTTGTTAAACATAAGTTGTACAAATAGGTAGTGCACTTTGCGTTATATTGTTCATACTTCATAGCTAACACGAAATTATTAAGGGGAGAATAACGAGTAGACGTTTATAAAAATGTCATACAAACAGTTAGTTTATTTTGTGTTATATGGTTAGTATCCAGCACTAAATTATTAAGGTTAGAATAATGTGTAGCCATTTTTAATTTATCATAAGTCGAGAATGTGTAGACATTTCTACTTTATCATAAGTTGAGAACGTGTAGACATTTCTACTTTATCATAAGTCGAGGACGTGTAGACATTTCTAATTTATCATAAGTTGAAAACATGTGAACATCAACAAACCATTTTGGCGTAACATTGACACAGTCCATAATGTTGGATTAATCAAAAGCATATATTTGGTCAGAAATGCATGACAAAGGAATGTGGGTTATTATAAGTGAATCATTATGGAAAAAATTGGAAGATACAATGAGTCTGGATAAAACATAGGCCCATCATTTTCCGTCAAATGCCATGAAAACATGCGGCTACGATGCTTTAATCATGCTTTCATCGTATATTAAGTAAAAACATTGCATATGAGCATGTAGCTGGTAAGTCCTTCACAATGAACATATGATACTCTTCTAAAAAGACAAGTACACATCACAATTTAGCTCGTTTCTTTCATATATGTAATCATGAGTGTACGTCTGAGATGTTCCGCATATCCATCTCTCTCCCAATGTGTTTAAAGGAACACGCTATCCGGGTATCTATCTCTCTATCAATGTTTTTAAAGGAACATGTTTTAATGATATTCTTTCTTCAAATTCCATTCCCTTCAACAGCATATGTTGCTTTAAGTTGTACGTGAAAAAGTTCTTGGTACACAACTTACTCTCTTGTATATACAAAGAAAAGTCTAATCCGCAAATAGAGTTAAACGTTGGTACACTCGACCACAAGATGGATCATTTTTTGACATAAAGTATCTGTGTAAAATGCACTAGAAAAATGACTATTTTTATGATTCTCTTGTAAAAGGTCCTTGCAGGCTTTGATCTCAAAAGTCAAAACCAATATGACAAAGTTGACATATATTTAATAATATAGAGAAAATAAATAATAAAAAAAAACTCAAATCTAACAATAACCAAGTATACACTTGTTGCTCCTCACAATTCACAAAGAGACACATTTTATAAGCATGTTTTATGGCATCACCACTTCTTAATATTGTACTATTTACTAAACTTTGACTTCAAAGGTACTAATTTTCAACTTAAGTGGTGATGCAAAAGTTTCATATATTTGGTACATAAGAAACAATAAACTTCTCACAACTACAAGTAATTTTGGTGCCGAATTTGCAACCAACATCACTTCTTAAATATGTCTGACCTTAGAGGTCAATGACTACACAACATAGGATGAAGCAGCAAGAGATCAAAAATTGTGGGGTTAAGCTATTACTCAATCCATTTGAACATGTTTGAGCCTCAGGGTTTTTAGATCTATCTAGATGACCATCCATGGTTATCAAATAACAATGAAAATTCTACTATAAATTCTCATTCTACTATTGCCTTCAACAGTTTGCAGAATGTATTTACTATAGCAAAAGAACAATAAACTTGCCTCACGTTTGTAGATAGCAGGAAACACTGCATCTAGGTGCAAGGACATAAGTATCATGATAGTACATAAGTACCTTTGAACTAAGTATCATGATAGCATATCAACCGAGTTTTCTCTCCATTCTACAACTAAACTTTCCGTCAAATCTCTAAATCCTGCAATTGGAAAAAAAGAGTGATAAAATTGAAGAGTTTATCAAAGTGCAATATTTTTCAGTTCGTTAAAAGTTTTAAATCATATTCTGTCAAGGACTTTACATGGTAATTTGATGATTTTAGGGTTACTTTGATTGTTGGATATATTTTATAGACAATTTTGAGTAGTTTAATTCCTTTTTTAATAAAATATGCACACCAAATAGTGACTTCTCATCATCCTGATGTTCAAATAGAAGAATATATTTAGTTCCACAGAGGTTCGTGCATCATGTAAGGCCTAACTATTACCAATTCTACGCTCACGTTTAATAATATATTTTGGGGTAAATATCAAAGAATAACAACTTACTTTCTCTATCGTCCCGATAGATACTCTGCAACATTTTGTTTACATTTGGTCATTAACGTGTCAACTTACATGCGATTATGGTACTTATGCCAATCAATCACCTGACATAGTATGGTACGTCGTCGGTCGTCGTATAACATTCATGTCACCATTAAGCAGGTGCTGATTGACATAAGTATCATGATAGTACATAAGTTGAGCATAAATGACCACACGTTTTTTAAAATAATTAGGAGTACCATAACAGAACAAATGTAAAAGTAAGTTGATATGCTGTGACCGCTGCCCTATATTATACAAGTTCTTTTAGGCATTTAGCTTCTATTAAACGTCAAAGCTGCAATTTGTGGGGAACTATTTGTTAAGTTCTAATTAGCATTTTCAATTTCATGGATCATTTTCTTCTATCTAATGAATGGCTGCTTTTAGACCGCCTTTTTTTTCTATTTATTATGTAGTAAACGAGTCTTTAATATGTTTAATAGATTATGCCAAAGCAGAAGATAGAAAATTTTAATACACACAATTCACTTAGAAGTTAAGAAGAACGGAACATGAATCTCAAAAAAGCATCAAGTTCAATGTTTACGGTTTACCTACAAAATTATCATGTTCTGTTCTATCACATCTTTCCAATATAGATGTTGCTAAGTTGGTGTGTTTCATCCAGAAAGTTCTGTACCAAATATCACCACCTGATTAGACCATGCTTTTCTAGAAGTATCGAAAGTCAAGATGCAACATTTAACCAAATTCATACCTTTATAAATAGCTTATAGTCTTCTCACCGCCCAGAAGTTTGCATAGCTGGAAGGAGGTGCCAGCTCAGATTTATTTACAACATTTCAGATAGAGAAACTTTAACCTGTCGTCTTACTTCTGTAAAGCTTCAATTGATCAACAACCTCATGAATATCACAACTATCACCGGCTGCTGAAAATTCTTTTGCCAACATTGCATACGTCTGAAAATTAGGAATTCTGTTCTTCGATTCCATTATATGAATAAATTGCATGCATGTATCAACATAAGCCTCCTTAAGAACCCCTTCAATCAAGACCGTCCAAACAATCTCATCAGCATCCCATTGTCGGTCCAGCATGTTCTCAAATAACTCATGAGCTTTACTCATTTGCCCCTTTTTGCATAAACCACAAATAATTGCTTTATATGATTGGATATTAGGCTCATGCCCTTTTACCATCATCAAATTAAAAAATTCCAAAGCAGTTTCCACTTTCAAGTTATTACAGTGAGTAACTATAAGTGAAGCATATATATTCATATCAGGACTTATGAATTTTTCTTCCATGTTGTTGAACAATTCAACTGCCTCGGTACTCTTGCCTTCTTTACACAAACCAACAATAATTTCACTGTAGGTGTCAACTGTTAGTTCACACCCGTATTCCGACATTCTAACTAAAAGATCAGAAAAGGACAGCTGTTTCTCATCTGATCTGCAAATATCCACTGTTGTTTCATGTTGGCCTGCGGCCTTTTCAAAGTATAACCGGCTTTCGTTTACTAAACCTTTCATCAAGACACTAAAAGTTCGGTAATTGGGCTTGCACCCCCTTTTGATCATACTTTGAAGAACTGAAAATCCACGATTCACTTGATTTATTGATATATGTCCATCAATTAATGAAGTATATGTCACATGATCAGGAGTGATTCCTTTATTTTCCATTTCTCCAAGTAATATCTCTGCTTCATCTGCCCTGCCCTCCAAACATAACCCATAAATCAGTGAAGTATAAGTTAATAAATTTGGCATGCAATTCTTTTTCTCCATTTCATGAAACATCTTGAATGCAAAATCAACATTACCATTTCGACAAAGTCCGTCAATTAACGTTGTGTAAGTAATCACATTTGGAGACACGCCTTTCTCTACCATTTTCTCACATAACTTTTGTGCTTCACTTACTTGATTATTTTTTGATAAACAAGATATTATTGCATTGTAGCTTTCAGTCTCAGGCCTGCAGTTATGTGTTTCCATTTTTTCCAATAACAAAAGTGCAGCTTCTACCTCCCCCTTTCTGCAATGACCATCTATCAAAATAGTAAAATGAACCTTATTCGGTATCAATCCTTGGCCAACCATTTCATGAAAAGAGCCAAACCTCCATCAATATCCCCTGTTTGACAAAACCCTGAAATGAGTTCAGCATAAGTGCACTCGTCTGGTTTGCATCCATTTGCCTTCATCAAGCTCAATAATCTCATCGCGTTATTCAAGTTCCTTTGTTTAAGGAATCCAATAATTAAGGTGTTATACGAAATAACTGTTGGCAAAGGGCCTACTTTTGCCATTTTACTCAAAAGAACCATACCCTTTTGAAAGTTTCCCATCAAGCACAAGATCCTAATGATTTCATTGTATGTTACAGTATTTGACAAATTACCATGCCCCTCCATCCAATCAAAAACCATAAAAGCAGCACCAAACCACCCTACTTCACCAAGCTCATATATCAGAGCATTATATGTAACCGTGTTTGGAATCAAACCATCTTTTAACATCTTATGGTAAAATCCAATTGCTAATTGGGCTTGCCCAGTACGGAACAGCCCACTTATAAGAGCCGTGTAGGTCTGCACATTTGGCCGGCAGCCCATCTTTCTCATGATGGTTACAAGATCAATAGCCTTTTCCACAAGCCCACTTGCACATAATGAAGAAACTGGGACCGTGAACGTATAAACAGTGGGTTCAATGTTTTTGTCCATCATATCCTTGAGCATGTCCAACCCCTCATCGACTCTGCCCACGCTGCATAACCATTTATAAGATTTGTGTATGTTGCTGCATTCGGGTTACACCCGTCCTTCACCATCTGATCAAATACCTTAAAAGCAGAAGTTAAATCCCTATTCCTACAGTATCCAAGAATCATAGAACTGTATGTAAAAACATCTGGGCACAAATCATAATCACCCATCTGATCAATAAAAGATTTTGCCTCTTGAACCTTTCCCTTTCTACACAGCATGTTAATCATGGTATTATAGGTTAACAAGCTAGGTTTAATCCCATAATTCATCATCTGCACAAACATATCCCGCGCAGCCTCGGTCATTTGAAACTTTCCCATTTGAATCAACAACGTGTTAGAGCTGTACAAACTGTAACCAAGACCTTTACTTCTAAGCCCATTCAAATAATCAACAACCCCTAGAAGTTCCTCCTCATTCACACACTCTTTCACCATCAAAACCCTAATTTGATCTGTATCAGCAAATCGACCTTCATGAACCAACCGACTTAACATCGCCTTATAACAACTCAAATCATGCTTATAAGAACTGGTCTTCGAAAGCCAATAAAAGAATCGAATAACTACATCTATGTTTCTATGGGAGCTTACAATTCTGGCAACATGGGTATGCTTCAGTTTGTGACTAACATGCTTAAGCTCTTTATTTTCAAACCAACGGGGATCACATAACATTCTTGAAACATTATCGACTAAATTAGGGTAAACAGGCTTGTTAACGTGATCATAAACATTGGGTTGCGATGAAAATCTGAGAAATTTGTGAGAACCCAACAAAGGGCATTGTTTTGGGATGTGTAAAAGAGATTTGGGTTTGAGGGGTTTTACCATTTCGTGATGAACGATTGAGGGTTCATTCATGAGCAGAGTGTTGATGCTGAGGGATTATCAGCAATTGCATTGATGAAGAATCGAACGAACGTGGCATGATATGATGGTTGAAACGTGGTTGATTGAAGACCATATGAAGGGAAATTGGGTTGTTGAAGAATGATTTGGGGATCGAATGCGAGATGATTTAATGTTTGATTGTTCGTGAGTACATGTTGGGTGTTAAAACCCAAGGAGCTAGGGTTTATTAGGGCAGATGATAACCAAGTGTATGTTGAGTTCTTGGTTTCTACTGCATCAAATGAACCGACAGAGAGGCATCACCAAGAAAGTACACTTTTTTGGAAAAATCTATAGTAATAACGTTAAACCATATATGCTTAAAATTTAAAATGATATATAAAATAAAAAGATTTTAAAAAATAAAAAGCATATGAGCCAATATTGAAAGTAAAAAATTATAGAATGAAAGTTATTAGGTGGTTATGATTGGAAGTTGAAAGAGTGGAAGGGTTGGCCTATTTGTATAATATGATAGTCTCGGTCTTCGCACTGTAATATAACTATTATATCTGCTTATTTAATGTAGAATCACACATGCACATTTGTTCCGGTTTAAATTAAAGAATCGCTTTCTTGTTCATTGTAGTTGGCATTCACTATCCAGCCTCTTTGTACTATTATCTCACACATAGTGCTCCATTTAAGGTGCAACTATCTTTCTCGTATAATCTTAACATAAATTTTGAGTGATGGTTACTTAGAGTATTCATTGATTCACAATGGCTTCCCTTATTTTTATCTATATACTCAAAACTAAAAAAAAAGTTAATTTCGGTTTTCGTCTTTTAATTTTGTAAATTATCTCCACTTGAATACCAACGTAAATTTTGTCTTCGTTATTGGTTTTAGTTTTGAAAATCGTTTCCATTTTAGTCATTCGGTGTTAACATTGTTCGATTAAATGATTGTCAAATGACTAAAATACATCTCATTCAATGTTAAAACTAAATATTAAATAAAGATATTAGATACACTCAAGATCAATTCTTCTTCTTCTTCTTCTTCTTCCTCTTCCTCTCCCTCTCCCTCTCCCTCTCCCTCTCCCTCCCTCTCCCTCTCTCCTCTCCCTCTCCCTCCCTCTCCCTCTCTCCCTCTCCTCTCCCCTCCTCTCCCCTCCCTCTCCCTCTCTCCCTCTCTCCCTCTCCCTCTTCCTCTCCCTCTCCCCCCTCTCCCTCTCCCTTCCCTCTCCCTCTCCCTCTCCTCTCCCTCTCCCTCTCCCTCTCCCTCTCCCTCTCCCTCTCCCTCTCCCTCTCCCTCTCCCTCTCCCTCTCCTCTCCTCTCCCTCTCTCCTCTCCCTCTCCCTCCCTCTCCCTCTCCCTTCCCTCTCCCTCTCCCTCTCCCTCTCCCTCTCCCTCTCCTCTCCTCTCCCTCTCCTCTCCTCTCCCTCTCCCTCTCCCTCTCCCTCTCCCTCTCCTCCTCCTCCTCCTCCTCTTCCTCTTCTTCTTCTTCTTCTCTTCTTCTTCTTCTTCTTTAGTTCTACTCTCCTACAACACGAACCATCAACAACACCACTGTCACCTTCTCCACCACCATTACCACACTATCACCATTGCAACACCGGCATCGACCACTGTAGCATCGACCATCAATCACCGCAACATCAACAATAGACCACCACAACAATAGCCACCACAAAAATAGAAGCTTTCCGGCCCTTCACGCACACCTCCACCCTAATCTGTCCACCACCATTGCACACCATCACCATCGCAACAGCGACAACTAACCAAAACGCAAAGCCCTAATCGTACATGTACACCTCTACCGTAATTTCTACACCATTTTCCTACCCCACAACCACCACCACTCCAGCATTTCTTTACATCCTATGAAGCCCTAAGTAGTTTAAGATTGTTCTCTTTAAACCCACGACTGTTGCCAGAGGAGTTCCGTTTCCGGCCACTCTACACGGTTACGGCTGCGACGACGACGTTAGAGAATACAAATCCATTGGCGAAACCGACAGATTTGAAATTGGGGCAAGTACCCATTTTCAAATGCTCCGATGTTATTCTAGACGGATTAGAAGCATAAAAAAGTGCTTCACACAAAGAACACCATAGCTTCATAGCTTTCAAAGCTCCAATATCTAGACTACGAACCAAATTAGGCTCCAAATGAGACCCATACCATGCCCCTTTACCTTTAATCGCATTCGTCCGCACCACTAACCCTTTATACCGTTTATGAATAGCCTTCATCGCCATCTCATCGGTGGTCAGCTCCGATGACGACGGTAGCGCCACCAATTCCGTAATGGGTGTGTTCGCCGGAGACGATGAAGACGGTGGTTGTTGGGTGGTGGTTGTGTTGGTCATGGCGGCCATTATTGGTGTAAAAAGATTTGAGCTTTTTTGAGAAAGAATGTATAAGGACGTAAAATGGTGCTTTTTACGGTGGGGTGTGGTGGACAGATGGAATCTTGGGGTGGTTAGGGAGCATTTTGATGGTGGTGTGTGGTGGCGGTGATGTTTAGTGGTGGTGGTATGTGGTAGCAATGGTGTGTGGTGTTGTGGAGAAGGAAGAGAAGAGAAGAATGAGATGGTGATATTTTTATAGTCATTTTGGGGTATTTTAGTCTTTTTTTTAAATCTAACAGAAAAGTTAACACCGTTAGTTAAAAGGACTAAAATAGAAACGATTTGTAAAAGTCGGACCAATAATAAAGACAAATAAACGGTAGTACTCAAATGGAGATAATTTACAAAACTCGGGGACGAAAACCGAGATTAACTCTTAAAAAAACTAAAAGAAAAGCATCTAAAGTAATACTCAACCTATTCCCACATATCCCAACCTCATATTTTTGAAGAATAACAAACAAATCTTTCATATTTCAGGTTTACTTTCTACTACACGAATCAATAATTTTATAGTTTTTGTGATTGTATGCGAGCGATAGAAGAAGAAAATATAATAGGAGAAAGAAAAAAAATACATTATTTAGTTGAATAATTATAGATACAGTGAATTAGATGTAAAAGTTTTCTATAAAGTAGCGTTATATTCCCGAGTTTATTTAAGAAGAGAAAATAAAAGAAAAGAAAGGAAATTAAATAAAATTTTGTATTCCAGAGTTTTTTTTTGATGGAAGGAAAACAAAAAAATTGTGTTCCCGAGTTCATTTATGAAGAAAAAAAGAAAAAAAATGAAAGGAAATAAAAAGAAAATAAATGCTAAAAACAATATTTTCGGAAAAAAAAGAAAAGAATATAAAAGAAAATAAAAAAGAGGAAAATAAAATGTTATTTTTCTTTTCTCGTTGTATATACTCGGGAACATAGTGTAAGAGATAAATTTGAGGATAAAGAAGGCCTAGTGCATGCGAGGTTTTCCTATTGTTATTTTCTAATTTAGTTAATCGTATTTCGTTAATTATATCCTGTTGTTTGGCGCCTATATTTATATATATTTATTTGTTAGCTAAGTTAAAGAGGATTATTTAAATTATTAAAGCAAGTTTTTATGTCAACTAACTTTTACCCGTTGTACATTGCGATAGAATCGTACACGGCGTGATAAAATATAGATTACAATCAACATGATTTGTTTCAGGATTAAATTTACGTCGAAACAAAAAGCAACACGAATTTATATTGTTGAATGAAACACATTATATTTGACCTCACTCTTTTTTAATCAAAATTATGACGAAGCGTACACCAACTAAAAAACACATGCAGTGGCATCGTTTGTGACTTGATAAAGTGTATATTCCAATCAACCCATCTCGTTTTCAAATATATACATCAAATAGTAGAATAACTTGGATATATACAGGCGAATGAAACATATTATTTGACCCTACACGTTTCAAACAAACTTACGTCGAAACGTAGACCAACTCAACATGTATATAAGAATAAGCACGAAAACGTTTAATATTTGTTAGACTCGTTTCTGAACAATATTTAATTCAAAACGTAGACAAACGTCAAAACGTCGATCATCTCATCGGGGTGCACGGGTTCTATCAGTCACAATAGTTAAAATCAAAGAGTTAAATCGTCAATAGATTTGGTCCCATTTATATAACATTGTTAAACCATCAGAAATAGTGACTAAATCGGACCGTGATCATTCCAATCTCAAGTTACAAACTTGTAACATCTTTTAGTCGAAATAAAGTTTTGACATCCTCAATTGTGTAGATGTGTTAATCATTTTATGGGTTGTGAAATGAAAAATATTTATAGCTGAAGGGGTGTCACCCTAACCGAGCCAAGGAATGATCGGGATAATGTTTGGGCTGCAAGTCAAGTCGCGGCTCGCCAGGGCCGCGAGCCCAACCGCGGTTCATCCAGGCCGCGAGCCCAACCACGGTTCATCCAAGTCCGCAAGCCCCAGCCGCGAAACGTCAGTGCCGCAAGCCCAACCGCGATACCCCAGGGCCTCGAGCCCAGCCGCGGTTCACCCAGTGCCGCAAGCCCAACTACGGTACCCCAGGGCCTCGAGCCCAGCCGCGGTTCACCCAGTGCCGCAACCCAGCCGCGGTACGCCCAGGAAGCCCAGCCGCGGTTCGCCAAGAGCTGCGAGCCCCAGCCGCGGTCGCCAAGTTCAATTCACTACGAAATAAGCCCCATCTGTGGTCGCCAAGTTCAATTCACTTACGGAATAAGCCCAAGTCGTGGCCGGGTACTTGGCTCAAAGACACGAGATAATTTATCTCACCTATGACACTCAGAAGATCTTTATGAAAGGCCCGAAACAAGGCAAACGTGATAACCAAGGAAGCCATTCATTGGTTACAAGAGAATAAGAAAGAAACACAGGATGACAAAACGAAAAAGCCAAAACATTGGCAGAGGTCAGAGCAGCCCCCAAAATTCCCAAGTCAACTACAAAGATAAATTACATTAATGCCAGTCAGAAACCCTTTGCACCAGAAAGGTATAAAACCCCTAGCTAGGGGATTTCAGTCTCAGATCGTTGACCACGAGCTTTCGAGAATAGAACCATGTCATATTTTGTTCCCATACACCAACACTATAAATACTCTTTCGTTCCACAGGTAGAAGACATTCTGAGAACATTCTCACTACAAACCAATCACTTACTAATCTTTCCTTCAAGATCTCTCAATACATATACTTATTCTCACGCCGGGTTGGTCTCGGGGGGAAAACCCTTTCTGCCTGAGGCGAGGCTCACGGTGTTGTTTTTGTCTCGCAGATACTCTTCTCAGCCAAAGCCAAGCCCAACTGCAACTCACTTCCTGACGACCTCCCGTCAGCCAAGTCCAGACCAAGTTCCAGCCTGATCTTTGACATTCTGCTCAGCCGAAACCAAGCCCAGCTGCATCCTGCTTTCCAACGGTCAAAGTCAAGGCCAAGTTCCAGCCTGATCCCTGGTAGCAACCCCATTCTTGCACTGCTCCTAAGTCTTAATCTCTTGACTAAGATTTGTGTAGCAAGATTTGGCGCCATCCGTGGGACGGAAACAAAATAGGTTTCGTGCTCGCTTACAACGGCTAGATTGGTATTCTTGTGTTCTGCACGAGACACCGTGACCTATCGATATGGCTCCAAGTTTCAGGTTCTAAACTCTTACTATCTGCATAACAACTTTAATAGTGTTTATGTCGTATACACGACTCGTTTTAATAGGTTTCAAATCTCACTTTCTCTTCACTATGAATGCTCTAAATCTTTAGATTTAGCGTACCAATGCATATCCGAAATATTTTCATGGTTATATTCTACATGTCATATAACTCATATCACTTGTATTTCTCATATGGGTATAAACATAGAAGGAATGTAAAAACAACTTGGGTAATGCATTTAAGTTTCATTTCATGTATGTACATAGGTTTGAACTGAATGAATACATGGGAAACATTTAAGACAACAAAAAATAGATATGTTAAATATATTTTTTAAGGAAAACTTATCACACTCTCTTTCTTTAAAAACTTAATATAACCACTTTTTCATCATGATAACTAGTTTACAGCTCAGCTCATGTACAACTTAATAGCTTGTTTGATTGCTTTGCCTATATCATACATAACAGAAGTGCAAAATATATAAAACAAAAGATGTGAAAGATAATGGCTACGTTTTCTCATCACAATGTTTTAGAAAACAAATGGGAATCATCAGACTTTATTCTATGTAACCATTTCGCCTATAGCCTCGAACAACCATCCACCTAAATAGCTTTGAAACACTCATACACTTTCTCACCCACGTCACACTCAACACCGAGACCCGCATCCTTTCTTCCAAACATAGTTCCGTTGAGCCAGCCTCATTCACCCTAGATCATAACCAATTAACCAACCGAAGCTAAACCCGGTCCTTAGTCAAACTCAGATCTAACAAGATGTGAGGCGATTTGTCGCGGCTGAACGTTACGAGCCACGACTAAAGGGTTACGAGTTGGACAGAGCTGTGTGAGCTTCAGTAGTTGAGATTTGGTTGGTGTAAGCTTTAACTGGTACTGAGATGTGGCTGGTGTAAGCTTCAGCTGGTACTGAGATGCGGCTGGTGTGAGCTTCAGCTAGTGTTGAGATTCGGCTAGTGTAAGCTTCAGCTGGTGCTGAGATTTGGCTGGTGCTCAGTTGCACAGCTGGTGTGACCTGCAACTAGTGCTAAGATTCGGCTGGTGTAAGCTTCAGCTGGTACTGAGATGTGGCTGGTGTAAGCTTTAGCTGGTACTAAGATGCGGCTGGTGTGACCTTCAGCTAGTGTTAAGATTCGGCTAGTGTAAGCTTCAGCTGGTACTGAGATTTGGCTGGTGTAAGCATTAACTGGTACTAAGATGTGGCTGGTGTAAGCTTCAGCTGGTACTGAGATGCGGTTGGTGTGAGCTTCATCTAGTGTTGATATTCGGCTAGTGTAAGCTTCAGTTGGTGCTGAGATTTGGCTGGTGCTCGGTTGCAGCTGGTGTGATGTGCGACTAGTGCTAAGATTCGACTGGTGTAAAAAGCTTCAGCTGGTACTAAGATGCGGCTGGTGTGAGCTTCAGCTATTGTTGAGATTCGGCTAGTGTAAGCCTCAACTGGTATTGAGATTTGGCTGGTGCAAGCTTTAACTGGTACTAAGATGTGGCTGGTGTAAGCTTCAGCTGGTACTGAGATGCGGCTAGTGTGAGCTTCGGCTAGTGTTGAGATTCGACTAGTGTAAGCTTCAACTGGTGCTCAGTTGCAGCTGGTGTGACCTGCAACTAGTGCTAAGATTCGGCTGGTGTAAGCTTCAGCTGGTACTGAGATGTGGCTGGTGTAAGCTTCAGCTCGTACTGAGATGCGGCTGGTGTGAGCTTCAGCTAGTGCTAAGATTCGACTGTTGTAAGCTTCAGCTGGTACTGAGAGTGCCTGGTGTAAGCTTTAGCTTATACTGAGATGCGGCTAGTGTGAGCTACAGCTAGTGTTGACATACGGCTAATGCAAGCTTCAGATGGTGCTAAGATTTTGCTGGTGCTCAACTGCAGCTAGTGTGAGCTACAACTGGTGCTGAGATTCGGCTAGTGTAAGCTTCAGTTGATACTGAGATTTGGCTGATGTGAGCTTTGGTTATGTTAAGCCACAGATGTGGCTAGATAGAGCTGGTGCTGAACTATGTCAGGCGGTGATTTGAATCTATGTTGACTTTGAATGAAAATTAAATGAACCTAACATCTCGTTGTTTTTGGCCGAATCACGGCTCAATGGATTCAATGCAAGAATGCCAGTTCCATCTCTTAATCCTAGTTTGATTCCAACTAATCAATCCTATTTCTAGTTTGTTATATGAAACTCGAGTATGATGCCTCCGATAAATCCATTAAAATTGGCAGGTTATGATTTAGCAAACCTGAATCCATGGAGGGAAGACACTCGTAGATGGTATATATTTTTCCATAGATGTTATATCTGGGTAAACAACATTGAAAGAAATAAATCACACTACCACATCTTGGTCGACAACTTTGAAAGCAATTAATTAAATCACCCACTATGCTTGGGTAGATAGTATTAAATGCAACCAAAGTAACTTAATTATGATTTGAGTTTTTAGTAACCATGAAATTAAGCAAGTAGTGAAGCTTGAGTAGATGATGTTACAAGCAACCAAGCAACTCAATCATATCTATGTTAACAACTATGAAATCAAACAAATAACCAAGCTTGACTAGATGATGTTACAAGCAACCAAGCAACTCAATCAATCTATGTTGACAACTATGAAATCAAGCAAATAACCAAGCTTAACTAGATGATGTTACAAGCAACCAAGTAACTCCATCATATCTATGTTAATAACTATGAAATCAGGCATATAACCAAGCTTGAGTAGATGATGTTACAAGCAAGCAAGTAACTCAATCATATATGTGTTAATAACCATAAAATCAAGAAAGTAACCAAGTTTGAGTATATGATGTTACAAGCAAACAAGTAAATCATGTTCAAGTTCTGTAACGATAAGACCAAGCAAGTAACTAGGCTTGAGTATATGATGTTAAAAGCAAGCACACTTATTTTGAGTTAGTAACTATATGTAATCAAGCAAGTTACCAAGCTTCGTAGATGATGTTAAAAGAAACCAAATGAATAAATCATGCTTGAGTTGTAATCATGATATAAGTTGATTTGCCTAACGATGCTTAGGCAAATAATGCATTCAAAAAACTCAGCCAAGTCTAAGTCAATGACCATGAAAATGATGATCACCCAACCATTCCTGGGTAGATAAGGTTGAAGTCATTTGAATCACTCAACCATGTTAGAGCTGATAACTTGAAATCATTTGAATCAACCATACTTGAGCTAAAAAAATCAAAGGAAACTAATTTCGATATATGAGTTAGTCCAAACACCCAATCACATTTGGATAGAAAGTGCTACAAGATCAAAATTTGTTCAACCATGTTTGAGTAAACAGTTTGAAATTAATTAAAATACTTACTTATATTTAGGCAAATAATGTCTCTAGCGAACATGTTACTTAATCGAGTGATCTTCTAGTACTTCACTCAGGTCCCATGTGAGTTTCTCTTGTTCTTTCTTGGCTTAGTCACAACGAGATCGAAGAGATGTATTCTTATCTTTCAACTCAGACAACTATTTTCTAAGCTCTCTCATTTCTTTAACGCATTTTATCTAACAACCATGAATCTCTATGAAGAAAAGAAAACCATTCATAACTACGTAGCACCCAACGTTCAACATTTGTTTATTTGTCAAACTTTTGCCATAGTTAATCTTGGCTAGAGCGAGAGAAAAAAATGAACTCCCTGCATAATTCAGGTGTTCTCAAGAATAGTTCCATTAGTCAAGTCCAATCGGGGTTAACAATGTCAAAAGTGGACATATGGTATTAAAAAGTCGGTTGGGTGATAGCCACAGAAAAGCAATGGAACGAAGAGTTGGCATTAACAATGTTAGAACGATAACGTAAAGTCAGCGTCGCGGCCGAAGTTACAAGTCATGGCCAAAGTTAGAGTCGCGGCCGAAGTCACGAGCCGTGACCGAACCCATGCGTACTTATGTGCAGAAGATATTAAGTCAAGAACCAAGTTGTAGTAAAGAAAGTCGAGCAAACCCAATGACCAAGCACGATTTAAAAGCATACATATAGGGTGCCACAGTTTAAATACCATTACAAAAAGAGACAACATAAAGTCGAGTACAAGATTGATACAAATACAAAAACAACACCCAAAGATAAACTAGCTAAACACGAGCCCGGTCTTCAACTGGAGGGTCTAAGAACGAATTGATTTCCTCAATGCTCGAATCGCGCATAGCAGCAATAGTCTCAACCATGGGAAAAATAGCTTTATCAAAGCAATCATATTCAGCTCGTAGTTTCTTCAATGCATTTTTGTCAAAATTCTTGGCTACCTCGGGTTTCTTGCCCTCTGCAGCAAGGCGAGCTCCATCCAACAGACCCGCATTGTACCCCACCTTGTCTGAAAGACTGTTGATCCTGGCCAACATCAAGAAACTCGTCACTATTACGTATCTTATTAAAAGCCAAACCGGCACCATCCGAGATGATCCATTTCCTCTCAGTCGTAAGATGAGCTACTCGTTCCTCAAGGATAGCAATGCGACTTTCAGAAGCCATTTCATTATCCTTCAAATCCAAAGAAAGTTTTTTCACTGCAACATGTTGAATACAAAGCTCCTCCCGGCACCATTGAGATCTCGAGTAAGTTTTTCTTTAGGAAGCTCAAACACATTACAACGAGGCTTGAGGGAAGCGTTCTCAGTCTCTAATTTTGACACTTGCTTCTTGAGATCACGAATCTCATTGACACCATCAACCCAACGACCATGAATCTCAACAAAAGATAATAAACTGTTCACCACGGGCAAACAACCAGCGTTCGTAATTCTCTGTTTTTCAGACCTTCCCCACGATAAAACTCAGCAGTGTGCGAGACGCGAACATAAAGTCCTTACACGACTCCGGAGTTTCAAAGGTAGTTCCATTAGTCAAATCCCAGTCAGGAACAAATTTCTCCTCCACATTCAGGTTAATATCCTCAGAAGAAGCGGTCGTTTTCCCTTTATCAAAGTCACCAGGGGGCGATTGATGTAGACAAACCCGTAACTCAAGGCAGGGAGTTGACAAGGTTTTGATGACAAGGAGTTTGATTGGTGAAAGTTAGTCACATCAGTCAAATGTCAGAAAAGTATAGCCGCCAAAGAAGCAAAGTAATTATTATTCCAATGACATGATTGGTATCATGACATTGGACTGGGGGGACATGAAGGGGTGTCACCCTAACCGAGCCAAGGAAAGATCGGGATAATGCTTGGCTGCAAGTCAAGCCGCTGCTCGCCAGGGCCGCAAGCCCAACCGCGGTTCATCCAGGGCCGCGAGCCCAACCGCGGTTCATCCAAGGCCGCAAGCCCCAGCCGCGATATGCCAGGGCCGCAAGCCCCAGCCACGATACCCCAGGGCCTCGAGCCCAGCCGCGGTTCACCTAGTGCCGCAAGCCCAGTGCTGCAAGCCCACCGCGGTTTGCTAAGAGCTGCGAGCCCCAGCCGCGGTCGCCAAGTTCAATTCACTTACGAAATAAGCCTCATCCGTGATCGCCAAGTTCAATTCACTTACAAAATAAGCCCAAGCCGTGGCCGGGTACTTGGCTCAAAGACACGAGACAATTTATCTCACCTATGACACTCAGAAGATCTTTATGAAAGGCCCGAAACAAGGCAAACGTGGTAACCAATGAAGCCATTCATTGGTTACAAGAGAATAAGAAAGAAACACAAGATGACAAAACGAATAAAGCCAAAACATTGGCAGAGGTCAGAGCAGCCCCCAAAATTCCCAAGTCAACTACAAAGACAAATTACATTAATGTCAGTCAGAAACCCTTTGCACCAGAAATGTATAAAACCCCTAGCTAGGGGATTTCAGTCTCAGATCGTTGACCACAAGCTTCCGAGAATAGAACCATGTCATATTTTGTTCCCATACACCAACACTATAAATACCTCTTTCGTTCCACAGGTAGAAGACATTCTGAGAACAGTCTCACTACAAACCAATCACTTACTAATCTTTCCCTTCAAGATCTCTCAATACATATACTTATTCTCACGCCGGAGTGTGGTCTCGGGGGGAAAACCCTTTCTGCCCGAGGCGAGGCTCACGGTGTTGTTTTTGTCTCGCAGATACTCTTCTCAGCCAAAACCAAGCCCAGCTGCAACTCACTTCCTGACGACCTCCCGTCAGCCAAAGTCCAGACCAAGTTCCAGCCTGATCTTTGACATTCTGCTCAGCCGAAATCAAGCCCAGCTGCATCCTGCTTTCCAACGGTCAAAGTCAATGCCAAGTTCTAGCCTGATCCTTGGTAGCAACCCCATTCTTGCACTGCTCCTAAGTCTTAATCTCTTAACTAAGATTTATGTAGCAACAATAGCAAAAAAAAAATTTGGTTGATTTAAATCTAACCTTACTATTCGAAGTTTAAAACTACAACATTAGATTTGAATTCAATAAACGATTATTTTTGTTATAAATGTATTAATTCATCGGGGAATTTAATAACTAATTATCATTGTTACTGTTTTTTACAGAAAAATTAACTGTAAATTTTAGTTGTTTTTCTATGCGTGTAAAAATCTTGAAAACTTTTCTGAGTTATATTAGATTGTTCATGTCGTATTACCATCGGTTGTTTTTTCTTTAACTTAGATTCGTATTTTATAATATTTTTTTCTTTTTGTTATTTCTTTAAAAGAAACACTCAATAAAAGTTTCACGATATTATTATTATTGTGAAAAAATGCGTCGCTGTGTTTTTCTAAACTTACTTTTAATGTTTGAACAAATCGTAAAAGTTATTATCTTTTATTTCTAACTATGTAATAGTATAAGATTCATTAATAACAAATTCAATTACATAATAATTTGGTTATGAAAAGTAGATATAAAAGTTGGGTGATATATGATAAATAAACTGTTTGAGAAAGTTACCGAAGATATTTATGGGTCTTATTACGACTAGACTTGCTTCTTGATGTTATGTAGACGTCTCTTTTTATGGTCTTATTACATTGTATATTTTTTAAAAACAGCAAGTATAGTGACTCTTAATTGTTTGATTTGTTCACTTAAAGTTCTTAACTAGATATTACTAACGAAGCATAGATTTGTATAATCTTCTCCCTTATAAGAAATGAAAGTCATTTTTCCACTCATGTTAGAGTGAAGGTTTAATGTTTGCTAAATACATAAGCAAAAGTTTAATTCTAATGAATTATCATACCAACATATTATTCATTTTTTAATTTTTCTATATATTTTGTAAAAGTGAATTACTTACCCTATAATCCTGTATTAATTGCTAAGTTCGAAATATTAGGTTGCTTTTCATAATAACTTTGTCCAAGTTATAACATATATTGATTGAATTTTACGTAAATTTGCTGAAATTAGCCACTTGATTAATAACAAGAACTATCGACTTTATGGTATTGAAACATTAGATAACAAAACTAGCCGGAAACTTGTGATATTACTTAATAATCATCATCAAAATTACACTAATCAAACTCATTTTCCAGGAACAAAGTTGGTGGCATAAGCCCAAGCGTTGTTAGCCACCGGATCGCTGACATGATCAAACAAGTTCTCGATCGGGCCTTTTCCGGTAACGATGGCCTGAACGAAGAACCCAAACATCGAAAACATAGCCAATCGCCCATTCTTAAGCTCCTTAACCTTCAATTCAGCAAAAGCATCCGGATCATCAGCCAAACCAAGTGGGTCAAAAGACCCACCCGGGTAAATCTTGTCGAGCCCTTCACCCAACGGGCCTCCACCAACACGATACCCTTCAATGAGGCCCATGAGAACAACCTGACAAGCCAGATAGCTAAGATGCTCTGAGCATGGATCAAGTTGGGGTTCCCGAGGTAGTCAAGCCCACCTTCTGAGAATATTTGGGAGCCTGCCTTGAACCAGACCGCTTCACCGAATTTGACACCGTTCTTTGCAAGAATCTCGGGGAACACGCACCCAAGTGCACCGAGCATGGCCCACCGAGAGTGGATCACTTCAAGCTCACGGTTCTTGGCAAATGTCTCGGGATCAGCTGATAATCCAGCTGTGTCCCACCCATAATCACCAGAAATTCTCCAGTTAGGTATGATGGGGTTTGTTCCGAGAAAGGGCCCAAGTACTTGGGCCTATCCGGCCCATACCTGTCAAATCATTATAACTTAAGTTAATATATTGGTGTAATTGTATAAAGTTACAAACTATAAACAAGATTGTGTTAGCTTTCTTGTACCATATGCTTTGTGGTGCACTCTTGACGGTTCGGCGCATGGTGAAGCGGCCGCCGTTGAAGCTACCGGTCTTCTTGACGAGCTCGTTTTGTGGCTTCAAAGCGGCGGAGCCGGCGAATGCTGACTGTTGGATTGCAGAGGTGGCCATTTGAGTAAGGGGAAAGTGAATTGATGATAGATTGTTGAGGGTGTTTGTTGATGGTGGAGGATTGGAGAGTTATATATGGCACTTAAAAAGATTGAAGGATTAGGATGTGTACACATCAGCGTTTTCTGATTGGTTCATGGGATTTGGTACTGATTCTGAGAGGGTGAGATGATGGTTGTTCTTCTGCCACGTGGATATCAGATTTTTTTTGTTTCGTTGGTTCTGAGCCACAGGAAGACAATGCATGATTATGTTGGGAGGAAATTTTGTCTTGTAAATTGTGCATTAAAGGTTGTACCCCTTTTGTTATAAAGTTATTCTTTTTTTATACTTTCTTCCACTATATATTGAAGATAAAAAAGATTTTAATAGTAAGCAGTAGGCACTGTAAATATATTGTAATTGCTTGTTATAAGTATACTTTTCATGAGTTTAATGTTTTAGGATACAAGTGCATACATATAAATGAATATTACGAGGTTCTAGCTTATATATCATTAACTAATATATTATTTTTAGATTATTCTAAAGCAGTTATTACTTGGCATCTTTCAAAGTCATTCAACTCGTATATTCCTTAAACCTTTATCATTTTAATTATTTATTTACTTAATTACTTGCTTACACTTTTGATAAATTATATAAAATTGAAATCATTCTACATATGTAAATATTTACTAGTTAAATGGTGGGAATAAGATCAAAACAATATGATGTCAAGCTTTTTTTTTGTGCAATGATACCTTGTTCTTTGTGCAATGATACCTTGTTCTTTGTGCAGTACATCTTTTACATAGACTAAAGCACATCAAAACATTAGGGACCAAAAGCTGATTGACTGATCATACATTGCAAGTACCCACCACCACCATCATCCACATCATCTCAATCACAAAAATCCTAACATGCAGCAAAACCATTGATCCCTTCACTCCATAGGCGAAGGACCATCTTCCAATACGCCCTCGGCTGCAACACTTCCCAACATGATTGCAGTCACCATCAACTTATCAGCATCAGGAAAGCTTCTATGCTGCATCAAGATTCCTTCAACTGAAGAACCACCCATCGAAACATCCAAGCTTTCTTGCCTTAACGGAAGCACTTGCTCAAAACCGCCTTCATAAGTTTCAGCTTCGGGTCCATAACACCTGCGCGAAGCTTGAAAGAGAGCGGTTTCTTTAAGAACCTCAAGGGTTTCCTCATCGGTCAAGCCCTTAGCTACGGTTGTCTGGCTTATGGCCTCCCAGTCATCTTGATTGGCAGCGTTCTTCCAGCATTCTTCTAGAAGACTCGTGTTGCACCTCAGGAAGGAGAGACTGGTCCATGCAAACACATCGAATGCATACAGAGCCAGTTGCTTGTTTTGAATGTTGAGGCATAGTTGAATAAGGTCGGCTGGTGGGAGAAGCTTATGTGATAGCTCTTGTGTTTCTTCATCTTCAGGAACCAGTTTCAAAATTTCTTGCTGCAAAGTTATAAGTTTATGAACATGTAAAGTAATTGATGATATAGTTGGTATGTTCCAGACAATCGTTACAATAAGGTTAAACTAGAGGCGCCAAGATGGGAGCCAAGCGGGTTGGGTGAAGGGACAAATCAAGTTCAGAACTTCAGAATACAAACTACTACACATGTTATCTAAACTTTAGGTAAGTCATATGCTTAAAGATTAGACTTTAAGCAACTTTCAACCCATTTGACTCGCCCCCTGTTGGGAAATTTTTTTAATTGACCACATTTGTGTGTATGAGGTAAAACATTAACCCATATCAACCAATTTGTACATGTCGAAGTTGCCGGCTCTAAGTAAACTATTAAGTTTGGTCGTAAATGTCAATGCAAGTACTGAAAAACATATTACAGACTGGAGGCAACATACCTGCAATTTCAGAATCCTTAAATCAGCTTCAATGCGCTTCAATTTGGTATCACAATCGCCACTTTTTCCTGCACGTACAAATCATATGTAGTCAGCCACACTGAATTCAGGTGCTCAAAAGCTATCTAAAGATACAGTATGATTGTTGAAGCACTTAAAGTCGGAAGAAATAAGTGGAAATGGGAACTTAGCCATTGAAGATACCGGTCATTCTTACCAAAATTTCACCCATGATATCCCAAGATACAAGAATAATCAAATGAAAAAAAAATGACATGTGGCAATCTCAGTCCATTTACATGTAAACGTATTAATTTTAGTTATATTTTTATGACTTATGGATAGGATTGTAAACAAACCAAACAGACACAACGGGGGCTTGCGCGTGTTCGATCGTTTTAGTTTAACCAAACAAACGAATGATCACGAACACTTAAACGAATAAACCACAACTTATGAGAAAACTACGAGAACCATAGATTATGTATATGTAACTATGAGTTACGTATATGTAAGTATGTAACTATCAGTTACATATGTAAAACTATGAATTATGTATGTCTAACTTATAAAGTTACATATATGTAACTCACTCTTCGTTCCGTCATGAATGCATGGATTTAATTTAAATATATAATTAACTAAAATAATAGGGTCATAATTTACTCAAATACCCTTTAGACAATAAAATAAACGGTTTATAGATTGTGTGATCGCCTAGAGGTGGTTTTCATGTTTTTCCATAAGTTGGTGGTTTACTTTGGATCCCTCCACTATACATAATATTTGTGCATAAATGAACATACATTAACAAGCAGTGTACTGAACATAAATGAACAATTAAGATGCTTGATTGTGTTCCTTTATTTAACTGAACAAACATAAAATCTTGTTCATGTTCGTTTGTTCAAGTAACAAGCCTCTCACCAAAAGGTACGTTGAATATTCGGTTTCTTTACAAGCACCGAAAGCGTTAATATCCAAGTCATTGTTCTTTAAGGACTTTAGCATTAACACCAACTGCTTTTGGATCCATAAAGATAACGAATACAAAAAAGTGCACTGCCTAAGTCATAACTACTGTGGTGAGCAATTCAGTTAAGCTTTTGTATTGTTGGCAATTTAATTGATCACAGAGGTCAAATGCAGAGAACCAACGTAAAAGTTTCAAGTACAGAAGACAAACCTGCCACAGCAGCAATCTTTGAGAGATTTAAAAGCCGCCTTCTGTCGGCTAATGTTAGTTCAATTTTGGACTCGTAAGACGTGGGGTCCACAACTTCAGAAATTAAACTATCACCATCAGAAAGTGCCAAACCATGAAGAGTTTCAGAAGCCGCCGAAGACTGATGTAGAAATATCTCATGAAGCCAGAGGAGATCTGGGTGCTCCTTTAAAAATATAGCCAGCTCTTCTGGAAACTCTTCCCCAAGTCTCATAAGTTTAGAGAATTGTTTGTTGTTGTACATTTGTTTAAACACAAAATTACTAAATCCTCCTTTTGGGCCCATGCTGTCATGCTGCATGAATAAATATTCAGTTATAAGGCACCAAAACAAAACAACAGTTGAATTTTCTTGGTTCTGAAAATGACAAAAAAAAAATAATCGGTTTCTATTTGTTCCTGCTCAAGTACACCAGCCAATCTTAATCCAAATATAGGAAATTGCAAAGTAAGCGGTTTAGGAGGGTTGGGTAATGGATCAAAACAGACTCGGGCCAAACAAGTAAATATTTTGTACGGGCCAAAACAGTTATACTTCTGGTTCTGGTCAGGTTATGTTTGCCCAAAACACCTTTTGTCCAAACAATTTATATCTTTACAAATATTGATGTGTCGAATATGATGACACAAGTTACATTATTTCAATAATAATGATATTAACTTTTTGGGAAAAAAAAATTTAGGATGTTTTTTTACTTGTATATACACTTTGGCTGTCTTTTAACCTTTTGCCATTTGAGCTTGTTTTTAAATTTTACCAGTACCCAATACTAAAAACTGAAATAACCCATTCATAAGTAAGAGGATCAAAATTGCCACCTCTAGTAAATATGATGATACTTGTTGAGACATACCAAAAGAGTGTGATACGATCCCAACCATACTCGAATTTACTCACATTGAAAGAAAGCCCATTCAATTGGGCTTAGTAACACCCAAGACCCAAAAGTCCCAAGAACCCAATTTGGGTATTTGTTGGGCAACCCACTGGACCCAAAAACAGACATGCGCTTAAAGATAGTGGAGGATCTAATTTATAGGAGCAGTTGCAAATCAGTTTTCGTGTCTTCTTTTATTAGCATAGTTTTTCTGTGTGTTCAAGAAATTATAATTGTTTATGTTTGGTTTTCTGGAGATTTTTTCCATCTCGAACAGGACTATTTTGTTGCTTTGTTTTAGTAATTCCACTACTGATTTTCGAGTCTTATCATTTGGTTCCATTGCAGGGAAATCGGATGACACTTGCAACCCGGATTTTGGTAGATCAATTAGCAGCCATTGAAGCAAGATAAGATACTATTCTTGCATCTTTGAGGGAAGATGTTGAAGAAATCAACGCTCCGGTGCATACAAAAGGTCAATCCGCAACAAAACCGCCACCACTGAAACTACCGACTACGTCGCCACCGCCACCAACTTACCGAATCCACCACGGGACTACCGACTACGCCACTACTGCCGCCAAAAATACCGATTCCAACGCCGTCACTGCCAAAACTACCGGGACCCCGCCGCTACCGCCAAAGCAACCATCTTCCATCACTAAAACTACCGACACACAACAGAACATCCTAGCCTCCAAGCCTTCCACCCTTGCAGAAATGAGCTCACTCTTTGTTTTTCCACCAAGACTTAAAGAACTTAGTTGGGAATTATGTCATTACATCTACAAGTATCATAGAGATGATATATTGAATTGCTTTGAAAATAAGAAGTGGATGTATCAACAGGATAAGGAATCAAAAGAGCACCACAGAAAGATGATGTATGTGGATGTAAATGACAAAGATGGTTTGCTACATGATAAGGGACATATGGATGTATCATCATCACCATCAAAAGCTATGAATATTGGTACACATGAAAGAATGGATAATTGGAAGGAGCTTCATCATGTTAGGAATAAGGATGTACAAGCCGATTTGAATCGCATGGACTTAGCCAGCCAATTTCCTTTCTCCCGACTTGAGGTCAAGTCGTTTTTCCGGGCAGGTAGTATTGATACGATCCCAACCCTACTCGAATTTACTCACATTGAAAGAAAGCCCATTCAATTGGGCTTAGTAACACCCAAGACCCAAAAGTCCCAAGAACCCAATTTGGGTATTTGTTGGGCGACCCACTGGACCCAAAAACAGACATGCGCTTAAAGATAGTGGAGGATCTAATTTATAGGAGCAGTTGCAAATCAGTTTTCATGTCTTCTTTTATTAGCATAGTTGTCTTTCTAGTGGTGTGTTCAAGAAATTATATTGTTTATGTTTGGTTTTCTGAAGATTTTGTCCATCTCGAACAGGACTATTATGTTGCTTTGTTTTAGTAATTCCACTACTGATTTTCGAGTCTTATCAGAGTGTGTGCAGTTGTGCTTGGGTTAGAGGGAAAGGGCAAGTAGCAGGGCATAGAAAAAGGATACTGTTGTAACCACACAAATTCAAAGATGGCTAAATAAACCAACTGCATAACTAGTCTGATTCCTTACCATTAGACTTCTAAGTAGCTCCAAATCATTGTGATCAAAGCACAAATTCCAAGAGTTTGGTATCCCTCATGCCGTTTTGCAATAGCGAGCAATTATACAAAAGTTTTTGAGTGATTTCTTTGTTTTGCTCTTCCACCACTTCACTTGAACTCTAAAGACACCAAAAATATCAGTAAATGTGTCAATCAAGCTTCAAATATTTTAAGCTTCACATTGTCAAAAAGATCTTGAACTGTTTTACCTGGTTAAAACTCTTCACTTGTTGATAGAGTGAATCAAGAAGCACATCTCTCCTATTCCAATACTCTTCTAATAACCACCATGTTCTTCTTCACGTTCAACTTTAGCTCTGATGGCACCAGAGTATGCTTCAAGTAATACTTTAACCAAAACTTCTAACTGAGAATGGAACTCCAATTTTGAAGATATAACAAGGTGGTCCATTTCAGGTTCAGTTAACAAATGAAGCATAAAAGATGCAAGAGTCCACATCCCACTCCTTACTACAGCCTGACAATACCACGGTGTTAGTCCTTCAGGTGAGGGGTACCACATGTGATTCTCATCCTTGTAGCTCATTGATGTATTTAGTATGGTCGCACACATGCTAGACAATTCACATGCTCTTTGGAGCTGAAATGTGAATGGCATCTCTTCACTAATTATGAGACTTAACTTTTTCTCCAAGCAACGAAACACTTCTTCAAGTTCAGATACCTTACTGTAGAACACTTCTGCATTATCTCTATCCATTAAAAAGACCGTATTTTGACGTGCTTTTTTACCACTAGCTGAATCAGGTCCCAAATAGAACCAGAAAGGTCGTTCTGTGAGTTGGAATTGGTAAAGGCAACTCCAGTTGAGGTCTGCTGTTTAATCAGGTTCTGGAGCTCCCTGAGTTGAATCATGGCAGCAAGCTTTTCACCATGCTCCATTATGATCTGCAAGGATTTCCCTGATAAAAAAAAGAAAACAAAACTGAGACTTACTGATAATAAGAAAATACGCAAAAATATAAATTGATGAATGCTCGTAGCAAGTAGTTAAAGATACTGGCTGAAAAATCTAGAGGTATAATTAATATATAACATATAAATAACAAAGCCGTTTATCCCAAACTAATTAGAGTAGGCTAAAAGTGAAACAAAAAATAACTGAAGTTGCAGAGAACAGCTGGATTGGGTTTCATGATGGGTCAAACAGTCAGTTTTTAAGCAAATTGAATGGGTCATTGGTAAAAAGGGCTGAGCTGAGTTAGGTGAATTCATTTATTTTTTTTCTTTTTCAAATTTCACAAATAACCATAGAAAAATATTTCTAATTATCAAATATTAAAGAAAATTATAAATATGGCCCTAAGAACAATTGTGTGCCTTACTGCCTTATAATTGTTATTTATTAGTAAGAAAAATGATTCTACGTATAAAATATACACTTACTGTAGAGCTGACACGTATAAAAATATTCTTACTCGCAAAAAATTAGAAAAATTAACACACGGTTTTGTAAATAAAATTAAAAATTATGTGGATCATGTAGGAGGCACAACCACTTCAGTGTAGCACCATAGCCACTGGTTATTTGAGCTATTTTTATGTGTATGGTAGATATTACCAGGTCTAAACAAACCATAAAATGCAGTAACACAGAAGGAAATATTTAAAGGTGAACTCTCTGAGTTTTAATTTCACTGCCAGAAGATTGTCATTTCAGCTTCAAGGACATGCTGTAGCATGATTCACAAATGAAAACAAAAGGATAGTAATAAATATACTTCTTAACCCACTCACCCACAAAAAACACAGTCAAAAAGAAAGTTTATTCTGTTCTTTCAAAAGTCATAGAAAAATTTTGAATGAAGTGTAACAGACTGCACATGATACATATGGGTAACAGTTGACAAGAGAAGATTGTGGAAGATGCATGCATTATTTGTCTCAAATAACAGGTGTAAATGCTTATTTTAATTTGGGTCCGACCCAAAACCCATGCCCAACCCATCTATGACCCAAATATACTTTAATGTGAACCACTTCCTCAGTTTCTCATGGAGTATGCAGCAACAATCTTTGTGGCATATACCTATCAACAATTTCTCTGTTTGTCACTCTATTTTCTTCATAAACAGATTTTGTGCATTTGTCAATAATGGTTAAGTAAAAAGTTCCTAGCAGGGTATTCAACAGCAATAATAAATGAGTAGAATGCAAACAATATGATCAATAATCATACTCTGTCGAGCAGACAATTCTTCATGGCATTTAGACAGGGCAAGGAACTGTAAAAACTTTTTATGTTTTTGCTGCTTATCTAAGAGCTGTGTAGATACAACAGATAGAGCTAAAATCTCTGCACCCCTAGTAGTCGTCCAATGCTTAGCTAAGGTGTCAACAATTGATTTGCTAACCCTAGCAAACACATTTGTCTCTCCATCCTTTCAAATGCCCCTGAATTCTGAAGTTTAGTCAGTGTGCCATTGACATCACCAGATTGAAGAAACTCATGAAAAAACTGAGCCAGTAAAGCTTCAGATTCTTCATCTTGTGCAGTCCGGTGTGCAATTCCAGTAAAAACAGACCGTTGTCTATCTCCTGAATCCCATGCTTCTGAACTAGCCCTTCTTGGAGCAATGTTTCCTGCAAAAGAAACATTTGTGGATTCTTCTTTAGAGCTTCCTTTACGTGACAAACTTCTTTCAGGCGGTTCCACTCCGCCAAGCAAAACCGCTTTCTCAGGGATGGCCCAAACTCCAGCTTTCTCTGTGAGAACAGCCCAGGCGCCATCTTCACCATCATCAGTAGGGAAAACGGAAGCATCTAGAACTTTCCCAGCATCATAAGGTAAATCAAATTTATAAAGCCGGCTATTGTTACTCCAGTAACGTGTAACTGTTGCAGTTCCATCACCAGATAGTACAATTGAAGATCCAGAAGGTTTTCCACCAACTTTCAACCTCATAGAGAATAAAAAGTCTTCATCTTCTACTCTGGCTTTTGGAATTATTACTTCAATTGGGGATCTTTTTTCCAAGACTTTATCGACACGGTAACTAGATTCTGATAACACATCAATCCCAGATTTGTATTGCATGGTTAGAATAGAGTATTCTATGTAGCTTGAACTGGTGGCCCTATCCTTGCAAAAAGTGGCAACAAGAACAGTTATAGCTTTCCTGTTATTATCTATTTGCACATCAAGAGGCCAGATTTTCTTTTGCCCAGCTAGACCCTTTTGTATACCAACATCACCATCATTCCCTACTATTTCATGAGACCAAATCTTTGAAAGACCAAAATCAGGGAAAAGATCAACAGAGAAACACTGTATTTCATGATCAGTTAACAACAAGAACCTCCTTTTTGATTCTTTCACAGAAGTATAGGGTTCATGCCAAATCATAGTTCTCAAGTAACCCTTAGGACCAGAGAATTGGCTTCCTTGGGAGGATACAGTTATGGACTCTTGACTCTGCCTGCCAGTAGGCGAGCAAATGAATTTACAAAGTTGGCCATTAGAACTACATGCAAGAGCAATGCAGAAATACTTCTTATCAGGAACAGCAGAAGCAATCAAAGAATTATAAGAAATACGTTGCTGCTTGTTTAAGGTGGCTGTAGAATCTGATCGATCAATGTGAGTAAATGAAGGAGAGGAAGAATATATGTCAGGCCAGTATACAAGGGCTTGAGTTTTCTTATTGCATAAGAGAACACCAACAGAACTTTGTTGAAGAATCTTGTTCTTAACCAATGTATTGTAGTCCCAATCAATAAAACAAAGTAGCCATGAACTACCAGAAGGCTTGTTGATATCTCCTTCTTCAAGTATGTTAGAAGGAAGTTTAAGAACAATACATTTTCTAGAAGCTGCTGGTGATAAATAGCTCCAGATGAAAAGTTTGCTTCCACATATAATCCATGCCAGTGAGGTCCCCTTGTCCATCCCACCAGATATGATTGTATCACCTGTAAACATGAGGTCAGCATGACATCACAACAAATAACATGATAGCCTTTCAGGAAACTGAATCGTGTGTACAAACCGGAAAGACGTTTCTGCAACATGTTAGCTTGTTCATCACGAACTACTTGTGGAACTTCTCCAACGTATACAGGTTGAGTGGGGTCTACATCATCCCCTTTATCACTTTTTTTCACAGTTGGGATTCTAAGAAGAATAAATAAAAGTTTAAAATTTATATAAAAAACAATTACTATCTTCAAGAACATCCATCTAAAATAACATGTGTGTTCACTAAATATGAAAGCTCTGTTGATGTAAAAACCAGTCCACACTAAAGTCACTTAAGCACCTATTGCTTCATCAAAAAATTTTAAAAATAAGACGATCATTATGCATCATGAACAAGATATTTTTAGAACATACAACCCGTTTCCCATTACATATGACTAGATACTGAACCCCTATTTATAAGCCTAACAAACACCATGGCTAATTCTGACCCGAGAGAAAGGGTCTCTGGACTTGGTACAAACCTTTATACACAAGACAATACAATTCCTCCAATACACTTATTATTGAACTTCATCTAAACAATTCGAAAATATAAAAATAATAGAACTATGAATTCACCAAAGAGCGTAAACATGCTATGACATCATGATATACCTCAATGAACAAGGTGAATAGAATGTAGTTCCCATGATAGATTGACATGATAAAATGCAAAACTAACAGGAACTGGACACAAAATGCAAAACTAGCAGCAACTAAACACAAAGAGCACATAAACATAAACACATTCTGAACTTAGCTACTTACATAGAACATTTATGTTAAATAACAAGTAAAGAAAGTCTCTGACAAGTACTTGAACTTTAAACCCTAGATTCAAACAACCTTATGGACTCCTCCTGTAATTCCCATGACAGATTGACATAATAAAATCCCGCTCAAAACTAAACAGCTCTAGTGACAAAATCCCATTGTTTCACATTTTTTAAACTCATTGCAGGACATTCCATGGTGTATTCAATCAACAATCGACATAAGCGAGCATTCGTTCAAATGAAATTTATTCTTCTCCACCACAATAAACATCTTAACCTGACCTTAAGATGCTAAACCTAGGGCTCCCCAAATTTCATACTACCATTGTCTACCATACTTCATCACATAAGAATAGGCGAATAGCATTCAACGTGCATACCATAGAGTTCAAGGTATTTGCCTAAATCCTTCCAAACAGATAAATTCACGCTTTGATCTAAGAACTAAATCAGTACACATATTGCAAATCGGAAGAAGTAAAGTTATAAACAAAGTAACAAACAGAATGCACATAAATCAACGACTAACAATCTAGCCTCATCCGCAAAACTAACGTAAACGTCCCACCGTAACCTTCATTTTGCACCGTTACATACCGATCTGGTCTATTTACTATTTATCAATCCAAACACACTCAACAACTAATGAAAAACTACCGATAACACATCAAAATGATATATACAATACAATCAACTCGTTTCAGTAGTTTACCTAGCACGTACAGACAACCGAGATGCCCAAGGAGCTGGAGTGCCGGTGGTTGGTCGCTCCGGGATGGAATTCTCCGTCACCGGCTGTCGGTTTTCGGTGAGAGGAGTCGCCGGAGATCCATTATCGGCGGGAGAATGCGTCGGAACTGATCGATCCTTTCTATTGGTGTTGGATTTCTTGATACCTGGAGAAAACATTGTTCAACAATGGTGAAGTGAGCTGAACCAATTGAGTATATGAAGAGGTTTAGGGCTTTAGAGTGCGTACTACTATGAATGTGTGTAATTTCGCTATTTATTGTAGTCATTTATTTTCAAACGGGTCACAATATTTTTAAACAGCACTTTTGGGAGCACTTAGCTATCCGACGTCGGAGCGTGAAGGGGGACGTGACCCGTGTGGCTGTTTACTCTGGTCGTGAACACTGCTACGGGGGAGTGTGAGCCGGGGCTCGATGGGGTGACATGAGGGGCATCACGGGTGAAGAGGAACCGTTAGAACATGTGGATAAAGCCCCTCGTAACATACGTGGATAGGGCATATGATAGAACTTTTGTATAATTTTTCAGTTTTAGTGTGAGTAGTTTTATACAATGTTTTTAGAATCGGATCGGACGTCGAACCGGACACCTTACTGGTTTGGTGGTTAGACCGGTTGAACCGGATTTAATTAATATTTTAATTATATTTATATATGTAATTAAATATAAGTAATTTATATATGATTTATATATATATATTTTATAGTAATATATAAAACTTAACAATATGTGTATACCCAACGTACTAATTATGGTTTAACATCACGTTTTTACCCATTAAAATAAAAAACCGAAACCTGTTCGGTTTCCCGGTCAGACCAGCGGTTCGGGACGAACCGGCCGGTTCGACAACAAAAAAACGAATCGTACCAGACCGGACCGGACACCGGACCAATTCCCGGTCGGACCGATCGGTCCGATCCGGTCTAAAAACACTGGTTTTATAAGACTATATGTAGTGATTTAACTAATTTTTTAATTAAAATGTCATATATGTGACATATAGGTGACATGTCATATAGATGGTTTTGACTAATTGTAATTAGTACTTTATCAAATTTTTTAACTTAATATACGATACACATATAATAAATTTAATTAAAAAATCACACAACAAAATACTATAACATTTTATATTGTAAGTTGTGCGTCTCTGATGATCATGTTCTAGTGGTGGTTGTCATCTAAGTGGTTCCAGTCGTGACGATTGACCGTGCTCAACTAAAAATTTTACCCTCACGTGAACATTTATGATAATTAGTGCCTTAACCACCTCCCAAAAAGATAAATTGTTGGGTGGTTGATTCATTTTTTAAAAAATATAAAAAAGTAATAGAGTGAATTATGATAAAGTGTTTTTCGAAAATATTAAAAAAGTTTATAATCTTTAAGGTATACAGTTTTTCACAAACGTTAAAGCCTTGGCGCTTATTGTCACGCCCCCTTTCATATTTAATAGTGGCTTTAACAATTAATGTTTTTCACGTCATCCTCGTTGGCGCGCCCAATTTTGTTCCCACCACGTGGAGTCTAAGATTCATTTTACCTTCCAGTGTTAGAGAATTTCGTAACTATGTTTAAGTTTATGTTTAATGTGGCAAATTATTCACGTATAGTCATTTATAGTTCTAAAAGTTGAATTGAATGTGTGTTTTATTTGTAGTTATCACTTTCATACTAAAGTGAGATGATTGTTAGGTGATCACTCTCCTATTTAGTGAAACGAAAGTTGCAATGTGACTGCTATATTATTTAGTGGGGTGTTTTGTAGATTGTGATTATCACTTTGAACTAAGACGATTAAGATGATTAATACTTTTGAGGAAGCGAGATGTTGACTTAAGCAAGTATGATTTGTTTTGAATAAATAAGCTTATGTGCAAGACCTACGTAACTTAGTGTTAACATGAGATTTGGGATGGGTGCATGTGATTAATAGTTGGGATTAGACGCTAATCAGTGAAGAGTGGTTTTTAAACATGTTTTAATGACGATGATTAATAGAGATGTTTTTAGACAACTACTCAACTAGTGCAAAAGAGTTTGACTTTAATGGTAGGTGGTGTTTAACTAAGGGCGTGGGTGTAACCGTGTAAGTCGTATGGGCATTTGGTGTGTTATAGCTCACGTGAGGTAAAATGGTGTCCCATGATGAAATATAGTCAAGTATAACGAAACCAAGGTTAGATATTAGTCAAAACATAAATTAGTATTAAACATTGTTTTGTGAGACGCATTGAGAGCAAGGTTTTGAGGTGAAAAGCTTTAGGTAACTAAAGCGTAACACTCGGGTGTTGGTGGCAAATAATACCGCAAATATCTTACTGTGATGTGATTAGTTGCACAATTATGGTGATTAAATATGTGACGTGTTTACGTTTTTTTCAAAGTGATGAAGTTGAGGTATGTTGGTGTTTAAGTCGAATCGGACCGAGCGAATGTCTGCTTGAACTCACTTGGTTTACAAATCGAACGGCTCAATTCGGTTCGAACTTCGAAAATGGAGGGACGTGTTAACGCTCGATCTTGGTTCAGTTTATAACCAAGCACTTCGGCTCGATTTTGCTTGGTCTCAAACTAAGAATTAATACAAAATTTATGTAATACTAGTTATCAACTTAGTTATGCATTATAGTTTGTACTTCATGCTTTATAGGTTGTACTTTTGTTTTTTAACATTTTTTTTACTTTTAACCCTATAGTTTCTTCTTTAGCATTTCACCCTAACATATTTTTTTCACTTTCGCTTTGGTCCCATATATTTTCACATTTTATAATTTTACATTTGAAATTTTTATCTAAAACTTTTAATTTAACATACTGCAACATGTGTATATAATTCAATATTTTTACTTTTATTTTTTCCGTGTAATGGTCACGTTGTGTTTTACATTCCCGTCTAATTTATACACAATTAGTACACCGCAACGCATGTGTATGGTTCAATGTTTTTATGTTTGCTTTTCGTTTGGTTTTATTTTTTTGTTTTTAATTCGTTTGTTTTATAAGCTTTCTGGTGTTTGTGGTCGTTAGCAACGGTATGATATTAATGTTACTTACCACGATTTATGCCCCCGTCGCAACGCGGGGGCTCAATACTAGTTATATACAAAATACAATTTTAAAACATACAGAACAAGTTAAACAATTTAACAAAAATACATGCAAAATCAGCTCAACGGATGAACAAATTTAAAACATAATTTAACTTCCAACTCAAACTCAAATATTAAAAACTCTCGTTTTCTAAAGAGTTATGGTTAAAATCCCGTCCATCGACACTAATACACGTAAAAATAAAGCAAGCTTGAATATATCTATGACGTCTAACTCCAACATATATTGTTTGAATGGGCTCTCGTTGATCAAAATGCTCGCTTATCAGATACGAACATATCCATGTGTTCATATTATCTCTTGCATTTTTATATATCTTCATTTTAAGACACTTGACTTGTGATTTTTCTAGTTGTGTGGCTGGTGTTATGAAAATTTTGTGTCGGTTCTTGTGTGGTTGTTTGGTACTCTGGTTATGTTATGTTATTTAAAAATTTTATTCGAATGGTTAATATTGTTTTTGATTATGTATGTAATAGTCTTTGTAATATAATTGTGATTTGCTTGTCATGCATCAGAAATGACATGAAAACTAACATGTTAATTTTGTAAAATGAATTAGTGGGTATGTTGACTAATTATACATGCGTTATAATTAGCACAACCATAATGTTGGTACATGGTGATTTATGAGTTTCATGAGACGATAAGATCGAGAAGGCTTCTAGAATGAATTAGTGTGAAACAAAGTGAAACATTACAACTGATAATTAATACACTTACTCGTATTAAGTTTTTGTTGTAAATGAATAGAAGTGTCAACATATCAAGAACCCTAGTTATTAGTCGTTTAGTCCTTTAATTTAAATGATTGCATGAACTTGGTATGTTGAATTATGATCTCATTGTAAGTTTTATCGGGACAAAAAAAATACTAAACTGAGGAGTTTGACATGTGAGAATTTTATGAATGAAACGAACTCCAAAATATGTAATTTTATGTAAGATGTAAGTATTTTGTGTGTCTTTTTACACATTACGGGTTGTACACATGGAATACACGAAACCGAGCACGAATATGATGGAAGTCATGGAAATCAAAAAATTGTGATTTGGAGTCGACATAGTCTTACGACCTAGTGTGTATCTTTACTCCAAGCAGAAAATTAAAACTTATCAAATTTGTTACTAGGAGTGACTTAACATGTTACCCTTTTTGCGTGGCGAAAAACAAATTGTTCATTCACATCAATCCGTTTGAGTTAATTTTTAACGAAGAACAAATTTATCTAATTTGTAGTGTTGAGTGATTAATTGATATTATGTATGGCCACATTGTATATGATCACACTAGCTGTTGTAAATGATTTGGTTTTGTATCATTAAATGATCGTTTGTGTGATTGAAGTGTCACATACTTATCCACCATACAATTATGCTAATAACATTATGCTCATATAGCGCATGAGTGCAATTGCCAACCAAAGAGTTGTCAAGTTGCTAAACTGAATCTTTTATGTGATCATATATTCTTCCATTGATCTTGGTGACTTTATCTGCACTGAATGTAATTCAATTTAACAAACCTTAAATCAAATTCAAATGTTAAATTATGTTGAACAATCAATTTGAACCAAGAGTCGCCTAACATACTCTCAGAGGTTCGACACCATACTCGACTTTCTAGCTAAAGAGAATATGTTCATAGACTCTCTTTTGCATCTTTGATCACTAATTCAACACCAATCAATATGGCATCTAAAAGACAAAGCCAACCCATTGAGACGAGCGTTTGAACAACCGTCATCTAAAAATCCTGGACGAGAATGTATATAACAATTTAAAACCTGGACGAGAATGTATATAACAATTTAGATAGTATATTTATGAGTGTTTGAATGTGGTAACATTAAATATGTTCTAAAAAAATCAAAACAAAACCAACGCCCTAGCCTAATAAATAATCGTACAACATACTCAATCGTTCACATCTCCGAACTCAAAAGGGATTAGATAAACATAATGTTTTGGTCAAAAACTAATGAAGTATTTAAGTGATAGAATTAGTAAAGTGAGGTAGTGTGTTATTCGGTAAGTGTAAAATAAAGAAATATGAGTCTAGATATATATGAAATTAAAATGATAAAGCAACAAAGAACGCAGTGATGTACAAGAGAAAACTTTTGATCTTGTTAGATCGCCAGTAAAAAATATCGGGAGCAGACAATCATCCACTGCCTTGTTGATCTCATTAATAATGAAAAATAAATACAACTTGAGAGCCGAATCTGATCGATGTTGTTTTCAAGTGTGAGTGTGTATATACAATGATAATAGTGAAAATAATACCAGTGAATATTCCTAGTTCGATCAGATTAACGTCATTATATAGCAAAACAAAAATAATAGTTTTTCGATATTCTCAGCCATACCCCGAAATCTTCAGGATTATCAGTGTACTGGCTTCATGCGATCGTTGAAGACTTGGTCCATCACGTGTGTGAGTCGTTTTTGAACTCCCCTCCCTAGTCTTGCACATTGGTTGAGTCATTAACACGTTTCTTGCAACAACCACACGCGGAAATCAATTTATAAATAATAATCCAGAATATGACTCGGGATACGTAACTTGTTCGGATATTCTAATCTACCAAATTAACCCCAAATACCGATTGGATTTAGCCATAACACATACAAGCAAAACCATCGATTTGAAGAATCAAGGGCTCAAAGTTGCAGGCTGCACCTACAATTTGATCATTTGAAGAATCGATACCTTCAATGTCACCGCATTGCAATGGATTTGGTAAGGGATCTGATTTTTTCACTTTAATTTCTACAAAACCTATAATTCGGGTCAGAAATACCCGATACATTAGCAAACGGTAGGGCCATCCGGATCCTGTAGATGAAAACGGATATCTACGTCCAAGAACAACACAACAAACACGTCCTCTCTCTCTCTCACGCTTTACTTTCTAATTTTAATTTTCCTCAGCGATCGATCACATATTTTTCAATTATTGTGCATCTGTATCTGTAGATTGAGATTGAAATATCGACGATGATGATGGTGATAATTGTGTAGAAGAATAATAATAATTTGCGCACCGATTTGAGTTGAATACGGTTATAGAACATGTATCAATGGCGGAAATTCGAGTTCTTTGAGGAGAAATACGCCGGAAAACGTTTGGTGCCGGATGAAGTCGCTGGAAGAATCGAGTGTTGTTCGAGCGGAAGGGGGAAAATCGCCGTGGGATGTGAAGATGGGACTGTTAGTTTGCTGGATCGAGGGTTTAAGTTCAGCTATGGATTTCAAGCTCACACTTCGTCTGTTTTGTTCCTTCAACAGCTAAAGGTCTTTTCATCATTCACAATGTTTGATTTCTGATTGTTGATTTTGGCCGTGATTGTTTTGTAATTCTGATTATTGTGCCAATGTTATGTCGTGTTGTATATGAATTAGGAATTTAGAACATGTATTTGTGTAGAAAAATGGTTTTAGGTTTTACTGTGCTTAGTGATATCAACTTAGGTAGTTGGTAGGGAATTTGAATTCAAGATCAAGAAAGGAGGTATGAAACTTTAGCATCTAGAGAAATTTTGCAGCCATGCTTATACTCTTTTTATCTAACCGTTAGAATAAATGCTCATGCTTTCTCTGCATGATTTA
Organism: Flaveria trinervia; assembly: GCA_025506515.1. Lineage (NCBI taxonomy): Eukaryota > Viridiplantae > Streptophyta > Magnoliopsida > Asterales > Asteraceae > Flaveria > Flaveria trinervia. The sequence continues at coordinate 11,942,850 of CM046448.1, forward strand.
TCCTGTGAGTCGGCTATCCTAGAAAAGCGTCATGATGACACTGGTTTTTAGAAGAATCAGGAAAAACATAAGCTTGATTTCAGAAGTTTATCATAACTGGAAACTTGTTGAAAAGTTCTATTCTATGCAATTTATGAATATTTTGACTCTTCTTTCCCTTGTTATAGAAAGTTTAATACAATTCTTTCTCTGTTATATATAAACCAGCAAAGAAACTTCCTACTAACTGTCGGAGAAGATGAACAAATATCTCCACAGTTATCATCTGTGTGCCTCAAGGTTTTTGACCTTGACAAAACTCAACCAGAGGGTACAAGCACACCAGTTCCAGACTGTATCCAGATATTACGAATATTCACCAAACAGTTCCCACAAGCAAAGGTTTCTGATTTGAATTTTCATTATCTTGTAAATGTTACAATACATGTTTTAATAGTTATAATTCTGCAGATAACATCATTTCTAGTTCTAGAAGAAGCTCCACCAATATTACTAATAGCTATCGGATTAGACAATGGTTGCATTTATTGCATTCAAGGGGATATTGCACGTGAACGCATCAAAAGGTTCATGCTACAAGTGGAAAACCGTCAAGATAAAACCCAATGTTCTATAACAGGAATGGGTTTTCGTGTTGATGGGAAAGCTTTTCAGTTATTTGCAGTTACTCCAACCTCTGTAAGCTTGTTTAACTTACAAACCCAGCCAGCTAGCCGACACACTCTGGATCAAATAGGATCTAATGCCAACAGTGTTGCAATGAATGATCGCTTGGTATCGCCATCTTGCCCTAAATTTTTTTTCCCTAGTTCTTTTGTATCTGTTATTTATTGTTTTATATAATCAGGAACTTATCATTGGTCGACCTGAGGCTGTTTATTTCTATGAAGTTGATGGTAGAGGTCCATGCTGGGCTTTTGAAGGAGAAAAGAAGTTCCTTGGTTGGTTTCGTGGATATTTATTATGTGTCATTGCAGACCAAAGAAGTGGCAGCAACACATTCAATATCTATGATTTGAAAAACCGTTTAATTGCACATTCAATAGTGGTTAAAGAGGTTTCTCACATGTTATGTGAATGGGGAAGCATACTGCTTATTATGAAGATAAATCAGCTATATGTATAGGAGAGAAAGACATGGAGAGCAAATTGGATATGCTTTTTAAGAAGAACTTATATACTGTAGCCATTAATCTTGTTCAAAGTCAACAAGCTGATGCAGCTGCGACTGCTGAAGTTTTAAGAAAGTATGGTGACCATTTATATAGCAAACAAGATTTTGATGAGGCTATGGCTCAGTACATTCACACAATTGGTCATCTAGAACCTTCATATGTGATTCAGAAGTTTCTAGATGCACAGAGGATCTACAATCTTACTAATTACTTGGAGAACTTACATGAGAAAGGTCTTGGTTCAAAAGACCATACTACCCTTCTCTTAAACTGTTATACCAAACTGAAAGATGTAGACAAGTTGAATGTTTTCATAAAAAACGAGGATGGTGTTGGGGAGCATAAATTTGATGTCGAAACGGCAATTAGGGTCTGTAGAGCTGCTAATTATTATGAGCATGCAATGTATGTTGCTAAAAAATCTGGGAGACATGAGTGGTATTTAAAGATTTTGCTCGAAGATTTGGGAAATTATGAGGAGGCTTTGCAGTATATTTCTAGCCTTGACCAAGGTCAGGCTGGTGTGACGGTAAAAGAGTATGGTAAATTATTAATTGAGCATAAGCCTGCCGAAACAATTGAAATCTTAATGAAACTTTGCACTGACGAAGGTACACATGCATATATGTTACCTTCTCCTGTTGATTTTCTCAACATTTTCATTCATCATCCAAGATCACTTATGATTTTTCTTGAAAAGTACATTAATAAAGTTAAAGACTCACCTGCTCAAGTGGAGATTCATAACACATTATTGGAGCTATATTTGTCCAGGGACTTGACCTTCCCGTTAATGTCACAACCACAAACTAATATTGGCGAGAATGGTACTTCTAACGGGAAATTACCTCAAGATCATAAAGATATACAAACCGAGAATGATCATAAAGAAAGACTTGAAAAAGGGCTTGTATTGCTGAAACGTGCATGGCCGTCGGATCAAGAGCAGCCATTGTACGATGTTGATCTGGCTATAATTTTATGTGAAATGAATGCTTTTAAAGAAGGGCTTTTGTATCTTTATGAAAAATTGAAACTTTATAAAGAAGTTATTGCTTGTTACATGCGTGCACATGATCATGATGGGCTGATTGCTTGTTGTAAGAGATTAGGGGACTCAGGGACAGGAGGTGACCCCACTCTTTGGGCAGATTTATTGAAGTATTTTGGTGAACTTGGGGAAGATTGCTCTAAAGAAGTGAGGGAAGTTTTGAATTATATTGAGAGAGATGATATATTGCCTCCTATTATGGTGTTACAGACACTTTCCTCAAATCCATATTTAAGTCTCTCTGTTATTAAAGATTATATATCTAGAAAACTGGAACATGAGTCAAAGCTTATTGAAGAGGATCGCCGGATGATTGATAAGTACCAGGTTAGCTTTTTAAGTTCTTTAAAGATTTTGACGTGGTAGTGTTAAAAATTTTATATTTTGTTGAGAGTGGTAGTTGAAGCTAAGCCCATCAATAAGCAGCATTGCTTCTTGATTGATAGTATTATCTAATGCAGTATAACCTCGATAAATGAATAACCTCATGACCAGAAACAAATATTCATTTACTGAGGCTGTTTATTTATGTTACAATATTTAGGCCCCTTTGCCCAAGTTGGGACCAGAGAAACATATTCATTTGGCGTGGTTATTCAATTATTGAACAATCACTTATTGAGATTACACTGTATATTGCTTTTATTGTTTGCTTGTATTTACTGAAATGCGGCTTTCTTTAACAAGTTTCATCTTCTTACTTGATGGATTAAAAAATTAGTTGTTTCTAGGTTATAATGCTACCCTACATGCAAAAGTAAGTACAAACTTGATCTAGCTGAATATAGAAGTTACAGTATGGGTGGCAATGGGCCAAAACAGACTAAGATTGGAGTTGGGCTTTTGTGTTATAGGCCGAACCAGACCATGTTGCTTTGGATTGTTTGGCAAACACATTCCTGTCAATTTTTATTAATTTGTTGTACATAATCAATGTGATTGTGATTACAAATACAAAAATATTACAATCATAGTCTGAATCTTTGAATTAAAACAATATAAGAGATTCAGGCATTTAAAAAAAGTCTTTTGTGCTACTTCCAACCATTTGACCATTGTTATTTTAGCCGATTTCTTGATTTGACCCATATGTAATTTGTGAATGGCTGAAATTGCTTCCTCTATTAGTCCCCATCGATAAACAAGGCTCTGATGCAACCATGCAAGGTCATAATATTTGAAGTTTGTTTTAATGTGTTATTTGTTGGACTTATATTTATAGAAATAGGATTGATGGGCCTCCTTATTATCATACTTTTCATTTGTTGGTTGTAAGCTGTTACAGTGTAACACAATTACTTAAACAAAACTCTGACTTATAGGGCATTTTGGTACTCTAGGACATAAGGTAACTTTTGAGGTAGAGTCTCATAATTAACTCTTTTGCACATCCATATAAGCTACTGTCATATGATATCTATCAATATAGCAATTAGTGGAATCCAAATGCCCTATGAGCCATAGTACCAGAGTAGGGACCACCGACACATGATCTTTCATTTCAGCATGACATTTTAATGCTGAAATGGCAGATGATGTGTGGGTACATTTGAAAACGTTGACTTTATAATGTCATGACTTTGATCGTCCAATTACCTGCTGTCAAAGTTAACGATTAAGTTGAATACTTGAATAAAAATATCAGAACGTTCTGAGGATTATACGGGAGAATCAAAATTGGCTATTGGAAATAGAAACTCGGACCAAAAGTGAATATACCTTTTTATGAAATTATCCCAAATGTTAGCAGTCTTTGTAGATATCATATCATATCTTCTCTTAATGATTGAAAACATGAGTATACTTGTGATATTGAACTTTCATATAGATAAAATATGTACTACATCTAATCAGTATCTTTAATTATGCAGGAAGAAACATCATCGATGAGAAAAGAAATCCAGGATTTGAGGACAAATGCCAGAATCTTTCAACTAAGCAAGTGTACTGCTTGCACTTTCACACTTGACCTGCCAGCTGTCCACTTTATGTGTATGCATTCATTCCATCAACGCTGTCTCGGTGACAATGAAAAAGAATGTCCCGAATGTGCCCCTGAGTACAGATCTGTTCTAGAAATGAAAAGAAACTTGGAACAAAACTCCAAGAATCAAGATCAGTTCTTCAATCAAGTTAAGAGTTCAAAAGATGGATTTTCAGTAATTGCTGAATATTTTGGAAAGGGGATTATTAGCAAAACCAGTAAAGCACCAGCTGGACCACCAAATTCCACCACCACAGGTTTTTGAGCTTTCTTTTGTTTGTTTGACATCCTTTTCATAAACCAGAAGTTTGGCCAAAAAGGAGTGATTCCAGGAGGTGATACATTGCTTATTTTGATATTTTTTACTTCTGCAGATCCAGAAGAGTTGTGTTTGTGATATTTGAAAAGTTTTTGAATTGTTATTATATGAATATTATGAGGCTACATGCTGCGTTTGTGAAATGTTTTGTAGGACACATTCCCTTTTCCATATAAAATTTCCGGTCTGATAGATTCTTGGTTTCGTGTTGTTCTTTTTTGTCCCAGAACCATGTGGGTTGCGTTTCCTGAACTCTTTATCTTGTTAGACATCCATTGAAACAGGAAAACTGGACCGTGACCAGACCGGGACTAGTATGTATAGTCTGGTTCTCAGTTCTGGTAATTGCAATTCTTTAGTTTTGGTTCAGTTCAGTCTGGTTAAGTTTAGACCTTTTCACACTCTCTTAACATGTTGACTTTTGAAGAGGTGTTGCTTTGTTTACATTTTGTCCAAAGTATGGTCTTTTATGTATAAATCTTTTTAACATGGCAGTCTTCATGGTAATGAACAATTTACCTAACCTTCACCACTGACCCAATCATGTTATCCTTTTGAAATACGATAAAGTGTTGCATCCTAGAGATTGACTGCGAAGTTAAACATACAAATGTGAAAATGATCACAAAACATGCAATAACGATTTTCGTTTCCTTGTATGTCTAAACTGACATCAAATGGTTACTTATGATTGATGATAGTCACGCAACCAAAATTCTATATTTATGTCTCAAGCGAGACTTGAACTTTCAAAATCGTACCATCAGGCAAAAGGTTCTTTGGATATTATGATGATTACTTATTAACTTGAACTTGATTGAGTTGAAGAGATCTAGTTTATGGCAAAGGGACGGCTCAAGTAATGAGTCAAATAGGTTGGTTCGAAATGTGTAATATTTAAGTTGAACTGCAAATATTTTTTTGGTATGGAGTTTATGTTATATGATCATGCAAACATTTTTTTGGTATAGAGTTTTAATAAGTATTTAATATGTTATATGATCATTAAAAGTAAATCATAATACGAAAAAAGTATTTTTGTAAGGGGGTCAGTGTGACACTATAAGATAAAGATTAAAGATTATGGATGACTTTAGGCTCGTTTCCACCATGCTCAGCTTTTATATTATACATACTTAACTTGTTAAAGATAAAGATTTGGGACAAAACCGAAACAACTCCATTGAAGATGAGATGTTTCAATCGAAAACAAGTTAAACAAGAATTTTCCTGGCAATACATTACATGAAATCTCTTTGATCCAAAGTTTCAAGAATGTTTTTTGCAATATACTAAATTAAAACTTTATAAAATTCAGTTCGCATTATTGCTAACAAGAAACATATTTAACCAATTAAATGTTCAAATTATTTTTGATTTTTAACTTCCTTAAATACCACCTTTTCTGACATAAGTATCCCTTTATCATAAGTTAATCATATGTTACGTTTTATCTGATATGATATAACTAGGGGCGTAATATCTAAATATCGGTAACCCTATACCCGTCAATATCAATATAATATCTATAAAATAGAAAAAGAAAAGAAAACACTAATAATAATAATATATAGGTGTAGGGACGAATCCATACCTACACTTGTACCAATTGCAGACATCGTGTAGTGGTTGGGCATGATTTCATGTGACAATTCATGCAAATTATTTGATTGATAACGAAGACAATATATTCTGATATGTTAAGATTAAGATTCTTATAGACATACACTCTCCAAAACCAAATATAAATTTTTTTGTTAACTTTAAAACGTATTCTATGTAAAATCTAAATCTTAATGTCTCTTTTTTTTAATTGATATTACTAATAATGATTATCAATAGAATCATACATGACGAAACATTTTAGTATTAAAATTAGAGGTACATAATTTTCACCTTAATTATAATAAATACAATAGTTTTTTTCTTAACTGACTCGTAAGCTTTAGTAATAGTAATAATATGCAATAAGTATAATAAGAATATGTAATATATTCAAATGTAAAAGCTAATTATAATTATTTTTGTGTAGAAAGTTTCAATTCTGACATAACTTTACATTATATCAATATACAATATTTTTTTGAATCACAGTTCACATCAATTATAATTATTCTTAACTAAATAAGATTAGCAATATATTTACTTCGTCTTAAAATATTTATATACGTCTTCTTTAGTCATTTGTCCTAAATTCATATAAGAGAACATTGATTTTAGGTCATTATCAATAGTATCTTTTAAAGATTTCACAACGACAAGATGACTAGTATTGAACGAACTCCAATAATTAGTTTTGTTGTAGGTATGAAATAAGGTTATGTTTGTTTTTAAAAGTTAATAAAACCTTTTTTGTGAACTAAAATAAACATTTGACCTAACCTATTTATTCTTTAACAAATTGTTCTACCAAGCCCCATGTAAACGAGAAAATCCTATAATTTCTCGTCTCATCACCACATAAGTAAAGAATTCGCATGATATTTCAGCTAATTTTTTTCAGAAAGAAAAACTTTAATAAATCTCATATGTAGGAGACGAAATGCGCAAGAATAGCCCCATATAAAAAATTGAAAATGAATTTCCATTTATTCAGAGACAAGTTAGTAAAAGAAAATCCAACGAATTTAAAAAAGCTCTCTAATCATTTTAAAGAAAATCTTGTCTACATTCCACAAAAATCTTGCTACCTTCTATTAAAATCTCACAAGTTTAAAATATAATTGTTTTAAAATTAAGTTTTATAAATAACATCATATTTATAACAGTCTCTCCCTTATTGAAAAAAACAAAAGAATTTTTTGAACTTTTTAAAATAAGCATCACCAAAATCTTAAATATGAATTAAAACTAATAATTAGAATTTAAATATCAAAATTCTAAAAATACGTTTTGTATATCGTATATCTATTTTTGGAAAATACCGTCAACATTTTTTAGAAAAACAAAACAAAGTTTTTAAAGAAATCTCGTCACTTTGCAACATTTTGGTTTAAAATATAACAAAAACTTGAAATTAGATATTATATATTACTCATTTAATAAGGTCAGTGAGGTTTCCTATCGGCCTTGTCACGTGTCACGTGCTCATTGGTTATTGTCAAGTATTTTGTTTCTTCTTTTTTGTTTTGTTCGTGTTTTCTGTGATGCATATACGTCAGTTTCGGCAATGATTTCAAACAGCGTATTTGGTGTAGTAGTTACATCGCATGTTCTGGCTAAGGGTCGTGGTTTCGAACCCTATGACATAAATCTATTTTAATTTATGATTTCTTACTTTATATAAATTTTAATTTATGATTTCTAACTTTGTAGAAACTTTTAATATGTTACTTTTACCTTCTAAGGTATATAAACTTTCGGTTTACCCATGTATAGGTTTACCTAAAAAATAATTTCTTGTGTTCGTATTTTGTGTGTGTCGTTATAATTTCGAGCCTGTGTATGTTTTTATGTAATTGGAAATGACTCGGTCAAATATTAGACACTTAATGTGTCTATTTTTATATACCTCTTGCTTACAATTTAAATTTTCATATTTCATACTTGTCTGTATTTTTATATTTAAATATGAATTGTCTCACTTAAATATAAAACGCAATATGCCTATTTTTATATGTTTTTTATGTTCAATATTTTCACTGTCACCTTATTAAACCTTTTAATAACTTTGTAAAATGCCATTTTATTTCACTTGAGTTTTAAAGTTCCTGGTTAATTACTGTATAATTGACTTAAAAAAGTTTATTTATAACATTCATATTTATGGTATACGTGTTTTTACAAATTCGAGTCAGTCTATATATGGACGTAGTTGGAAACGCCTCAGGTTTTGATGTAAATTTAGTTTTAAAACAAGTCAAGTCAACTGTAGTCTATGTTTTATTATGTCGTGTATAATGTCGCGGCAACGCACAGCGGGTAGCTAAGCTAGTTAAGTTTAAAATCTATGTTGTTATAACTTGTCGGTTAAATAATTAAATTTTGACAAGGTTTTCACCTCACTTTTTTTAACAAAACAAAATTAACTTTTTGCTAGGATGGTAGGGCACTTGCGCTGTGAAGGTGTGGGGGGGGGGGGGCGGCGTCTCGCCGCAACATCGCCATCGGTCCCCCACGCCGCATATAATACCCGCCGGGCTTCGGGAAGTCATCGTGACATACTACACTTTGTGGAAACGTGATCGTGTTGGGCCTAATAACGTTCTTACGAACGGTTATTTTGTGGAGAACCTAAAATACACAAATGAGATGTTTAGAAATAGTTTCGAGTAGCTCGAGATTTACTTCTACGCATTGATAAGATATATACAACAACTTTTCATGGTTTAAAGAAGGGTTTGATGGGAGGTGGAAAGAAAGTTTCACGATCATACAAAAGTGCACTTCGACAATACATCAACTGGCAACAGGTAATTCACCTGACACATACGATGAATACTTAGCTATATCTGTTGGAACTTCTCGTGAATGTCTTGAATATTTTTGAAACACTATTATTGATTTATACGGTGATGAATATTTACGAAGCCCCACTAATGATGACATTGCATAATTGCAATTGCACATAGATACAAACATGGCCTTCTTGGCATACTCAGTAGCATTGATTGCACTAATTAAAAATGGAGAAATTGTCCTACGCGTGTGCGAGGAAAATATCATCCAGGTGATCACAATGGTCCAACGGTGATCAATCTCCAATCTTCTTGCGAGAATTGAATGGAACCGTCCGATATATCCGTTTGATATTAACGGACATCGATATTAACGTTTTTATTATCTAGCCGACTGTATTTATCCTTACTGGTCAACTTTTGTGAAGTCATATTCTTATCCAGTTAAATACAATTTATTTAAAAAAAAGATACAAGAGTTCGCAATAAACGACATCGAACGAGCTTTCAGTGTTTCATACAAGATGACAAATAATTGCTCGATCGCCTAGATCAATAACGATCGAGAGGATGAGAAGCCAAATATACTCGTGCATTATACTTCACAATGTGATTATAAAAAATGACCACAAACACTATTTGTTTTCTTATATTTGTATATCAATGGTCATTTTGTAATTGTCCATTTATGTATCCCCCTCTTTTTTATCATCTATGTATACTTGTTAATATACGTCTAAAATGTATTTTATTTCACTGATAAATCGTCATTCTTTTTGTGTACATCTACCGAGTGCATTACTAGCTGCACACTCCTTGTCTCTTTTGATAATCAACAATTTATCCTTAATTGTACATTGCTTCTCCTCACCCTCTTAGCTCTTTCCCTTAATCACTCACACCACCATCATTTCACCATCACTCGACCACGAAACCTCGTAAAATAAGGTTATTGTGGTTTATTTGACGGACTATTGTTCTTTAGGTGATTTTTAATGTTTAAATAGTGGTAGATTTTTTTTAAAACGACTTATAATATACTTTTACTAACCACAAATACATACACATTACATGATTTGATCCCTTCATCTTGTGGGTATAGAAGAAACGCCTTCATACTAGGATGTCTTTTGAGGACAAATGGTTGGTAGATGAAATAAAATTTTTAGAAGTTTTGATTTAAATAAGAAAAGAATTTCTATTAAACAAAAATGGTTTTGTTCACCTTTTGCATAAGAGGTATGAAAAGATTATTTTCTCACTTTTAAAAAGAAAAATATTACCATTAAAACTTTTAATTCAAAACCAAAATCTTCACTTTCTTGTCTTGTAGTTCTTTCAAAATTTGACCTACGTTGCCACACCGAATTAGTTGAACCATATTTAAATTATGGATCCCATTAATTTGGGTTGTAGAGTAACCGATTCAGTTTTGTCCCATTTAACTAATGCTTTGGCATATTTAATCAAGGTTGTATGTGTTTTAGATTATTTTCTTTAGTGTGTTTTTTTAGTTTATTCTATTTTTAGGCAATAAGTTATGTTCGGTAATTATTTTGCATCAAAATAAACGTTTCTTCTTTTTTTTATAAATATTTTATTTACAACTATCAGCATTAGTATTGTGACAAATGTGTATGTCACCCATCCAAACACGGTTGGGTTTGAGCCTCACTTAAACGTGAAGTAGATTTAAATGAACTGGGGTATGATTAAGTTAAAGTCATTAAAATAATATATTTATAACAAGTAAGGTGTTTAGTATTCAAATCCAAAATATAAAAACTATATTTTGACAAGATCGAATTCAAATTTCAGTTTCAAATATTTCAATTGTATTGCATCCTATTCGTATTAAAAATTTGACTTTTGAATCAATCTGAATTTACACTTTTTTATTTGATGCGGATAAGCAAATTCAAATTATATAAAGGTTTCTTTTTCATTATATATACTATAAGGATGTCTGCACGATGTAAAAACACATAAATGTGACGAAACCGAATGGCAATTAAGACAAAATTTGTTCAAGAAAATACTAGTTTTTCATTCATAATTGTACTTGTCAGAATTATATTACAAAAGATATGTCTAACCAAATCATAAAGATTCCTTTTATATACTCTAAGTTATATTATAAGGCAATCTTCAAGGATCTTCGACATGTATTGGTATTCATGGGTGCTACCAAAAGTATGACTGGTCAATACGACTTAATTTTCGTACATAAAAACACGCTTAAACGTATTAATTGAAAAATTGATGAGTTAATTGGTTTAATGATACAAATAAACCAGTTGTCAAAACATGCACACATTAGATGTATAATTAGAATGAGCCCACGAGCAACACTTGACTAACACCAATGTAAAAAGATAACATGCATTCATGAAACGCAAGACTCAATAATACTAATCATACAACTTGTGTCTTACCATTAATTGTTTACGTGTATGGGACTTAAAAGTATGTGATAACAAGTATAAATCACTTAATACACATCGAAGCCAACATAACTTAACATAAATGCAAGCATGTTTTTCCCTCAAAAAACAATTTAAGTAAATAAGTAAAATAATGCATGCAACACACTTGTAGTATTGTTTAATAATGATAATAAACTCTTTGAATGATGATGGAGATGGTCCTATTCATTTATTATTTGAGTTTATGGACCAAACTCTAGTGATTCTATGTATGTCACTGACTTAGTGTCTATATGCATGAATCTATGGTGATGCATGATAGTGTTAGCATATGCAAGGTTGGATGGTATGACGACTTAATATTACTATATACACTTTACATATTTCCTTAATATGATACCAAAGTTTAACAATATGATAGAGTATGGGAGTTGTTTTGTAAAGCAATGTTGGTAAAACTTTTGTAGTATATATTGCCATGACATGAGTTGTGCATAATAATATTGCCTTGTTTTGATAAATCTGTTAATAATAAAACAAGTTTGTAATTCTTAATATGGCACAAGTACATAATCATATTAACTAAAGTAATATGAAGGTGATGTTAACCTTAAAATATGATTTTTAGTTTTTCAAGTGAAAATTCAGCATTATGACGTTCGTATATGGTTAATTTTTCAAAATAACATGTCAAGTAGTCAAAATCACATAATAGCTTATCATATTATCAAAGGTTTATGATATGTTTAGTGTGAGAGTGGTCATATTTATGCGTAAATAAAATCATATCTTATATTTTGAAATCCCTGTAAGTTTGAACACTTATTCGAACCCTATTCTTGACCATATGTATGATGATGGCACCTTGATCATATTTCATGCATGGACTGTTTAAAAATATCATTGGTGACTTGAAAAACATGTATTGCACATAAAAATTGTTACATATTTCATAAAGATGTAAACATCTACATTATGTGTACAACTTAAAAAACAACATGGTTCATGATGTTTTTAAACATCCACATTGTTACATTCATTTATGATTTTATGTAATTTGAATGAATAGTTGTGCCTTTTTGATTTGGTGATGTATGCATGCACATATAACATCATCTTGACATCAAATATAAATATCATTGCATGTGAATAATAACTTACATAAATATCAAATAAGATTACACATGCATAATTTCACATATGATCTTAAAAGAATACATATTTACCTATGATTGTTGCAAACTTTATGGATATTTAGATGATACAATACCTAGTATTTGAAAATTATGCATTGTATGCATCCAATGTTGGTTTGCAAGTCTTAGGGTAAAAATCTATTGACCTAGTTTATAAGTTACCTAAACCCTTAGCATTGCAAAAATTCTAAGTTTTTTTTTCAGTATATTAGTCTGAAGTTTTGACTGATGTTATGATATACCGTATTTGATCTGGGATAGTTGAAGAAGAAGATAAAATAATAGGCTAGTCTCGAGGTCTTAAATTATTATATTATATAATACAAAGGAGTAGAATATTTATTTTGCAAACAATTTAAATTTTATTTTTTCATTATAAAACTTAATATGTGATAAACCTTAAAGGAAATTCAACAATGACTAGAGTAAATTGTATATATTTAAAGTATATAACTAGAAACTTATATCATAAAGATCTCAATACTAAACCATAATTTTCATACCACTAGACTAGAAGGTAAATTATAAATCTAACCCAACGAGTAAAATAGTTATTATCTAAACCTAACCCAATAGGGTTTTTTCATAGTGATGGGTTTTCTCCTTTATGATATTTTAGATGATTCAGACTTGTAATGTTAAGTTAGTATGAATAATTGACATTGTCTTAATAAGGCTTACTTAGGTAGTAGATGTTGTTTCAAACACCGTTATAAATATAGCATAGCAACTTACTCTTAATAACTGTTGTTTGACTTGGATTACACTGGCTGGTCCAAAGCTTGGACTGAGATTCGGTTGGGTCATCAGTCCGATCCACTCCAATTCGTTTTATTGATAAAGAACCGGCCAGTTCAAACTTGTTCGTTGGTCGGACCAGGAACTAACTAGATTTTAGATATTTTTTATTTTTTAATTTTAATAAGTTTAATGAGTTTGTCAAACAATCAATTGAAATGTTAATCATATAATTAATGTTGAGTTTTATATATTATAATAATAAAATATATATATAAAATACTTATATTGAATTATATAACGTTATCCGGTTTTTAAATATGATCAGATCAATCCAACCAGTCAATCAATAAAATAATCGGTTCTTCATCCAATTTGATTATAAAAGTATTGATATAATTTAAAGAAAACAATAAATAAAGAAAATACCAGTATAGTAAGGAGGGATGACCCACATGTTAATAATGCTGACAAACAAAAACCAAAACCCCTGCTTCTCACACACACACACACACAACCAAACTACAAACTACAAACAACCATCTTCTCAACACAACTAGCCTTCTTCTCTCTGTCTCTCTCTCTCTCTCACACACACACACACAAACACACACTCAAAAAGCATATTACTCTCATACTCTCTCTCGCTATCATATATTCATATTCAGTGAATCAAGCACCTTTTCCTCGGTAAATCCATTCGATTCTTTTGTTTTTTCTCTTCAATTCGTGCTTCTGTTGATCCATTTGAGGTTTTGACTTCGAGATTCGTTTGTAGGGTTTCGCTTGCCATCGGGACTGGAGATTTCCTGAGATGACCAAACAACGGCCGCCGGAGCCGCTTGATTTCTTCATCTGGACCGTTGAGGTATCATTCATCACCTCCTCTCTTATCTCCTTAGATCTCGTGCTTCAATTTCATCATGAATTAGTAATCGGTTCTATGTATTTCGGCCTTTTGATGTTGCAATCGATGAGTTTGTGAAGGAAATTGAACGCGTTGACCTGTTTTTTTGGGGATTAGGGCTTCGGTTCTGTGCAAGGATGGAATTTGATCCATTTGATAGGGGATTTACTGGTTTAGCATCAATATCCAGCCAAATTTACTGTTAATGTCATGAATTAGTTTAATTTGTCGTGTTTTTTTAGTCATTGGATGATTGTGATCTATTTTTGTTCTTGATTTCTAATTTTTGGTCACGATCCTACGGTGGTGCTACTATACGAGGAAATAAGTTTGGCTGACTGATATTTCATATTTGTGTATCCTATATCAATCCCAGTATCCCACCACACAAACAAAGTGATAAGTCGATAATTGGTGTGTTATGGTAGGCTTGTGATATCAGTTAGGCAGTTAGCTACTGTGATCATAACATACTATTCCATGGTCATATAACTAAGATATCTGAAGAACAGAGTGAATGCCACCTCAGCGTGTATGTTTCTGTGCGAATTGTGCTTTTTTCTTTCTTGAATTGCACTGTCCTTATGTGTATGGAAGTATATTGCAGAGTAGTTGACAACTGTGTGGTCAAATATTGTCTCCCAGGATGTAGGCCTTTGGTTGGAGGAAATAAATCTGGGCGGGTATCGCCAAACTTTTAAAGAAAATGCTGTTAACGGGGAGTATTTGGAAGGCATGTCCATGTTTACAACTGAACAAATTCTTCGGTTTATTCGACGTTGCCACATGAAATGGGGAGATTTCATAACACTATGCAAGGAACTTAGAAGGATTAAAGGTTATATCTCTCAAACTTCTTTGTTTTTTTAATAATCATGCTTTATTATTAGTTAACTTTTGTGTGGTTATGCAATATGGTAAATCATAATTGTGTGTTATCATGTAGATATAAAATTGTATTTACTTAGTAGAAGTATCATATGATAGATATTCTGGATAATTATTTATGTTGTTAGTGGGACAGATATTTTCTCAATCATTTTGAATCATTGAGTAGGATGATTATTTGTTAGAAGACTTGTAAAATCACATCCAAAAGGATCCAACCTTAAGAGAATGATTATTTGCTTTATCATTTCACTTTTGTGATTAGGAAAATAATTATTCTACAACTATAAAGCCACATCCATGGGGTCAGGCTTTGGTCACCTACCCATGGATGTAATTCTCTAAACAAGTGCAACTACTTGACCAAGCTTTATATATTGAAATCCTTTGTCGGAATAATATAGGATTCCTTGAATTAGTGTTAATTACGCGGATGGTCCATGTGGTAATTCCAAGTTATGGATTCTGTCCCAACCTTTTGCCTCGCTGAAACAAGTTTGGTCCCTAACAAGTAACACCAACAAACGATAGAAAAGAATGCTAGTTGATGTGATTTGGTCACATTACCATTTTCATTAAAAAGTACTAAATGCCCGCACCTCTCTCTTGCTCCTATGAGCTTCTTCGACCACTGTTTTTCTATTTCCCAGGCTTTCTCTTCCCTGGGGTTGGTACCTCCTGCTTCGTAGTTTGTCACCCACTCCCAAATGAAACTATAGTCTTGTTAGTTGTCATTGTAGTTTGTTCTTGGCGGTCAGAGGTAATAATTTGATGTTTGTGCCTACAGTGACCCACATTTCTTCCTTTGTGTTCCCAGATAATATATCGACAACGTAGAGAGTGGTAATAGAATGGTAGTTAGCAAGACAGTGATCAGCGTTGATGAATCTTACATTAAAACCCGTGACATGTCGTTCTTCCTCTAGGATCTTGAGATGTTTGGTGGAGCGAGCTGAAGGGAAGATAGAGATGACATGGGTTTTTCTGAGGGTTCTGATGTCACTATTTACGCATGGAGCATCACTGATCTGGGCAAGCTAGTTGTAATAGCAAACCTTGCTGTAACAGAAGCTTCATGGCAAACCAATTGGAACAAAACCTCAAAAGATGCTACGACAGACATATCTGCGAAATTGTCAACCTATGAGTTTTGTTCGTTTAACCCCTTTCACCTCCAAAACAATTTCTTCATTGTTTGCACCAAGAAGAAAGGAACCCGTGTTTTTTTTTGGGGGGGGGGGGGGGGTCTGTAATTGGAACTTACCATGGGTTCTGTGTTATTAACTCTTTTAAGTTATTTCTCTTTTTTATATGCCATATATGAATCCTGGAACTTGCAAGCTTTAGGACCATATCTTGTTTATGAACCACCAGTGTAATGACAGCCATGTAGCTTAATTAAAGGTGTTAAAGTCAAGGGACTAAAGGTGAAAATTATGAAAGGAATTTTCAAAAAAGACGGCTGTGAAGGGTCTGTTTGGTTTGAGTATAGCTGGAGTTTGTTGGATAATTATTGAGTTTTTGTTTATTAATTGATTAGGTGTTCAAGTCAAATAAGTTGTCTTGATTAGCAAGGATTAGTTTAGTATAAATAGAGGCTAAATATTAGGTATGTTGTAAGGTTCGATTAATATTATTAATTTTCTTCTGCAACAAATTTTGAATTGTTTCTGGACCAATTCTGCCAACATGTTTTGCTGTGTTAGTTCTTGACCGTCTCCTGAGTAAGCTAATTTTTCCTTCCTTCAATGCACTAATTTGCAATCATGATGGAAGAAAGATTGGAATTTAAATTTGAGTACGACACACGATAATCTGCTTAATAAGAGCATAAATGTCCTGCTAAACTTTTTGAATGTCACAAGATTTAGTTAGATTGTTCTTCTGATTCCTAGACACTTTTCTGATTCATCAGTAAATCAGATGTTTGATACTACTATTGCTGTTGTAGAAGCTTGGTGGTATCATAAGAGAGCTTTGAATTACGTATTAATTCTCATGTCCGCCTGTTGGCGCTATAAAACATCAATACGAGTTTTCCCTTTTGCATTTAGAGGACGATGGCATTATTTTTAAGACGCTTTGATCAATATATTTGTGTTTTACAGTTGCTTGCTTGAAGGGGGAGCAAAAAGTGCGCCGGCCATGGTGGGCCCCATCTTGCCTATCGATAGTATTTGTGAGGGTGGCAAAGCGTAACAGGCAATCACGGGTTGTTTCCATGAAGCTAGAACCTTGACTGAACAGCGACAGGGGGTAGGATGTTTGATACATCCTATGTTAATCCACCCACACATGTTCATCTTTTGTTTCATTTCTCTTTTTAGAAGTCAACTAGCAAAGGTACCTTTGCTGATGTGTCTTGAAATGGGTGTGTGATCGAGGATGCGCAAAAGCCGTATTGTATCTTACGTGTCTATTTCATTTAGTTGCTTTTGTGTAAAGTTTGCATAACATGGAGATAAAATTCGTATTGTATTTTGTGTAGATATGTTCTCAAAACTCAAGAGCATGTTTTGGTGTCAAATTTGTTTCACTAGCTGAGCTTCGTTGCTGGTGGGTTTGTGGCACCACCCATAATCCACACCTCTAATCCTACACTTGTATATCTGTTCCGCAAAACACTCAGATCCTCACCCCTGCTTTGCCTCGGAAACAGTCTCTTCTCGTATCTGTCATCTGCCTTTCACCTTATATGTGGGCTCTCTATTGCGAATAGTCTAAATTAGTAACAAATGGTTCCTTGTAAAACATGAAAACACAACATGGATTATTTAAGGTCCGACTATATGCACGTCACCAAATGTACCGTAATGGTCGTATGAGGTGTTACATCTATCAACTTTATTAAGTTTTATGGTCTGAATAATATTATAATGTTTTGTATAACAGCTCAAAGGACTTGTATGATATGCAAGTATAATTTTATGACATATATAGCATACTGAACACCTCACATGACCTTCTATAACACCTCATACGATCCATATTGAATATACGGCTCATACATGTCAAGAGTATGTATTGTATATTAGATCTCCTATCCTCATTCTTATAATTAAAAAACTTACGAGGATTGTATTGTGATTCTTCAAACTCACAACCTTTATTTTTCTATCTTATTTCTATAACACCAGGCTCATTTTCTTCGAGTGGAAACGTGATCTGGCTGATCTCAGGAGCTTTTGCTGTTCTAAAGAGCCAGGATTAAACTAAATAAAACATTTTATCTACTAAACCAAAATCTTTAATCAAAAGTCAACTCCTTTAGTTTATTTTAATGAACTTGCACTTCATCCACCACATTATCATCTTAAATTGAGCTGTTATGACTTATGACAAGCTAGCAGTCCCTTGCTGACCAAGTTCTCGATACTTCACCAACACGTCAAAATCACAGGCCCCCGATGACTTTTTTTTCAAACTTTAATTTAAAGCTAAAGTCAAAATCAATACCCTAAAACTCTTAAATCATATTTAATAATCATTTCAAGTACGGAGTCATTCTCATTCCCCTATTTATACCCACCACTCATCACGGTTTAACCTTTAGACTCGCGTATTCGCATCTACAAGTAGCAGATATTCGACGACGTTCGTGTGAAGAACTCTCGCCGGAGTAATCATATTCAGGTAACACACCGTCGGTCGATTCTGTTTTAATGCAATTGATCTATTTCGCATGTGAAATTCTTCCATTTTTAGTCGATTTGTATTATTATTGTTATTATTATTACTGTTTATACAATTCGATTGTTGAGTTTGCTGAATCAAAATCCTAATTCAATTCGCACGAGTGTTTTGTATGTTCGTATTGAGTTTCTATGCTTGTGTGTGATTGAATTTTGTTTTCTCGTGCTCAATGCCGTAGTAGATCGGATCCTTGTCAATGCTGAGCATCATAACGTTTGAATGCAATGATTTCTTATGATTTTGTTGGATGTTTGTTATATATGTGGTTTATGAAATTAGACATTGCATTTGGTTAACAATGTAATAGAACATAAAAGCTAGGTTTGCATTACATGGATTTGTTTGATTCTGATTATGCGTACTGTATATAGTTTTATTGAGCAGTTGAAAATTATTTATTGTTTGTTAATTCATTTCGTCAAACAGATTATTAACCATGATTATGCTTTTACTATTAGTTTATAGTATTCTGTAGAACTTGAATGTTGAATGAACTTGAATGTTTATAGTATTCTGTAGCTAGATTATTTGGTTGTTAGTGGATGGGTAGTATTATCAGCTTAACTGGTTATACTGATTATAGAGTAGGTGGAATTATGCAACCTTGTGTGATGCATTTTGCTAATGTATGGTTCTTTCTGATTTCAGTAACCAGACAGATCTTTTGGATAATTGCTGATTTGCAGAAGAAATCTATAGGATGCAATTGAGAAGTCCCGATCCATCTGATCAAGACAGAGAACCGTTCGTTGAGGTTGATCCATCAGGAAGATTTGGTCGGTACAGTGACCTGCTGGGTGCTGGTGCGGTCAAGAAGGTCTATAGAGGTTTTGATCAAGCAGAAGGCAGAGACGTGGCTTGGAACCAAGTCAAGCTAAGGAATTTCAGTGGCGATCCATCAGTCTTGAAGAGGTTATTCTCAGAAATAAAACTACTGAAGACCTTGAAAAACGAAAACCTCATAGTTCTTTATGGTTTCTGGAGGGATACTGAACACAACACCTTGAACTTTATAACCGAAGCATGTGCATCAGGAAATTTGAGGGAATACAGGAAGAAACATAAGCGTGTCTCGACAAAAGCCTTAAAAAAGTGGGCGAAACAAATTCTTAGAGGCTTAGAGTATCTACACACACATGATCCATGTGTCATTCATAGAGATCTCAATTGCAGCAACATCTTCATAAATGGCAATATTGGAAAGGTAGTTATGATTTAAATTTGATAGCTAATCATCCTGTTTTTATCAAACAGACCCGTACTAACTTCTTACGTATATTTGCAGGTTAAGATTGGTGACTTGGGTTTAGCAGCAGTTGTAGGAAAGAGCCATGTGGCTCATTCATTGATAGGAACACCAGAATACATGGCACCTGAGCTGTACGAGGAGGATTACAACGAGTTAGTAGATATATACTCGTTTGGAATGTGCTTGCTAGAAATGGCCACAATGGAGATACCATACACCGAGTGTGATTGTGTTGCTCAAATATACAAGAAAGTTACAAGCGGTGTGATGCCTGAAGCCTTTAGTAAAGTAACAGAACCCGAACTAAAAGCTTTTATTGAAAGGTGTATTGGTCAAAAGCGAGCAAGGCCTTCGGCTACTGATCTTCTCAAGGATCCCTTTCTCTTGGAGGTTGATGATGAAGAGATTGACTGATGGTAGAATCTAACAGATGAAGAGGTCTGATAGGGTTCTTTTATTATAACATTTTCTTTATCCTTCACGTATATAATCTTTCTTTTGTTCGTTACTTCGGGTAGATCAAACGACTAGTGATTTTTCATGTCCTCTTGAATGGAGAATGTATAACTTGGTTGTCGTTTTGTTGACGTTGAAGTAGTTTTAGAAAATGTTTCAAGCCTGGTGGAACAAAAGGCTCTGAAATGGCATCTGATGGTTTAGGTTTTGAGTTGCATGTTGTTGGATTTGTTACGGTCGTTTCAATGCCTTCATTGTTTTTCACTCTTTGACTTGTTGCACGGTATTGGATATAAGATATACTGGAGATTGTCGATGAAGTGACTCATTTGACAAGTTTGATTTATTGTTGTAACGAGTTATGATTATGTAGAAACGAAATGTCTAACTAATTATATAAGTGCGAACTTTATATAATTATATCTGTATCTAATATGCAGGAAACCAATTATACGCATAAATCATAGCATGCTAGCTACTTGTATTAGCTTTCTATTGAAAAACCATGTCAAATATACCAATTGGAGACCAAACAAAAGAGCTGCGGCAATAAATCCTATACATCTTGTGTTTCAGGACTTGTGTAAGTCTACGTGAAGTGTTAAAAAGGCGTTAAACACCACCCCTTAGGTGTTAAGATGGATGCTAATAGGGGTGTAAACGAGCTGAGCTGAGCCCGAGCTCGCTTAAGCTCGAGCTCGGCTCGTAAAAGTATTTTCAGGCTCGGGCTTGGTTTGTTTATTGTTAAGTTATTAACTTTTTACTTTTCTATAATTACTTTTATATTTAAAACAATCAAACTTTTTATGTATTACATAATATATATTATTTAATTATTTTTATCATAAATATATATAATAATATGTTTTATGTGTGTGTATATATATATATAATATGTAATAAAAATATATATAAAACAAATTAGGTTAGTGAGCCGGCTCGAGTTAGATATCTGAAACTTGGGCTGGAGCTCGTTTAGTAAACGAGCCATGATGTGAGCTCGAGCTTGAGCTCGAGCTCGTTTAAGCTCGGCTCGATTCGAGTTTTTTCCAAGTCGATCCCGAGTAGCTTATGAGCCGGCTTGGCTCGTTTACACCACTAGGTGATAAGACTTAAACACGGGTCAAATCAAGTTTTAATTAAAATAAAAGGCGTGAAAGGGAGGTTAAATAATTTTCTTGAGGTGGTAATGAAGTGAAAAAGAAAATGGTTAACATGTTGTATGAGTTGTGAAGGAGCGACAGAGAGGGCAAATTAGCATATTTGGAGGGTTAAAGCAAAATAAAATTTTAAAGCTCTCACCTATATATTATTTTTAAAATCTTTGTCTCAAATCAACGACATAAACAAATTTGTTTATAGTTTGACATAAAACAACTTATGACATAAAATAACTTAATTAACTTAAACATCATCAACAAAAAAAACACATTTAATGATAAACAAGTAACAATTGATTAAAGTAAAGAGAAAAATCAATTGCAAATGTATATTAAAATCAAAACAGACAACAATAGATTACATAAGCAAAAGAACAATGATAGATTAAAGCAATTGATATGAATTGTATATGCGTTACAAGTATAAAAAGTTTACAAGTGTAAGTTAATAAGGTTAACATGTTTTACCTTAAAAGGTGTGAAATAAAGTAAAAAGCGGGCATAAAGAACTCATATAATATATAATGTATATATTTTTTACAATAATAAGAAGATAAGATTCTCTAACGTTTTCCTTTACGATTCAACCTAAGGGTTGATGTCATAATGTTAGAATAATGATAGGATTCAAGAGTAAATATGAATTATGGTTTCATTTGGAATTTAAGGATGTTAATATTTAAGTCAAATAAAATATAATAATGCAATCGTTTATGTTTTTGGTTCAACAAAAATGGTATAGATCAATTAAGATTGAAAATGATAAAGAATGATTCAATAATTTAATTTATTGATTTATTAAAGATTAAATATAATGTGTGAAAAGAATAATTAATTTAATAATTAATTATTTAGCATTTGATAAAGATAATTGAATGACTTGCAAAATTATTTAAAATCATTTTATATTGATTTTTATAAGGATCTTATAATATCAAAGCCTTAAATAAAGAATAATAGAAAATTATATTGTTTTATAATTTCAAGAATTTAAATAAAAGTTTAAGGAACAAATTTATTAACTAATTAAAATATAACATGATTAAATGAATAGATGACTAATTAATTATTTAAATAACCATTTAAATAATCATTTGCATAATTAATTATCTAAAGTATTTGTAACATGTAGGTTTAAAATGTTTTGAAATAATCCAAATTTGAGCTATAATATATTTATAACATATAATGACTAAATAATGTTTTTATAACCTTTTTGTTCTTTAAAAATAATTAAATTGAAGAATATAAGTTTTAAAATCAATAAAAATTAACTTAATAATTTCTGAAATGTTTTAGTTAACAAAATAATTTTATTTAGATTTATTAATATAATAATAATTTTCTGAATAAAAAAATGTAAGAAAATCAATTAAACAAAAGGTTGGTAGAGGCCCGGTTCGAACCTGGAACCTCATGCCTAGGATTGTCACTAATTACAAGTCAGGGTAAAGCCCATATGTGTTCAAAATTCATCTTTAAAATATTTTAAACATTAATTGCTAAATCCCCAAATTCACATGAACCCTACATTCGAATTGAATTCAATTGAGCATCGATTCGATAATGATAATGGAATCAAACTTAGGGTTTTTGTTTCTTAAGTGAAACCGAGTATGAAGATGTGTTTAATTAACTTTATTGAATTTAAAAGGAGGATGAACACATGGTTAAAGTGTCACGCATGTTGTGATTAAGGTTCGAAAGTAAAAGTGGAATATCAAAAACCATCCGAACAGTTACAACAACCTGAGATACCAATGTGGAAATGGGAACAGATCTCCATGGATTTTATTACTAAGTTACCCCGGACTAGTACTGGTTGTGACACGATATGGGTTATTGTGGATCGATTGACAAAGTCTGCTCATTTCCTTGCAATTAAGGAAACGGATAAGATAGAGAAATTAACTCGACTGTACCTTAAAGAGATCGTTTCAAGACACGGTGTATCGATCTCAATTATTTCCGACCACGACGCTCGTTTCACGTCACATTTCTGGCAATCATTGTAGAAATCTTTGGGTACACGATTGGATATGAGTACTGCATATCACCCACAGACGGATGACCAGAGTGAGCGTACCATACAGACGTTAGAGGATATGCTACGTGCTTGTGTGATTGATTTCGGGAATAACTGGGAAATTCACCTGCCATTGGTGGAGTTTTCTTATAACAACAGTTATCATACTAGTATACAGGCATCACCTTTCGAGGCGCTGTATGGGAGAAAATGTCGATCACCAGTTTGTTGGGCAGAAATTGGTGATAGTCAGCTAACAGGTCCCGAGTTAATTCATGAGACAACTGAGAAGATTGTACATATACGGAACTGTATGGCTGCAGCGCGAGACAGACAAAAGAGTTATACTGACAAGAGACGAAAACCTTTAGAGTTTCAGGTTGGTGACAAGGTTTTGTTGAAAGTCTCACCATGGAAAGGCGTAGTTCGGTTTGGTAAACGAGGGAAACTAAATCCGAGGTACATTGGACCATATGAAATAGTGGAAAGAATAGGTCTAGTGGCCTATCGACTAGCCCTACCTAATTCGTTAAGTGGAATCCATGATGTATTTCACGTGTCAAACCTGAAGAAGTGCATAACTGATGAAACAATGGTTGTGCCACTAGAAGAAATTCAAGTGGATGAGCAATTACGTTTTATCGAAGAACCAGTCGAGGTGATAGACCATGAGGTGAAAACATTTAAGCAAAGCAAGATACCTATTGTCAAAATCCGTTGGAATTCACGACATGGACCGGAATTCACATGGGAACGAGAAGATCAAATGAAGCTTAAGTACCCTCAACTATTCGAAAAGACGATGCCAGCAGACGAAGGTATTGATTTAAATTTCGGGATGAAATTTCTTTCAACATGGGGATGATGTGACAACTCATCCAAACTCACTCGATTTCGATTTCTGTGTGCCAATGCAGTAGACCAGTGATGGAACACTCTCACCATGTAACGCAATTTTCAGGACGAAAATTCTTTCAACATGGGGATAATGTGACATCCGGTAAATTTCCGTTACCAAACTCCGTTAGTTCCGTTAAGTCTTGCATACACGTGTCGTAAACACACACTAGTTGTCGTTTAACGTTGGTGACCTAATAATAATGAATAATGTTACAATTAATGTTAATCTAATTGATTATGTGATTATTGTGTTATGTTTATGTGTTTGCATGTTTTAAATGTTAATTAGAAAATTAATCGCATAACGCGGAAACGTGCCTATTTATTCGTATGTCTTGTGTTTTTATAAAGATAAAATATATAATGATTTTCATTAGTTTATATCTTTATATTATTAAGTTAAAAACACTTTACAAAGAGTTTAAAGCCTAGTTTTTATAAAATACAAATTACAAGGGTTTAAAGGGTAAATATGGAAATTAAAATTAAACAAAACAATCCCAAACCCTAGCCACCCCAAATCAGCCGCGACTTCACCTCTCTTCCCCTCTCCTTTGCGATTTCGACCTAGAACAATCATCAAAGCATCGATTTGGTTCGATTACAAGGCATACAACACGTTGGAATCATCAATTGCAAGTTAACACACGTTTAAAGGTTAGATTTTCAAGTTTTTGTGAGTTGTTCATGATGGCCGAACCTAAACTCGTGAATGGGTGTTCATGGAGTCGAAATTGATGTTAATTGATGGTGTTAGTATGTTAGTTGGATTGAATACATGTTGTTTAACGTTGATTATGTATGAATTGTATGTTTCTAGTGGATTGATCATGAACTTTGGTTTTATGCAAACCCTAATTCGAAATTAGCATGATTATGAGAAGTTGATGATTGTTTGATGAATGTATGATGATTTGTAGGTTGTATGAATGTTAGGATACGTTGATCTTGCAAGAAATCGATGAATTGACGTTGGTGTTCATAGGTTACTAAGAATAGTAACTTTATTTTGCATGTAATGTTAAATTATTGATGAATAGATGTTATGAATGTGTTCATGGTGATGATTAGATGTTAGATTGTTGTTGTGATCATTGGGAATTCAAGAACACATGTTATAGTTCATACATTACCAAAGATAGTAACTTTTTAGGATATGAATTGATGAATTATGATGTTTGGATGTTGTTAATCATGCTTAGATGTTGATATGCACTTGAATTGGTATATTATTAATGAATCCATGAATGCATTGGATGTTTAATAGATTTTGGGACGTGCTTTCCCAAAAGGGAAACTTTATTTGCACAAAGTTTGATGGATGATAGTTTGAACATGTTTGGGATGTTAGGAGCATGTTAGTAATTTCATGGATGAATTCTAATGTGATAGAACATGTTAAATTAGTTGTATGGGATGTTTGGATAATCATGGGTGATGTTTGGACTTTGATGATCATGTATGATGTTGATGTTGACTAGTAGTTAGGACATCATGTTTGGGACTGGAAATTAATTGTTGTGATGTTATTGAATGCAATGTACATGGCTAATGAATATGATTATGATCATCATACACGCATGTGAATCTAAGGCCCCTACTTAGTAGGATTGGCAGGGTTTAGGATGTGAAGTCGTGAGTGGCTTCACATGGCATGTGGTGAGTGGTTTGATCTTTGTGTGACATGTTAGTTGTGTTATAACTAGTGGATATGTTAAGGTTCTAAATTCGCATGACTTGTATGATACTTGGTTGTATGATGATCTAAGTGATACACCTGGATAATATAGCATACATATGATTTATTTGAATGTTAACTATGTATGATATATGTGTAAGATTACTTGAATGGTTTACAACACATAAAGTCACCAACGAGTCAAATGGGTCAAACATGTCTGTTTTTCTAAAATTTTGAGTCCTTGGTTGTAGTGTACTTAGGGTTTCACATGTTCTCTATTTACACGTACTCACGTACTTATATGATCTAGGTAACCACTGAAGGTTGTCTGTCCATTCTGTTTGTCAAGTAGAACTCTAAGTGTCTATTACGCGTATCAGGTGAGTTCATGCCCCACTCTTTATTTAATCTCTTTTGGGGGAGATAGCATACTGGTAAATCACAAACGCTTTATATATTCAAGTTGTGTATAATATTATATAGTGTTGATATCATGGAAAAGTCCTCACACATTCGAATTGTTAATATTGAATAGCGGAGAAATTTGAGTAGTACTACTGGGTCTGACGAGCCCCACCTGTGTGACTCGAGGTCAACTGGGTGCAATTTGTCCTTTGAACATTGTCACGACCTGTTAAGTCGTGACAGGAGGCAACAACGTAACACAATCAGCTTCAATTGCGAAATCACTATGAATTAATATTTATTGTTAATGGACTAGCTATCTGTTACAATGCACTACTTTTATATCTATGTTGTTAAACTGTTTATGTTTGATTATCACTCTTGAACTCACCAACTATTGTGTTGACATTTTAGTATGCTATTCTCAGGTCATTAGCTTGCTTGACATAGGAGCACTACATGGTTCACTTGCATTCTAAGACTCGGTCTCCAAGACACTTTTTTTAGTATTTTAATGAATAATGTTTACTCTTTTGGATTGGCACATGTTTTGCCATAGTTACACTTTTATTTCTTTGGGTTGTTTTTCAAAACGCTTCCGCACAGTTTAAAGTTTATGATTTGGTTGATATTATTTTTAATAGAGGCATATAGAGTCGTTCTGAGTAACTATTGACTGTGATCCTGGTTTGTTCACACGCCTCGTGGTAAAACTCCGCACGTGGATTTTGAGGGTGTGACAAGGGGGGGGGGGGGGAGGGTGGTTTGGGTATTTACAATTTGGTCCCTGAAGTATCAATTTTTATTATTTTATGCTTAAAATTTTATATTAAGTTTCAGAAATTAGAATTTAAATTCTTGACTTATAAAAACAATTTAAATAATAAATCAAATTAATTCATTATTAATTTTTTAACTTTCATAAAACTTGTAAACTTTATAATTTAATTATTTATTCTCAATAATAAAAATTCATAACTACTAATAAAACTTTATAAGTTTATTAAAAGTCATTTTATAACTTAATAAGTTTTAATAAAACTTTCTATTTAGTTATTTATTGTAAAATGATTAATAAATCTTTATGACATTATGAAAAAAATTATTTCTAAATCAATAAATTATTACAAGTTGTTTAGATTATGAATAGTTCATAATAATAAATTGCACATTTAATGTATTTGATCCATTAAAATTATTAAATAGTTTAATAATGGAAACTCAAAATGGTTTCGGGTTTGGGTTTTAACTCGGAAAATGTAGGATGTTACACTTTCCTAGAGATTATTAGTACTATAAGTGAGTTCTTTTTTGTGTTTCGTAAGGATTATCACTTTGATTTCAGCTTACATTTTTGGTCTTTTTGAGTGAGATGTAACATCAGCTTGCGGCTTATAGTCAACATATGCATCATCTTTCATCTCTGGTGAGATGGGTGATGCATACCAAATGATAGATGATGATTTTCATTTAAGCTTTCTTTGTCTTTTACCTTTTAGATGAAAAAGAATTGCAAAAGTTGTTCACCATCTCTATTTATCATTTTTAGATATTGTTTTCGCATTTTACTGTGCATTGTTGTCAAAATTAGATCAAGATTGTTGTTGGTTTTGAGAAACATTTGAACGATACTGATCTAGAGTTACCAGTAAGTTCACCTGATTTGAAGTATCTTGTTTTCTTTTGTTGGTTTAGGGTGTTTGTGACCTATGAGATTGGTTACTTGAATGAGGTTACGTCATGTTTGGATATGATTAACTACACACATTTTGGTTAATGAAGTCTTCAAGCCGTGTTCTCTAATCACATACCTATAAATTAAACAATTAAGTTAGACAAAAATATTTGTACTCAAAATTAACTTTAAGTAAAGAATTTTTGAAACATGTGTGAGATTTTATAGAGAACCATACTATGAATACGTATCACAATACATGTATTTGGTTTTCTTCAGTGGTGTTTTGAGTGTTTTTTTTCTCTTTTGCACCTTTGAAGTTACACTAAAAGTATCTGGTTTTTCTAGAATGGCTTAATAGTAAATCTTTGGGCATTGTCGCTCTTCACTCCTCTAACCTCTCTTTTAGTCGTGCTTACTCTCCGCTCCCAACGCAAGATCTTCTACGAAAAACATCCATTTGGGGATTTCATCTTGTATCGACTTTGACAAGTCATCCAAGACTATTGGAAAGGAAATGAAATGTTGTAAAGGCCCACCTTGACTGGGAAGGAGTCTGTTCTCCTACTAGAGCCTAAACAATTGTCTCCACAGTAACTTATATATCATTAACCATCTTGATATACATTCAAGGAATCCCTCTTACTACAGCACTATCCTAAATCACTCCACGAGGCATAATATTTTAAGCCTTTTCAATGTCGTTGAACACCATACACAAATTCTGCTTCCTCTTCACATTAGAGTCTTTTTTTACTACTTCTTTAAAGATTTGAAATCTTTGTGATTTTGAAGTTAATATTAAACAAATTTGTTAACCGCTTGGCTCCTTCATCTGCCAAAAACTTCCACACCTAAATGGGGTGTTTGGACTATTCGCCTTAGCCTTACTCATCCCTGTAAGGGTATCTCTCACATCTTCTTGTATTATAATACAACAGTAGTAGTTATTTTGTTATTGATGTTGGGCTGTAAACTTCTCGTTTTCTTCTTGGTGCTTCCTTCTGTTGTTGAAAAGACTATAGAAATATGTTTGCATCTCATCCTGATGTCACGCTTCTTCATTAAAAACCCATCTATGATCCATTCGCATCTTGTATGAACTTCACAACTCCTAGATCATGTTTTCTCTTCTCGGCCTTGGTGATCCTAAACATCTTATACCCTTCCTTGTTAATCTTTTAATATCCTAATTTTTCAAAGTTTTTTCTATACTTTGTAAATAAAATGCTCTATAAAGACAACAAATGAACTTTTAAGTTTACAAATAACATTAATTGGAAATAATTTGTTTTACAAATTGTTTCGCTTGTGTTTTCTAGAATCTACATCTATGATTCAAAGCTACGTATTCGCTATGAGTAGAAACATCTAATAAAACATTCCTCATTATTCAGAGTTTATCGGTATCGAAATCTGGGTTGCCACACCCCGACCGACGGGGAATCATCATGGCGGACGAATATAAAACGATTGTTCATAGCTCATGGAATTAAATAAGTTGAAATAATATTAAATGTCATTTTTCACTGAATAATACTAGACAATTAAGTCATTACAATATAACAAGGATTTAAACAACAACATAAGATATTTAATTAAACTAAGTCCAAGTCCTATATGAGCAAAAAGAATTATTCAAGTAGTAATCTTGAAACATGTTAAAAAATAAAGGATCAAATTGAAAGTTGGTGAGTTTTTCGTTTGAGTTCTCCATGTCCTTTTTTACTTTATTTCATATCTTTTAGGGTGAAACAAATTTTAAATGATTATTTCATTTATTCATTTATAAAATATTATAAAAATT
Source organism: Flaveria trinervia (assembly GCA_025506515.1). Classification (NCBI taxonomy): domain Eukaryota; kingdom Viridiplantae; phylum Streptophyta; class Magnoliopsida; order Asterales; family Asteraceae; genus Flaveria; species Flaveria trinervia. Next base: position 11,972,983 of record CM046448.1, read on the forward strand.
ATAAATCTTGTTAAATATTAATTATTAAATTATTAAGGTGGTTAAAAATAACAATTTTTATATATTTACTTATCTTTATAAATCTTATAGAAATTTTAAAGTCTAATTTTTTATATAATAATTAGAACTTAATAAATGATATATACAACCTCATAAGTTTATAAACTTATTAAATTGAAGATTAAATGTAAATTTAAATCATTAATTTCACTAAGTTAGTTAAATAATACATTTATTGTTTTAAAAAGCACCAAAATGAAAGAAATAGTTTGAATAATGTGCTTGATTTATATAACCGACAAAACGGGTTCGGGTCCATATTTTAAAAAATGACAGATGTTACATGGGTGGACGGTCTATCCGCCTTAAGTGGACACATTTTAGATTTAGACAATTTACTAATAACCGGTTTCATACATTCACACCACTACACATACTTTGTATGGTTGCTTTCGTATAGAATATTGATAAGGATACAAAACATGCACATGTTTCTTTAAAATCCATCCTATAAGTAGGGCCGGCTCAACGATTTTGAAGGCCTAAAGCAATAGTCTAAAAATGAGGCCTTTTTCAAATTATACTATATCAACCTTTTTAATCTAAACATGAAATCAATAATAATAAACTGGAAGAATACTAAAGCTGTTGAATGGATTACCCTTTTATATACGTAATGTATTAGATTAATGATTTGTAACTTGAGCTCCTAACAAAACTACGATGATTCTTTTGAAAAACCAAAAGTTAACTAAGCATCTATCTTATCCAACATCAAAGAGCAAATATTTAACATTATGAACAATTCCTTTAACTTGTCCATACATATACATCAAACAAATCATAAGAAATCTACAACAACCCACATGTATTGTCTAACCTTCTATGTATTATAGCACACAAAATTACATCTAAAAGGTGATTCTATCTTACTCAATTAGCGACCTACTTCTAAAAGTACAATGAAATAAAATGATAACCAACTGAATATACATTTTAATACTTACTTGAGTATTAAAAAATATTGACTAAATAGACAACAGTTTAAAAGAGGATTTCATTATGCTTGAGCTTAGGATTCAAAACTGCAACTACAAATAGTTATGAGCAGATGCAATGCCATTCAAATGTGTAAAAAAAAATTTAAAGTGGTTTTAATTATAGCATTTTGTCAAACAATTGGTGTGCATAACAAGCCATAGACGACAAAAACACTCAACACCATTCTTCTAACTTTCATTTATCAAATTAGGTAAACAAATCAATTTCAAAATATACCAGTGACCACATATAAACATAAAAGTGAACTGAATTTCCTTAAAAACCTATAACTCAAAACTATGAAAAAAATCAAGTCAAGAAATCAATTCAATAAGAGAAAGACTAACTTGTGTGTTGGATTGTCATAAGGCTCATGAACACCATAAATGACAATGCCTAAAATCCTTTGTTCTAAAGCTATCGATCTAGTATTCTATTTTGGTGAACCTTTCTTTGATTTTGATCTACTGAAGATACGAAGAGCAATAACATTCAATGACGGTTATTTGTAAACAGAACGCGATTTGCAATGACAGGGACAAACATGCACTGTAAACAAAATGTGTTTTTCAACTTTCAAGAACTCCAAAATTTGATGACCCCTATAATTATGTCGATCTTTCGTTCTTTAAGAGGGACGATTCAATTTCTATCAAACTGAAAAACTGGCCTCTCCTAAGCATATGAGAATAAAACTGATATGGGCATAAATTATATTTAGAAAAAATTTTGTTTTGAGGGCCCAAGAAAAATAGAGGCCTAAAACCCTTACTTGGGTTCACTCTACTATCGGGTTGCCCCTGCCTATAAGCCTAACATACAAACATATAAGCCTAACATACAAACATTTTTGTTTCGGTCATAGCTTATACATGCTTAGCAACTTCTAAACATCATATCATCATTTTCAAACTAGTTGAGGTGTTAATATAGGCCAAACATAGTAAATCACTTCATTATGTGATAAATTCTTTATAAAGATAGAGCTTTAATGTAGTTCTTGGGCTCCTATACTTCTTAATTGTTTTTAATGGTAAGATCAATATATAAGGTAGACAAACGTACAAACACCAATAACAAAGCAGAAAAAACAAATATCTCAAACAATCCTTTCTTGAGTTATTCACTTGAATGTCACACTTTGCTCAACTCATTATGATTTTCTCTTCTCTCTATGATCTTTATGCTCCCTCCTCTTAAGATCCTTCAATTCTACTTTGTTTAATATTGCACATATCCGTTTATTATTCTAGATTTTTTATATCTCTTAACTTTGTTTAACTTGATCTTTTAATAATCTATAATACAATAATAAAAAGGATATATCATAAAATTTACTTAAAGAAGTTTTTATTTCTCAACATTGTGATGTCACACTTACATTTATCAATTGAAATGTGAAGTGCAATGGAAGATTTGATATTGAAATCGAATATATGGTCTTGTTCTAAATAAACAATCCCAATTTAATAGACATGGTAGCATGAAAGTGTTAAAACAACATAACTCTATATAAATAGGTTACGATATATAAAGAAATATTAAAATAACTATTTATAAATTAAAAACTCATTACACTCATATATTCATAAACATAAAGAGCATTATGGTAGACTAGAATGAAATCAATTATTAGCTTTTGTCTATTTTTTCCATAAATTGATTACACATGTCTACCCTTCATAAACCGGTAACATTCCATGGTTAAAAGAAGATACATAACCTTGGGATGTCGTTATGAAAAAAAGCCTGAAAAAGAATGATTTCTTCGGTACCGTCATTAGTGAGGTGGTGTTCCTGCTAGTTAAAAAAACATCTATCATCTATGAAGTGAAACTATTGTTATTTTTCTTATTGATGCAAGTAATTTAGTGGATAACATATATAAACATTGTATAAAATCTATGTAGAGATTATAAAATAATTAGATTAAACACAAATAAAAACAAATTCATACGAAAATCATCGAAGCATTGTGCAAAAAACATACAAAGGTTGCCTAACAAGTTTAGGATTTCACAAAGCTTTATTTCTTGAGCCCCACGTTTCTTCCTTCTTGTGGACTTTGATTCCCTCGAATGTCAATATAAATTATTTAAAATGATAGGACATTAAAAATAAATAAATAGGTAAATAATAGTAGGAGGGTTTGTAATACCTCACGAAGAGTCACGGTGTTGCCACATAGGCGGTAGGCCGCCAGCGAGGAACCCGAACATGACGCCACCTTAGCATGGACGTGGTTGTGAGGATGGTCACAACTGTTGGTATAGAATGCTTAATAGTTGCACTAGATCGATGTCACCGGTAGATATACCTGTTGGAGGGTTCTATTATTTGAAAAAAATGAAATTCTACTCACATTTTCTTACAATATTCATGAATCCGTACGACCAAACAATACTTTCTACTAAAACAACACTTTCTACTAATACCGCTACAAGCCGTCAAGCCCACTCCCGTTCAACCTAGATGACCCCAACCAAAACCTTTTTGAATCAATATTATTTTTAATTAATTTTGTTAACGTTTTTTTATTAAAACGTTTTTAAAATCATAATACGATAAGTGTATCTTATATATATATATGTGTGTGTGTGTGTATTTAAACAGTAATGGTAATAAGTACATAATTCTAAAAACAATGATCACAATCATTAAGATTAGACATGGATATTAGCGCGAGTATAACCACATTTACTGTCTAGGTAGCGCTTACGTAGACTCATTTTTTAATCACACTCAATGTTAGTTTTTATTAACTGTATTTGAAACTATTCTAATATCCGAGTGAGCTTTTCTGAGACAAAACATCAATCATTTATATTGATTCAGATGCTCCAGGCTTGACTTACCAAGAACATCGTCAAAAAGAAAACATGCAATTAAACCATCTTTTTGAGTCAGGTTTAAACTTAAGACCTCGATGATCTCAAACTCAAATCACATCCCCATACCATTGAACCAAAAAGCCTTTAGTCCAATAACTACCATCTCTAAGAGAGAAAGATGCGCATCACTCTCGGTCTCCCACATTAACTACTCTCCTCACCTTTCACATTTTCCGGCTTACACCACCCATGTAAACGGAATTTCATCTCTCTCTTCCACATCGTTTCAAAAATGTCTATAGACATCCCAATTAAAGTTGATTTTAACAACTCTAATTCATCCTATAAATTAGAAGAAAAAAAAAGTAAATTGACTATACACATTGTAGACCCAACACAATTGCTCAAAAAGCCTAGACATCCGGTGCTATGCAAGAACAAAAATATAATAATAATAATTATTATTATTACAAAGTTACAAACCATCAACAATTGATCAGCACCGTTGATCAAACATCTACAAGCAGCAATGTCGCAAACATCATACGCTATGCATGTTTACATACATAGGACACATACATGATAGATGATACCACCAAAGATTTTCCCAATAAGTATATAAAGATCGAATTGCAGGACAAACATTGCTTCCATTAATCAGATCAACACCCAAAATCACCTCGTTCTCTCTCTTTCACACACTCATACACTAACGCATATATTTATCATTCCAATTGATTATAAAAATTCAATCTTTTCCACATCCCCCTTTTATACATACGGGATGAGTAGTTTACATCAAGATTAATATTATTCTGAAATTGAAATCGAAATTGAAATCTGAACAACCTATACAAATCAAAGGGGGCGATATCGAGGAGGATGAACGTGCCCTCAGTTCTTATTGATCCTCCTCTCAGATCTTAACAGTTTCGTTTCACGATTTGTTATTTGGGTATTTGATGAACCCTTTTGGTGGATTTGATGATGGTTTGTTTTGTTTTGTTTGATTGATTGTTTTTGTTGATTTTTTTGAACCCTTTTCAGGAGGACCTCAATTGTTGTTAGATTGATCGTCGTCGAGGGATCCGATGTGTTCTTGATTGAATCTGATATTACTTGTTTTGTGTTAATCTGAGTGTAACATAAAACTTAGGTAAATTGGTTTTAATCTATGCTTATTTAGTATTTTGATCTGCATTTTCACTCTATGAACTTTGATGATTGTAATCTCTGAGTAGATAATATTGAAATTTTGTGTTGATGAAAACCTGTGATATGCAAAGTGTGAAGTTATTGAAATTTAGGGTTGCTGATTGATTAATATTGGTGTGTAGAAAATGCAATCGGATCTTGGTAAGTTATTCATCGGTGGGATATCATGGGAGACTAATGAAGAACGCTTACAAGAGTATTTTAGTAGTTTTGGTGAGGTTTTGGAAGCTGTGATCATGAAAGATCACACCACAGGACGTGCGCGTGGTTTTGGTTTCGTTGTGTTTGCAGATGCTGCTGTTGCTGAGAGAGTCATTAAGGAGAAACACCATATCGATGGCAGAATGGTATGTTTGTTGATTGTAAGTTCTTCAATTGAAATCTTGAAATGATTTAATGTTATTAAAGATTATAATTATGTTAGGTTGAGGCAAAGAAGGCTGTTCCTAGAGAAGATCAGAGCACAATCAGTAGAAACAGTAGTAGCATTCATAGTTCCCCTGGTATGAGTCGAACAAGAAAGATATTTGTAGGAGGTTTAGCATCAACAGTCACTGAACATGATTTCAGGCGGTACTTTGAACAATTTGGTACAATTACAGATGTTGTGGTTATGTATGATCACAATACACAAAGGCCAAGAGGGTTTGGATTCATAACTTATGATTCAGAAGATGCAGTAGACAAAGTATTGTTGAAAACTTTCCATGAACTTAATGGGAAAATGGTTGAAGTGAAACGCGCTGTCCCAAAAGAGCTTTCACCAAGTCCTAGCCGAACCATGCTTGGTTCTTACCCTTATGGTTTGGGTCGAACCAGTGGCTTTCTTAATGGCTACACTCAAGGACCATACTCCCCTGGTCCGGTTGGTGGTTATGGCGTTAGGATGGCTGGCAGAGGTGGGTTCGGTCCATTTGGTTCTGGGTATGGAATGGGATTAAACTTTGAACCAGGAATGACAAGCCCAAACTACAATAGGAGTTTGAGCTATGGAAGGGGAATGAGCCCAAGTCCTTATTTTGTTGGGAATTCTAATCGGTTTGCAGGTCCTATTGGTTTTGATGGTGGGAATGCTGGTGGGAATGGAGGGAATGCTTCTTTTTTCAGTTCTAATAATCGGAATATGTGGGGCAATGGTGGATTTAACTATGGGTCAAATTCGACTGGATCGAATGCTATTGGTGCAGTCTTTTTGGAAATACAGGTCTGAATTGGGGCTCTAATCTGATAACAAATCAAGGCAGCAGGAATGCTTCTACTCAAAGTGGGATCTTGGGTATGGAGGTGATAACAGTTATGGGTTAGGAGCTGGTGGTTATGGTAGAAATGTTACTACTAGCGAGGTTCGGACATCACCATATGCTGCTGGTAATGGTGGCTATGAAGAACCTTTTTCAGACTTTTATGTTGGTGGAAGTGGTGGTGGTGGTGGTGGTGGGAGCAGCTCTGTGTATGGTGGAGACCCAATGTGGCGGTCAAGAAATAGTGAGCAAGAGGGGTCTGGTGCGTTTGGTGGATATGGGATTGGTGGCGGCAGTGATGGTGGTGGTTCTGATGTCCATACTAGAAGTCCTGGTTATGTTGATGGTTATGGTGTCCCCAAACGACAAACTAACAGAGGTATGATTACTCTTTTAACGCGTTATAAACTACAATGCATCAATACATGAGTCTTTTTTGCCGGATATCGTTCAAGTTAACATATTATAGTCGAGAATAAGGGGGTGTTGGGACTACTTACAAACAATGTCAAACACCCTCTAAACAGATTGTTGTTGTATCAACACAATACTCAGATATTTCAATAAGCGATCCCAAACACTCCCTAATGTTTATTAATCTGTCTATTTTGTTTGTTACAGGAATTAGTGGATGATTTGGAGGTCAATTGCAATAACAGATGAATTTTGATGAACAAACCTTAAAACCACACGTCTGCAAGTCGGAAAAAACATTCAAGAAAAAATCAAAGACCCAAGTAGAGTGCTTCCGTAGAGATATTAGGCTTATAAGTGAGTTCTTTTTGTGTTTTTAAGGATTGTTAATATGGTTTTGATTTACATTTTTGGTGTTTTGAGTGAGATGTAATATCAGTTTGCGGCGTATAGTCAAGATATGTATCATCTTGCATCTCTGGTTATGGTGCATAAAAAGGGATAGGTGATGATGGTTTTCTTGTTATGTTTCTTTTTAGATGATAAAACCTGCAGAAACTTGTAGCTCGTTGTCTTCCGTCTTTGTTTTAGATTTCGTTTCTTATCAAGAATCTTGTTGGGTTTACTGGTGTCAAACATTTGGAGGATACCATCTAGGGTTCTCATTTAATAAGTTACCTCAACTGTCTTGTTTACCTTCATTAAAGCTTGGTTATGTGTGAAGTTGTGTCATGTTGGATATGGTTTGCCTACACAAGTTTGTAGGAATAATGCTACTGTCTTTGTTTGAGACAAGACATATTGTAAGATATAATGAACAGTTTCTCGTTGTATGTGATAAAATAGAGTTAGCTCGTGGCTTAGTGATAGATCTGTTTTATTTTGGATTCAAATGATTTTATATTTTTATATATTTTTCAAGTAACAAGTTAATAGCAATCTCGAATAGTCATATTATATAAATTATTAAAAAACATCAAGTACCAATATAAAAAAAATCAAGGATAGTTTAATTATTAGAGTGAGTTATAGTTGGCTTGAATGTTTATATTAGCCAAGTAGCTCAAGCTAAATTCTAGACGACTTTGGAATTTTGTGAATCAGATCTCCCTTTACATTAGATTTTCTCGAGCACTATAGTCACATATGATCTAATGCTTCCAACAAGATGACTTTGTTACTAGACTATTGTTAAAGGTGATCTTCATGACATTACGGTTTGATCAAAAAAATTTCTTAAATATATGTCTGTTGGTGCTGCACACCACAAAGTTGATATTGTTCAAACTAATCTTGCCTGTTTGATTTGACGTATTTAAACCGTAGTTAACAATTCAACCTATATAGAACCAAACCATGTTCTCAATCATTCATGATTAACTAATTCAAACATAAGTTAGATTAAGTATGAAGACCCATTTTTGGGAGGAACAAAACAAGTATGAAGACCCATTTTTGTGCACCTATAATTGTTACTTTTTAGGAAACACATGCCATTACAAAACTCATAAAAGGAGCCAAAGTGCAAATCCTTATCCACAAAAGCATCCATATCTTATTTACTATTTGGGCTGCATTGCAACATGAATGATTCAGTTTTGAATACCTAAAAGAGGGACCAAACTTCCCAACATACTCATTTTGCCTTCAAACATTTTTAACATCCTCAAATGTTGTTGAAAACAAAAAAGAGAACCAAAATTGCATAACTACAAACAATCTCATCATCACTTTTTCAAATCTTGTGCAAAAGCTGCTTTCTTGACCACAGTCACTCTTTGACAGGATGTAAAGATTTTAATTTTCAAGATTTTGCTTTTTGTGACAAAAAAGATGGCAAAAATGGCAGGAGGTGAGAGACAAGAATGCACATGAAAGTGAACTTGTATCTTTGACATGATGATGGCCCATTAAAAGGGTATTCTTGAATGGTGTTCACAGGTTGCATGTCTAGACATTGATGTATTTGGAAACAGAAAAACATCCATCATTTAGATAGGTTTTCGGAGGTGAATCATGAGTTTTGATCGTTTATGTCGCTTAATAATGTGTTATCCTTGAGAAATCTTGTGTTTGTGATCCTACTTCTTTCTAAAACATTTTTAACATTCATTATATAATCCCTACATGAACTCTAATCAAACCCTTACCAAGAAATTATTTCGGGTCGAGTAGTTGATCTCCCACTTTGGAATGATGGGTGCTGTTGGCTCGCTTTAAAAAAGAGTGACCATATATGTGACCATGGGGCATAAACGCAAACTCATTCAATAATAAACATATCTATTATCACCAGGTACCATTTTTCAAAGGTGTTACGTGGGTCATGTTTTGCGGGTTGATGATCTGAACAATGAACATGACCCGTTTAACAAAATGTGTTGATCATGGGTTCAACCCAAAACTAACACAAACCTGTTTAGACTAAACAGATAAGGATTACCTTAGATTGAAGTTCTTTTTTTCAGTAATTACTCAAGTACAAGCATATAACGCCATATATTGTTGAAATGAAAACTTCATTATTTAACCATAGTTACATACATATAGTGGAAGTTTGAAACAAATAAAGATGACATAAGTTTCAAGGATCTTCTTTCTCTTTCATATAATCAGCCTCTAAGATCAAGTGCATCAGTAAACTTTAATTAACTCATAGCTGTCAACTGAACCAATTAAATAACACGGTTCAGAAGAACGCTCTGCTCCCGTAGAATACTTTTGGGCTTGGACCCTCCCCCTTTGACCCGCTTGACGTTGTTCCATTTGACTCTGCACAATCTTGAACCCCTGAATCAGGTGACTCGTTTTCTTTATCAATTGGAAGCTTCATCTTGGCCAAAGCCTCGGTGAACTGCTTCATGCTTTTCAAGTACATGTCTACAATCTCTTGCTGCACATTTTGCTCAGGTTCAAGTTTAATCAAGCCAACAAAACTTTGACTTTTCTCTTCTTTCTTTTCCAGTGGTTCTGAATCGAAGCTTGGAGAGATTTCAACGTTTGTAACAGAACTATTTTCAAGATTTTCTTGTGGGAATCTTGATATTACATGATCAGTTGAATCTGAATCAAGTAGATCATGGTTTTCGATTGACAGACTGTTGACCACATTCTGTGCAGAGTAATATTCAGAAACCATGATCTCAAATTCGTTCATGACTTTTGGATCTGGAAACTCGATCTTTTCAAGTTCAGAAGAAACTTGATTAGATTCACCAGAATCTTGATCACATAAACTACTTGGGTTTGGGATTTCCAGCACATCCGGTCGCGACCCAGTGTAGACGATACTTAATTTAACAAAACCGGAAGGTGAATGGCAAAGTTCACTGGTTGAAAGCTCAAACTCCCTTTCTAATTTCCCATTTTCAACAAATATTTCACATAATGGAACCAAAGTAAACCCTAAAAGTTGATCTTCAAGATAATTCTTAACCCTACTAAGCATCCAAATTTCACATCTTAATGAACAATCACTGGTTCTAACATTAACCTTAATATTCTCATTAAAAACAGGATTCTGACCGCCGCCATTAACCGTCTGAGTCGACTCAGTTGACTCGGGGTCACCGGTCAAGAAAATCTTGGCATAGACATCTTGTTTATGGTAAATACATATATTGTGTAAACCCCTAGCTTGGTGTATGAAAACCTCAAGAACCCCAATATACCCCTCTTTCTCCATCATATCCTTCTTTTTGTGGCCTTTACTTGCAACTAAAGGATCAAATTCTAGTTGACCAAAAACCGAGGGGTTTGACTTTAACAAGATATCACTTTGATGAGTTCCCATAGTGACTAACTGATTTTAAAATCAAAAGCTGATATGGGTTTTCAAGAAACAAGATCAAGAAACAAAAACCCTCAAGAAATTAACAGTATATAGTTGTGAAATTAGGATATTTAGATCTTAAATTGAAGCAGTAGCAGAATGAAATCCCTAAATTACAACTTACCCATGTCAAAGTGAAAGATTGTGTATCTTTTTCCTCAAGAAACCCTGATGTTTCCTCAATAATGAACAACAACTCCCAAAAAGCTCCGACTTTGAAACTTGCTCTCCAAGAAATCTTGCAAAACTGTTTGAAACCCAAGCTCAAAATCCCCAAATGATGAAGAAACGTAAAGAAAGAAACTGATGGATTGAACAAAGATTAAGACTTTGCGTATAAATCAATAAATCTCAACAAGATTTTGCTATTTTAGCGGTATCAATGGGACAAAGAAAGAGGCATGAGAGTCATACACGAGGTTCCATAAAGCAACAAACTTTTGAGTTGAACAACGATGACACGTGTCCTGCAAGATATGCTGAAAGATTATTCAATTGAAATGATGGGATCCGTGCATAAGACTTTTGGGAAATTGGGAGACGATGCTAGAAGGACAAAGATGGTGTTTGATGACTTTCATACGGATGAAGCTTTGTCGATTTCTTCAACCAAAGTCAAATGTCAATTCTAGAGCTTCTGTACGGAATAATATTAAAATAATTCCTTTTGAGGCTCAATGAAGTAAGAGAATGCCATGTGTTAATCTTTTGCTTGCTATCATACTTTATGTTTCTTACGAAAACACTCATCGCATTGTATCCTAAACTCACAATTCAAATGTTGTTATGTTATATTATTTTATGGGTAATGTTTTTTTTTTTCGAATCGGAATACCTATCTCAGTTAAATTTTTTTCGAACCTAATTAACGAGTAACCTGAAAAACCAAACTCAATTATAAATCGTACCGGAACACGAATTTTTTATTAAGTCGGTCTTTGAGTTCTGTTTAACGATTTGAGTAGAGTAAATTACTTATTCTACGTGTCTTATATTTATTATGTCACAATGATTATTTTTAAATGTATGCATATCTAATTTCAACATGTTATATATTGATTATTTTTAAATTTACTAACATTTAAATTTCATGTAGCCCAACCACGAAAAAGGGGAATCTCGAGTGAGGTTTTAAAGGCACATCCCGTGCTGTTATAATAGATGGCGAGAAGTTCCCGATATGTATAAATAAAAAGTATATCCCGCACTTAATATAAGTACTTCATTTAATAGATTGTTTGTATTATAATTTTGTAATCTAATTTAGTTTTCTAATTACTTTCTTTTACAAAGAAACTTTGATATTGCTAAATGGCATAACACACCCCATTGGAGGAGAATAGGTGCTGGAATTTATGCAGGCTACAAGGACCAAAAAACCCATTTCAAAGCAAACACTTCACGTGAACTTAATCAAGAGAAGTGGGTTGATGTCGTTGAGAAGTTATTTATAACTGAAAAGTATTAAGAATAGGTTTGCGCGTGAGAAATAACAAAATAGAGCGAAACAACTTATGCGTGCAAAGTATGTATTCCATAAGATTTTTCATACAAATTCAGTTTTAGTTGGTTATTACTTATACTAAACTGCACATCCAAAAAAACAAGTATACATGTCGTGTGGTAATATAGTGTTAATAAGAATCGAGTATCAGTTTGTGGACACGCCGAGTATACTCAACAACGTTTATAATTAATTATCGGGATGAGTTTTGATTGAGAAAATGATAAGTTGCATTAATGTAACCAATTTTTTAGATTTTTAAAACAATTAAATTAAAGTAAATAAAATGTAAAGTTTGAGACTTTTGGGTTTAAAATAGATAACTAATACAATCATCCTAACTTAGATTACACTTACGTAACTATGATAGTTGCGTGGTGTGAATTATAATATTTATAAACGTGAGCCAACGTGGAGTTATTGTAACCGGCTCCGTAATGACAACTAAAGTTGCATCGAATCGCTTTTAACACAAACCACTAACCCCTTCTAGTGATGTAGGTAATACTTGTGTACTCTTTTAACATACAATTTCTGAAAGCATAACTTAACGTTAGAAAAAAATTTGACCAAGTTCCTTTTTAACACATCACTAATTTTAGAAAACCGTCTAACAACCAACCGCCATCTGCCATTGCCGTCAACCACCATCCGCCGCCATTACGAAACCAAGCCAAGTGACATTTGGTTTTGGACACTATGAACCAACCTACCGACGAGGATTTCATTGTAACCCGCTTGTTGTAATTTCGGTGAAAAGTTTGTCAAGATATAATCCTAAAACACCTTATGATTGTGTTTTACTTATTTAAACGCATTTAACCTATGATCTAATTATGAATGAGTTTATTTATTTAGAATAAATAAACTATTATTTCAATTAGATTAAGACTCACAACCTAATAAAATATAATTTTATTATTTAACGTGAAAAACGCTTCCTTTCAATAAAAGTATTTAATTTAAATTAAAATAGTTAATCTGATTACCTCACAACCCTTTTAAACTTTAAAACTTATCCATGTTTCCCAGCAATAGGTGCTGGTGGTATTTTGTTTGACTTATTAAGCTAGTTGCATCTTTCGAACGGTAATTATGTCACATTTTTTAAATAAATTATTAATCTTATCTTATCTTACTACTTTAATAAAAGGGTAAATAGGGATGCCACGTGTCAACACCACAATTATTTTCGCCAAATTTTCCCGCCTCTCTCTCCTACTAAATAATTATCTTAATTATTAATAAAATTATTTTAATACATTTTAATATATAATAAATTAAGAAAGAAATTTATTTATTAAGGTTATTTCTAAATAAATTGATATTTTAATAAGTCAATTTTTTTAAAACAAAAATAATATCATATCTTAAAATTTATGATATTTTTTAAAAAAAATTAAAAAGTTGATATCACTATTTTATTATTTTTATAAGAAATTGTTTTAAACATAACATTTTTATACGGTTTGTTTTAGAATAAATGTTTATTTTTTTAAAAAAATTTAAAAAGTTGATATCACTGTTTTATTATTTATAGTCATTTCTGATACATAATTTCAATCATTTTATATCTTAAAATATCATTTTATAATTAATAAATTTATTATATCAATAATTTTTTTATTCAACCCGTGTAATACACAGGTTTACTAAAGCTAGTAAAATATAAAAGAATAATAATACCTGGAACCTATGCGTCAACATGAAGACACTACAGGGTGTATTTTTTATTTTTCTAAATTGGTGTATAGCATTGAGATGTCGACGCTACAAACTAAATTTTATTTTTAGTTTTCAAAAGAGAAATACTACGATATTTTTGGTGTCTTTTTGTCAACACTAAAAAGTAAATCTATAGCGTCGACCATTTTGGCCTTAAGTGACGACACAATGGTGTTGACGCGATAGACTAGCAAATATTAGACGCGCTATGTCTCTTTTTTTGTAGTTTGTATATGCCAGATGTGTTTCCGACTTAAGTGAGATCATGTGGTGTGTCGATCTCTACCTTATGGCAGGTGTGTTTGATGTCTCCCACTCGAAGAAGCTTTAGATAGTGAGAGTGATAGATTAAAATGGATCCTTTATATTCTTTCTCACCCGTTATAAGAAGCTTGAGGGGAGTAGATGAATGAGGGCATCACGCTCATTCACTCTATCTAGATGTCATATTATTTTTTCTTCACTCACTAATTATCATTCAGCTCTAATTCAATATTAGAATTGCTTATCATTCTCCTTCCCAACACTTTCTCCCATAAATATACATAAGTTTTTAATTATATTAAACAATAACTCTCCTCAGTGAAAAGAGTTACTGTGGTTAAACGTATAACTTTTTAATGATCTATATTTATAAGCATCTCTCCTCTGCCACCATACAATCACAACATGTGCTTTGAATGAAGATCCTATATAGGGTTTACCTTTTCCTTCTTTAAAAACTTTTCCAATCTACATTGTGAGATTTAAACTTAACTTTAATACAAAAGTAATACGTCTTAGAACTCTAATTGTCACTTTGAGCGTAAATTAAATTTATATTCTCAAATGCATTAACACAAACGATGTTGAGTTTCACCGAAGACGAGGCAACGAATATTTTTAGAAGGTGTTTGGTTTGTGGAATTTGTTGGAATTGGAATTCAAAAGAATTATTTTTGGCATTCAATATTTTCCATAAGATTTAGAATTTAAAAGAATTGAAATCTATTAATAAAGTTTAAATTCAAAATGCATTTATAGTGACAAAACACCTTTAATGGAAATAGAATTCATCATATGTTACAAACCGTCACTATCTCAATGACCATTGATTATCGCCGCTATATACCACCGACCGCCACCGCTGTCACCGCCGACAATCGACCTCGACCACCAACCGCGCCCGTTGTCGAAAACCGACTGTACCCCATTGCCGCCACCCATCATCGAGACACGGTTCGGTAACAGAGGTCGGAGATAGTCGACAGTTATGGTGGCGACGGTCATCGGGGGCGGTGGTCTAGCGGTGACGGGGAACAGTCGGCGGTTGGGGAAGGGACTGTGTGGCGGTTGGTGTCGGCGGCTGTCGGGGGTTGACGGACAACAACGGCAATGGACGGTTGGTTGGCGTGGACGGGGGGTGGTAAGCGGCGGTCGGGGTGGGGGTGCTCTGGCGGTCGACGGTTGGCCCTTTTTAAAGTTGTTAGTGCTGTACACGTGTTGTATTTACGCTACTTGTTATTGTGACGTGATATTGGGTTATTTAGCATTTCAACCTTTAGTTCTTCCTCTGTTGCTCTGTGGCTCCAACCTTAGGTTCTTCTTTATTTTTTTCTTATAGCTGTTAGATGTTCTTCATGTAGTTTGATTATTTTATATAATTTCATCTGCATTATGTGTTGTTTAGTAGTTGCTTTCTGAATTATGATTTCTTCGCATGTATTTGGGGTCCTGTCGAATGCTTCAATTTTGGTAGTTTATTTTTGTTTCGATAATTAATAATGATTTGGAATGGTGTCTTGGTTCTTTTCTAATCTGAAGGAAGGGGGCCCTGATCATGAGTTTTGCAGTGTGCTTATCTTGGTTTATACAATGTAGACTAATTTTCAATTAAAGAATTTTAAAGAAATTAAATAGCAAGAGGGAGTTGCCTCTGTCTACATATGTTTGCTTTTACACGTTGGTCTTCTATATGTTGACCTGCACAGTTGGACAAAATGCCAAATGCAACTTCCATTTTTCTTGATGAGTGTTTGGGCAGTCATGATTGCTTGCATTTGGGCATAATGATTCTTCAATTTGATGTTGAAATTTATCATGTTTGACCGCTCGCAATCGGCTCGAGTGAATGGAGGCTTTGATGTTTATAAACAACGTCGTTAAATTCTTTGCGATTCAATAACAAGAGACTATTGATTAGATTTTTAGTTTCTATTATTTAAATTTGTTTATGTCGATTTAGGAGTCATATCGCATCTGTGTGTTGATTGTTGTTTTCGAAGATCATTAGACCCCTAGAATCAAAACGTTCCATCACCCATCTTGAGCTCAGTATTTCAATTGACAGAATTTATAAAGAAGCCTTGTACTTTTTTGTGTATCGGATGGGTTTTCTTATTTTTATGTTTAGAATTTAAAGATGTTGATCATGACCATAAGGTGGTAATAGGATGGTCATATGCAGTAGTAGTATGTTGGCTTAATTGTGGTTTTTGATTATGTTTGAATTTAATGAGATACGTGATTTTGTTGCTTTATTTTACATTTCAAAATGCTTTTTTAAATATTATAGCAACACTGCAACAGATACCAACATCTGTTCAGACCACGAATGCAACATTGCATCAAAAATCTTCTTTAGTATTTTAATAACTATTTTGAAAAATTAATGCTTAAAGGTTTGTTGACTAGCTACAACTATTTCATGTAAGAGGACCTGAAGAGCATAGTCACATGGCCATTTTTTATTTGTATTTTTTAACTTATGAGCATGTTATAAGTTACATCAACTAAAACACTTTATGAAACTTTAATCATACGTGTTGTATTGTTACATTTAGCATTTCACATTCAGTCAACAGCTCAAAAGGCAACATGGTAAAGAATGAAGCATGAAGTAAAAGTCCACAACAACAAAAACTTTTTGGAAGCATGAAACAATATAAACCTTAGCAAGAACCCTTTTGTATGACACAAGCTACGATCGGTATAAAATGGACATCAAGATCTCTTTTGCAACTTAGGGAAGAGATATGGACTGTCTCTAACAACAGCTATAATATAAATACTTCTTTTGTAAATGATGTAACTATTTCTAAGAGCAGCTAACATAGCAGTGCCTTTTTTCTAAATGATAATAGGCACAATAACTGATATGATTCTTAGAAAAAAAAACCCATTTGTGCAACACAAACCACAATACTTAACGCACCATTAACAATAACCACGAAAAAACAAAATCAAATCAAACAGTTAACACAAACGTGATAACTGAGCATGCGCAACACGCGGTAGGCTTTCCTAGTTTGGTATTAAAAAAAATAGTATAGTGATATAAAAAATGTTAAAATGATACCTCTTACAAATAATTGGAGGTTTAAATCTCCTTGTAAACAAATAATGTAGATACAATAAGAAATAAGAGATATAATAGGGTTCGAGTTCACCGCTAAAAGTAATATTAATAATAACTAGTATAGTTTTTAAACATGATTAACAATAATAATGTGAACATATAGTTAAAATTAGCTAGGTTGATATTTATAACGTTATTACGTTAACTTTCTTGATTGTATAGAATAAATACACTATAATTTGCACCCTACGAGGTCTAAACTCGTAATATTTTGGTTGTGAGACACATCACTTAAGCACCAAGATGTATTTTAAAGATGAGTGATTTGTATAACTAGTTTTAAAAAATAACTAATAACCTATGTTGGTGATATGGACCCTTTTTATTTCCACCTCTACCTTATTTGCACAAGTAGCTAGAGGTGTTTATGGTCCGGTTCGGCCGGTTTGACGAGATTTTTGGGCAGACAGATGATTTGCGGTTTCGTATAAACATAAACTAAACCGGCCGATAGTTTAGTTTAGATGGTTTCGCTGCCTATACACTTTGGTTTATACGGTTTGAACAAATATTTTTTAAATCCATTTTTAAACAGCTGTTTATTTAAAATCCATTTAATAGGCTAATGTTTCTAGTTAGCAAAAGCCTAACAGGTATATCAAAGTGTGAACTGTAAATTACAACCATGTGGTAGAAACAGGAAATACATACAAGTATGCATCATATGGACAGTTTAAACCTTAAAGATGTATACGGTTTCTACTAATGTTTTCAAAACCGGATCGGACGTCGAACCGAACGTCTTACTGGTTTGGTGGTCAGACCGGTTGGACCGGATGTAACTATATTTTAACTATATTTATATATGTAATTAAATATAAGTAATTTATATTATATATATATATATATATATATATATATATATATATATATAATATATATATATATATATATATATAAGGGAGAGATCAAATGAGAACTAGTTTTTTTTTGTGACAACTCTAGGAACCAATCTCAACCACTAGTTCTTAATGGCAAAATTGTAATTAACAAAAACATATTTAAAAAATTTATAAATAAAAAAATAACATAAAAATAAAAAAATAAAAACACAAAAATGTTCCCCAACTTTCCTCTTTCATAAAAATATAAAAAAAATTATAAAAAATAAAAAAAATTCCCGTTTTTTTTAACGAAATTCGGTTTACACATGTGTAAATCCGATACTACACATGTATATAACCAGATTTACACATATGTAAACAACGAATGTACGATTTTTTTTTTTGAAAAATATATCAATAGGGTAGGCGTTGGAAGATAAAATACTGAATTTTATGGTAATTTTTTTTAAAAATGATGTCGTGAAAAAAAGTTACGCACGTTAAAAAAAGGGGGGGAAATGGCATGTGATTTGCATGTGATAAAAAATGAGTGGTTAAGATTGGTTCCTAGAGATCTTATAAAAAAAGATGGTTCTCATTTGAACTCTCCCCTATATATATATATATATATAATATAATATATATATATATATATATATATATATATATATAATATATATATATATATATATATATAATATATATATATATATATACACATATATATATATACACATATATATATACATATATATATATATATATAATATATTATATAGTTATATATACAACTTAACTATATTTGTATATCCAACACATTAATTTATGGTTTAACACCCGTTTTTATCCATTAAAATAAAACAAAAAAAAATAAATTAAAATTTAGTTCGAACCAGTCCGGTTTCCAGGTCCGACCGCCGATTCGGGACAAAACCGGCAGGTTTGACCGCCACAAACCTAGTCATAGCGAACCGGACCGGCTAAGGGGCCGATCCCCGGTCGGACCGGCGGGGCCGATCCCCGGTCGGACCGGCTGGTCCGATCCGGTCGCGAACAGTCGAAAAGAACGGTTCGGTCTATATGGTTTGAAATGGTCAATAAGACTTCGCTTTGACTGGTTTAAACGGTTTACACCTGTATCGTTATCAACTCCTGTACGTAAATAGTTAAGTAGGATGTGGGGACGTGGGGTTGTAGGCTACAGACACGGCCCAATCGGCCCATCTCATTATGGTGTGGATATATAAATTGCTCAATATCTTTTTTCCTTTATGTAAGCAGATTTATTTTAGTTAACATATTTAAAGATTAAAGAGGTCAATGATAAAATCTTTAATTTTATAATTTTATTTATAAAGTAAAATATCTTTCATCTTAATCTTCCTATCCTAATAAAATGGTATCTTTTAATAACACGTGTCAACACCACAATTATCCTCACTAAATATTTTCCGTCTCACTTTCTTATTAAATAATTATCTTAATTACAAATTATATTATTTAATACTATTTTAAATTAATAAATTAAGAAAGAGATCTATTTGTTAATGTTATTTCAAAATAAATAATTTTTTATAAAATAATAAACTTTTCTAAAGCATATAACTTTTTTAAAAATACGAAATATTTTAAACTGGTATTTTTAAAAAATTAAATAAAAGCAATGTTTTTAAAACCAAAAATAATTAAATTTGGGAGTTATAATAAAGAAAATTTTAAAAATAATATTTTATACATTTGGTTTTAAAACAAAATGTTAATATTTTTAGAAAAAAAATAGTAATTTTTTTTTAAAATTTGATATAACTGTTTTATTACTTATAATCATTTTACATATATAATTTCAGTCATATCATATTTTAAAATATTATTTTATAATTAATAAATTTATTATATTAATATTTTATTTATTCAACCCTTGTAATAAATGTTATTATATTAATATTTTATTTATTCAACCGTTTTATTATATTAATATTTTATTTATTCAACCCGTGTAACACACGGGTTTACTAAAACTAGTACTTTTATATGCTAATACTTTAATACATTCATAACCTGAAATTTGTAGTTCATTTTCTTTAAATGACTAATTGGATCACTAACCCATCAGATAATCTTAATTACTCGAGTACGTAACCTGAGACCACCCTTAGTAAGAAACCCATCTTTTGTCATTGATATGATTTAAATCCAACAACTCTCATTATTAAGTTTTAAGATATCTCATATCAATCACTTGAACTAAATATTATTAGTAATTAATTTATGAAAAGCAAATGATCTAAATCATTAAATCTAGTGATGTATGATCAAAGGAGGTTGTATACGAATCATCTTCACATAATCACAAATGAAAATTTTCTATTGAAGATTTTACATGACATTTTTAGTATAGATAATGGTTGTAGACCTATGATACTCTTTTATATCTCTCCTCTATCACGCGAGGTGCTGACTGTTGAGATAGTGTAAAAGTGCCGGACAACATTTAATATAAAATTTTATTTTTCTTGAATAATCATAATATTATAACTTTTTTGAAGTTTTATTTTTTTTAATATTCTAATATCTATTTTTGTGAAAACCAATATCTTTTAAAAATAAATTCTATTTAGTTTCACATATATTTGAAAGCGAAACATTTTCAGTAGAAAAATTGGAATATTTGAATTTTTTTAATAAAAAATAGAGATTTAAAAATGTTAAAATTACAAGTTTTTATAGGAAAAATTAAAACTACTAAGGTAAGTAGTGTGCACCTCCATAAATATAACACTCATTCATAACCTTTTATTAAGTTTTACACAAAACCAAATAAACTATGCCGATAGGATAAACAGTAGAACCAAAATAGATTCAACGTTTAATGAAAGATTCGGTCAATTTTTTATTTTTAGCTGAACGCTTTTAAAACTATTCCTGTAGACAAATATATTTAGTTTTCTCAATAATAAACTTCAATTTGAATTGTTCAAGTATGCATTTTAAATTGTGTATTTCCACTTTTATTTTAAATATCTTTTTGTATTCTTTCTATTCTCCAAAACCGGCCGGTCGAAAGTAAACATTTGCAATTTAATAGTATAATCAAACACATGCAATGAACATGATGAAAGAATCATCTCAAGTCTTAACTTTCAATTTACTATTGTTTTTTTTTCATGTGACATTGATGTATTGGTGTTTAGACCAAGTAGAAAACCATATTTGTTAAAATTTAATAAGGTTTTACACGACAACAATATTATCAGAGGTCAAATGAGCATATTCGTCTTTTAAAAACATGTTTAATTCAAAACATGAACGTTGTATTATGATTTATGAAGGTAAAACAAGTCATATGAAGCTCGATTTCATGGATTGCACCATAAATGCTAGCGGGTGGAAGAATAACCACAAAGTTTTATAGAAATGGTAATTTACTAACGTGTCATTAACAAATGGGAATGAAATTTTAAAATTGAATAGATGAACAATGAAGCAAGCAACTTTACAGGTTTTCAGGACCTTTAAAGAGTCAAAAGATGATTGCTTAACATATGAACAATAATAAAATAAAATAAAGAGACATTTTTAGCTTCTAGAAGTTTTGATAGATGACAATGGCTAGAGGTTCTTTTATATATATATATTTGTAAGTTGTAACTACTTCAACCTACCAAAGTTATGGGGATTCTTAAGACCCAAATAATTACAAATATCTTTTAATGTATTATCATAAGATGCATTAAAAATTTCATTTTAATCACCTTTAACATTCGTTAAGACTAAATCCCACAAATGAAATTCAAGTTTTACATATTAGACCTGATCATATTAAGTCTATCCCGATTAACGCCTAATGATATAATTCTATGCAACTTAAGCCTAACAATATTAAGACTAATTTATTATAGATGAAACTTCGTAACTCTTAATAACTTTCAACTGATTAAATTGTTATGGATATTATAGTTTTATTTTAAATTCTTTAAGAGTGACAAGCACTCCGGATTTTACTTGACCGATTGAAGCCCTCATAGAGAGATAGTATATTGCCCTAATTCGTAATCAAAACGCTAAGTAGTAAGATACCCAATTCTAATTATGTAATTTTATAGTCCGATTAGAAAATATTCGAATACAAAATTAAGTAACTAGCATAGGTAAGTAGCATTTAATGGTGTTTATGTTTGTGTGAATCATATTTTGTTGGTTTGATCAAGTGTTTGGTATGGGTAATTTTCGTGAGTCATGTGTGGTTAACTACTTTACTTAGGGTGTAATTTTCTTAATGTGTAATAGGTTAATCAATATATCATTTTCTTTATTCTATCTATAAGAGATTTATATCTATAGGAGTTAGTTTTTATCAATAGAAAAATTATATATAAGAGATTTATATCTATAGGAGTTAGTTTTTATCAAAGATAATAAAAAGTAGAGATCTAGGAATGATATGACATGCTCGTGATGACCAAGGTTATTATGTCATTAAACTTAGACTTCTAATTAATATAACCATTTTAATGATAACCTAATATGGTTTCATACTATGATTAATTTACATGATAACGGGATAACATTCTAGAACTATATATAAGTCGACATTAAGAAATTTATTTATTTATTCATGTTGAAGTCACGAAGGTGTAAATACTCTAGTCCGAACTGGAGGTTTCCATTTTTAGTTGTTGAACGGAACAACCTAACAAGTTTATATAATTACTCAGAAATTAATTTTGAATAATACTTTAGAGAGAATGATGTCATTTCGGAGTCAAAATTCATCAAAAGTGACGTGTCATACGCAAGACGCATTCCAAGAAACATGCTAATTGGTCTACGAATTATTATTTTTAAATTCGTTTATTTATAAAGAAAACGCATTCATAAATAAAATCTAAGTCAAATCGTTTTCTTAATTAAATTTGAAATAGACCATTAGATATTTCGATTAAATAAACCTTTTCAAAGAGTCCTAATCAAATTGCGTCTGTTTTTAAATCATTTTATATTTTTATTTATTTGTTATTTGTTATTACTGTTATTATGTTTATTTTTGCAAAAAAAAAATCACGTTCCTTAAAGTTGCATTATTGCTATTAGTAGTAAGGGGTAATTTTATAAAATAGTAACAAACTTTTAAAAGTGTTCCAATTAGGTAACTGAAATTTTAAAAATGTTCCAAATGTGTTACTCAGTTTTTATATTTTATACAAATTAATAATCATAAGATATTTTTTAGCATGTTATACTTTTGGATTAGTTAGAAAATAATTTTTTTCTATATTTTGATGCTGATATGGAACGTTGACAAAAAATTTAGGCATATTTTTTATTTTTTTCATAACTAACATGTTTTTTTAATTTTTTAATATAATATTATATATTGAAAATTCTGACTCTCACGTTTTTTCCATCATTACTTTCTTGTTATAAGAAAATTTGGTAATGACTCGATTTGATCGTTTGATGGTCTAATTTAAGAAACATATGTATGAGTAACTATAAACTAAAACATTTTTGAAACTTGATTATTATTTTGTGATATTTTTCCTAGTAATAATATTTTATGTTATAAAAAAAGTATAAAGTTACGGTTCAAGCTAAAACATAAAAGTGAACGAAGGGGGACATATACGTGTCATTTTGATTCAATAATACGCAGGTTCGGTAAACAATAAACTATGTAGCAGGTGGTTGTGTCAAATGGAGTAGTTGGCTCATTGACTCTTAACAAATGAGAATGGAAACACTTGTACTTTTTCAAGCATCCACTTATTATTTTATAAAGATATTTAAATCATCTCACAAATGGTTAAGCATTTTATAAGAGCGTGAACACGTTAAGCGTCGTTTAATACAAAACTAATTTTAAGTGATCAAGAAATTAAACGTCACTTAAGTTGGGAGCTAATGATAAAAGTTATAAACTTTGTAAAAACCGCACATGTTTAAATCTAATTAAGAGTCTATTAGAAGACCTTAAAATGAGGTGTTTAGAAGACCTTAAAATCAGATATTACGATAGAAACCATAACAATTATGCATATCTATATATATTAATAAAAGAAGCTTATTTGGTGACACGTGACGCAATGATAGAGCTTGTAAATCTTAGTTTTCTGTCTATCTCTCTTAATAAATTATTATATTAACTATTAATAATTTAAATATATTTATTTTAAGATTAAAACTATTTTTTATTAATTAAGTAAAAAGATCTTTTTATAAATGTAATATCTTTAATAAATAAGAAATTTTTGCAAAACATCAAACTTTTTTAAAAATAAGAAATATTTCAAAACTTGTGTTGTTAGCAAATAAATTTTTAACAAAACAAAAATGATTAAAATTCAAACTTTTCATAAGAATTTTTTTTAAAAAGTACTTTTCATAAGAAAACTTTTTCAAAAATGATTAAAATTCAAAATTTTATTATTTAAAGTCTAAACTAAACATAATTTCAATAATATCATATCTTCAAGATATCGTTTTATAATTTTCAAAAATTTCATTATTAACTATTTAAAATTTATTTATACAACTCATGTATTACACGGGATACTAACCTAGTATTGATATAATTACAAAACCTTAGACATATAAATAATTTATTTCTTTCTATCCTTTTCTAATTATACAATTACATACGATTATTCATGTTGATGTTCTCTTGATTTGTTTGAATCTAGTATTTATTCCTATTAAATTAGTGCATATACAAATATCATAGCATAAACAATACCTAAATTTCAAGTATTAGTGGGTGGTTCATTATTAAATAATCGTACTATAATTCATTTGATCATGGTAATCTTTCTTTTGAAAAAAAAAACTGATTTGGTATTAGTTATGTGAGATTTGATTCTTGTGAAACCCCTCACATGTACTTAGAAGATAACAAGACATTATTAATTAATTAATAAACAAATAATCAAAGTTTTACGCGTTAGCAACTATTTCCCATGCTCTTAGATAAAAAAGTAAAAAGGAACAAATATAATAAAAAAAACACAGCAACAATTCATGATTCATCAATTAACCTTCCTGTCTCCTTCAATCTCATCGTCTACCAACAAAGAACCATTCGACTCCATTTCCTCTTTATATAACACCCTTAATCAACAATCATCCCCCCAAATCCTCCATTTTCGATCATCTTCAACCTCTGATCTTCAAAACCCACAAACATCTCCCAAATGGGTAAAATCTTACACCTTCTGATCTGCATAATACTCACCAATTCGATCCTATCTTCAGCTCAAGATTGCAGCTCATACTCCTTCACAAACAACGCAATTTACGCCACATGCGTCACTCTCCCCGCTCAAAACTCCCACCTCCACTGGAACTACCACCCCACCAACGCCACCGTCGACGTCGCCTTCCGCCACACCGGCGTTACGACGTCGCAGTGGGTGGCGTGGGCCCTCAACGTTGACGGAAGGGGTATGCTCGGGGCTCAAGCGCTCGTAGCTTTACCCGAGTCAAACGGGTCGGTTCGGGCCTATACGTCGTCGGTTACGAGCTACGGTACGGCGCTGCAAGAGGGTCCGTTGAGCTTCGATGTGCCGGTGATCAGGGCGGAGAGAGTTAACGGTGATGTAGTGATCTATGCGACGTTGGTGTTGCCCAGTGGGAGAACGAGTTTTAACCAGGTGTGGCAGATGGGCCCGGTTTCCAATGGTGGTCCGGGGGCTCACGCGTTGGCTTCGGAGAATCGGAACTCCGTTGGGACGGTGGACTTTGTCACCGGTCAGGCCGGTGCCGGTGGTGCTGTTGGAGGGTCGTTGCTTCACAGGAGAAATGTAAGTTTTTTTTTCTTAAATCTTTATTGAGTCAGGTTGGTTTGTAAACGAGTCGAGCGATAACTTGGTTTATAACGATCTAACAAGCCGAATTCGAGCCAACTTTTCCTTGAGTGATTTAAGTAACGAGTCATTGTAAACATTCACTGCTCATAAATAATTATATATATACCATATACATAATTAAAAGTAAATAACGAGTCGAGCTTAGCTAGCTTGGTTTTCGAAAAGATTCGAGCCGAGCTGGCTCGGTTTGTAACCGAGCTTTTTCCGAGCGCGCTGTGAACCTTAGTTTTGATTAGAGTTAAGTTGTTAACAAATATTTGTTGATTTGACAGACTCATGGAGTATTGAACGCTGTGAGTTGGGGCGTGTTGATGCCTATGGGAGCCATGATTGCACGATACTTGAGGGTGTTTAAGGTGGCTCATCCTGCCTGGTTTTACATCCATGTTGCTTGCCAAGTGACCGCCTATGGTGTCGGTGTGGCCGGATGGGGGACCGGACTCAAGCTCGGGAGTGATTCCGAGGGAATCAAACATACTTCTCACCGCAACATTGGAATCACCCTTTTTGCCCTCGGAACTCTACAGGTACAACACACCACCAGCATCTTGTTTGCATTTAGTTAATAGGTTGTTTGAGTAACGAGTCAGATCAAGACCATTGAATGGGTTGGTTGAGTAACGGGTCATAACAGGGCCACTTAATGGGTTGGTTGAGTAACGGGTCATAACATTACTACTTAATGGGTTGATTTGAGTAATGTGGTTATGTTTGTGATGTAGGTGTTTGCATTGCTTTTGAGGCCGAAGCCTGATCACAAATACAGGATATACTGGAACTTCTACCACGCTGGTGTGGGCTATGCAGTGATCGCGCTTGGAATCACTAACGTGTTCAAAGGGCTCGATATCTTGGACCCCGAGAAGAAATGGAAGCATGCGTACATTGGTGTTCTTATATCTTTGGCAGCCATTGCAGCCATTTTGGAAGCCTTTACATGGTTCATTGTTTTGAATAGAAAGAAAGAAGAGAAGCAACAGGGACCTAACGGTGTTTACGGATCCAATGGCTACGGCAATGGTCACAGCCAGGGGGCATAGAGGCGGAGCTCCATGAATTGGCGGTTTTGAGGTTTTCTGATAGTGTTTGGATAGGTCCTGTTTATATGTTTTTTCTTGAGGTTGATTGTTAGGAGTTATATTCTTTGTTCTCATTTGTATTCAATATATGGGTTGTATTTTTTTGTTATATATACATATATATATATATATACATGCTTGTTTTTACAATCTTAAAAGCAAAAACAAAATCTTGATCCAAAGGAAGTAGTTGATTCACTTGCAGAATCAATATAAAGATGACATCCAATTTGTTCTTGTCATCAAAACAAAAAAAAGAAAAAAAACTTTTTCTACCTCGTTCATAAAGCGGGGCAGCTAGTTGTCAACAAATAGGCGAACGATTAGTGCGACATCTTTGCTGTTTGATATTGTTAACAGTTGAGTCCATCACATTCCTTGGAACTCTCACATGTTTCACATTTGGGCACAAGAGAAGCTATTTCATCCATCACTTGAGCTTTATCTGCTTCAAACTGTTCATCAGCTGCACCAGATTATGATTTCATGAATACCAAATTATGATTTCATGATTTATAGTCACAATCATCAGTTTTCAATGTTTGGATACACATATTACTTTCAAAACACACATCCAAACTGAAGTATATGGTTATGCAATGGACCAGATTCAAAACAACGAATGATGAATGATTGAATTTTTTTGATAATTAATTTGGAAGGAAAAATAGGGTATTTTATTAGAACTCAAGAAGGAAGAATTTGAGATGAGAGAGAGAAGAGTAACAAACTAGTCATGCTTTTTTCCTACCTCACTCACACCTTACCTCATCTCTATATACTATGAAAATAATTAATTAAATATCCTTGTTGACGTGTCATCACATTTTGTAATCTTGAAATCTCAGAGGTCCTTTTCTAATTCTGTTGCTTTTTCTAGTGTGAGTCATTCCCTTTTGTGGTGACAATTTAGATGCATTAGTACTTGACCCCATATTAGTCACAACATTACCTCCCTCTTTAACTTGCACCTTGTCCTCAAGGTGGAGATCAGGAAAAGACTGTAATAAGGTGCTGGAATCCTCCCACGTTGCATCAGCTTGGGTGAGACCATCCCACTGAACCAAACATTGTGAAACATGCTGATTAGAACGGAGAATGGTGCGGTGATCCAAAATAGCCACAGGCGTCAAGAGTAAAGTAGCATTAGAATCCACAAGATGAAGAGGAGTGATTTGCTGCTCAGGTTTGCCAAGACATTTCCGGAGTAAAGACACATGAAACACATTATGAATCTGAGCAGAGGCCGGAAGTTCTAGTTTGTAAGCGACCAACCCAACTTTCGCAATGATTTGATAGGGACCAAAGAACCTCCGACCCAACTTGTAATGACGTTGAAGGCGGACCGAACCCTGGCGATACGGTTGAAGTTTGACATAGACCCAGTCACCCAAGTTAAATTGGACATCTTGGCGGTGGGAATCAGCATAAGCTTTCATACGGTTCTGGGCCTGAGCAAGATTGTGTTTGAGAATAGTTAAAACAGCATCGCGGTCAAGCAAGTGGTTGGCCACTAATTCATTACGGGTGGTAGCAGGGAGATAACGGGTCAAGGAAGGAGGTTTGCGGCCATACAAAACCTCAAATGGAGTCGTTTTGGCTGCTGTTTGATAAGAAGTATTGTACCAGTATTCAGCCCAAGGAAGAAAGTGCGACCACTCCTTTGGGCAATCCGTAACATAGCAACGAAGATACATTTCTAGGCATTTATTAAGGACCTCGGTCTGCCCGTCAGATTGGGGGTGATACGCGGTACTAAACGAGAGCGTGGTACCTTGTAAACGATGCAACTCCCTCCAGAACTCAGACATAAAGCGGGGGTCGCGATCTGTAACAATATCAATCGGAATACCGTGGAGACGAACAATTTCATTGACAAAAACAGTAGCCACGCTGGTACTACTAAAGGAAGCGGGTAACCCAATGAAATGTCCATATTTAGATAAACGATCCACCACTACCATTATAACTGATTTGCCTTGAGATAATGGTAAGCCCGTTATGAAATCCATAGCTATATTTTCAAAAACTAATTCCGGAATCGAAAGAGGTTGAAGTAAACCTCCTGGTTTTGAAGAGGAAGACTTCATTTGTTGGCATATTTGACACTTAGTAACAAAATCATGAACATCCCGACGCATGTGTGGCCAATAAAAAGTAGAAGATAAGCGATGAAACGTGCGGGTTATACCAGAGTGACCGCCTACAACTGAGTTGTGAAACTCAACTAAAAGTTGGTGGCAAATAGGAGAACCGGTAGGAACGACCAATCTACCACGGTACAACAAGAGACCATCTGCAATGGAATGGTCCGGGTAATCAACGGGGTTAAGATGGATGACCTGAATAAGTGACTGTAAGGTAGAGTCAGCGGCCACTGCTGTTTTCAGATTAGCCAAAAAATAAGAATCTTGACTGGAACAAGCAAATAACTGAGGTGTATATATTCGAGAAAGCGCATCAGCCACACTATTAAGCTTACCGGGTCTATAAATAATGTCAAAGTCATAACCCAAGAGTTTACCGAGCCATTTCTGTTGGTCTGGAGTTTGTATAACTTGGTCCGTCAGATTACGAAGGGATTGCTGGTCAGTAATGATGTGAAACTTTCTACCGAGTAAGTATTGTCGCCATTTCGAAACAGCCTTTGTAATGGCGAACATTTCTCGTTGATAAGCGGAAGATTGTTGCATTCGAGGACACAATTTGTGACTATAATAGGCAATGGGTTGTTTATCTTGTGACAGGACCGCACCGATCCCTGACCCGGAAGCGTCTGTTTCTAATGTAAAGGGCTTAGAAAAATCGGGTAATTTAAGTACTGGAGCAGAACTGAGAAGAAGTTTGAGATTGGTAAAAGCATCAGCGGCATGGGAAGACCACAAAAAACCCTCTTTTTTTAATAAGCCAGTCAACGGTCCTGCAACTGAAGCATAGTTTTTAATAAGCCTGCGATAGTAGCCCGCGAGGCCAAGAAAACTACGGATATCTCTGACAGATTGAGGCGTAGGCCACTGTTGGATACTACGAATCTTTTCGGGATCAACCGCAACACCCGCAGCAGAAATCAAATGCCCCAAATATCCCACTACATGTTGACCAAAAACACATTTGGATAACTTGGCCACTAATTGATGAGTAAGTAGTGTTTTAAAGACTGTACGAAGATGTGCTAAATGATCAGTCCAAGTGGCACTATAAATCAGAATATCGTCAAAAAATACCAAGACAAACTTCCTAAGAAATGAGCGAAAAACGTCGTTCATCAAACGTTGAAAGGTGGAGGGAGCATTTGTTAACCCGAAAGGCATAACAAGGAACTCATAGTGACCATCATGAGTTCGAAAGGCGGTCTTAGCAATGGTACCTTCCTTTAGACGAATTTGATGATAGCCGGATAATAAATCCAGCTTAGAAAAGTACTTAGCACCATGCAATTCATCAAACAATTCATCAATTGTGGGAATAGGAAAACGATCGCGGATCGTGATGGCATTCAGAGCTCGATAATCCACGCAAAAACGCCATGTACCATCTTTTTTTCGTACCAATAAAACAGGGGAAGAGAAGGGGCTGCTGCTTGGTCTGATAATTCCCTGCTGAAGCATATCCTGAACCAACCTCTCGACCTCTTGTTTCTGAAAATGGGGGTAACGATAAGGGCGAACGGCTACCGGAACCGAATTAGGTAAGAGTTCAATAGAGTGATCTTGAGGACGCACTGGTGGAAGGCCACTGGGTGGTTGGAACACTTGCTCAAACTCAGTCAAAAT
This sequence comes from Flaveria trinervia, assembly GCA_025506515.1. Lineage (NCBI taxonomy): Eukaryota > Viridiplantae > Streptophyta > Magnoliopsida > Asterales > Asteraceae > Flaveria > Flaveria trinervia. The sequence goes on from CM046448.1 coordinate 12,003,721, forward strand.
TGGGCGAATATCAGGTGGGCAGTCCGCATTCTCATCAGGTGTCGGGTGCAATAAAGTAAGGTGAAAAAACACAGCAATACCATCAGTGTGGGCTAATTTACGGAGACCATTAAATTGTATACGTTGAGCCACTGGACTGGAATCACCTTTCCAGACAATGTGAGTAGAACCGACATGAAATTCAAAAGTTGCAGAAGCATAATCAGTCACAACTGGACCCAATGTAGCTAACCAAGAAACGCCTAACACCATATCCCAACCTTGTAGGGGCAGGACATAAAAGTCAACAAATCCAGAAGAGTTCTGAATTAGTAATTCAACATGTCGAGCTAAACCCGAACAAGGAAGGCGTTCACCACTGCCAACCAGAACCGAGAAGGGTGTAATGGCTTCAATGGGAAGGTTAAGGAAGTTTGCAACCCGTGGTTGAATAAAACAATGAGTGCTGCCACCGTCTAATAGCACCTGGACTGGCTTACCATTAACCGACCCCGTAAACCGAAGAGTTGAAGTCGAACAACCCCCTGCCAAAGCGTTGTATGATATTGCCGAATGAGTTTTAGTTTCCTCAGTTTGTAGGGTGTCTGCTAACGTTGAATCAGCGGAAGCATCCACTTCAGAATGCACAAAAGAATCAGGCGGTTCATCATCAAAAAATAACAGTTGAGGAGTGGCCTTACACCGATGATCAGAAGAGTATTTTTCGTCACATCGAAAACATAGCCCTAAGGCGCGTTTATTGGCTAATTCAGAAGGTGTTAAGCGGCGAAATCCACTAGACGAAGGAATTTTAGGATTACCTGATGAAGTCGAAGGGAAAATAGCCGGAGAGGAAGACCCCGTTTTGGGGGTAGCCAAAATGGGCTTGGAGTGTGGATTAAGAGATAAACGGCCCATACCGCGTTCCAGATTGATCCGAGTCTCATGGATTTGGGCCAAACGAGTAGCCTCATCGACGGTGGTCGGTTTGTGTACCAACACCGATTGTTTGATATCAGATCTCAAACCGGAAATGAAGCAGTGCACTAAAAACGAAGGAGGTAAAACCATAGAACGAGTAGAAATTGCTTCAAACTGATTACGATAATCAACTACTGTCGTTGTCATCTGTAATTTAGCAAGGAGACCCTCCGGCTCCTCAATATCACGAACTCGAAAACGGAGAATAATTGCATCTGTAAATGAGGACCAAGTAGAACAAGGAGAATGACGAGATAACCAATCATACCAGTCAGCGGCTGCATCGTCAAGATAAAAGGAGGCAATCATCAAACGTTCTGGATCCGGAATTGAATAGAAATTGAAGTAGCGATTGGCCTGAGCCACCCAGCGTTCTGGATGTTGACCAGCAAAACGGGCTAAATAAATGGGAGCAGGTTTATGGCGCCCTAAGATAGAGCCGCCAGCATCACCGGAACCACCGGTTGTCTCCACATCGATCGAAGGTTTCTGTTTGGAAAGGAGACCCACCTGAACACATAACTTGTTCAACAATTTCTTAGTATCCTCCAACGATGTAGCAATCAAAGCCACATCAGATTGTTGAGCTGCTTGGGAGATTTGAGATTGTAATTCCTTGTGGGAATCCTATAACGATTTGAGAGAATCATCGAGGACCTTGAAACGAGTGCCATCAGCCATGGTGCCGATGGAGAATGAAAGCACCAATGAAGTATATGGTTATGCAATGGACCAGATTCAAAACAACGAATGATGAATGATTGAATTTTTTTGATAATTAATTTGGAAGGAAAAATAGGGTATTTTATTAGAACTCAAGAAGGGATGAGAAGAACAGTAGCAGAATTTGAGATGAGAGAGAGAAGAGTAACAAACTAGTCATGCTTTTTTCCTACCTCACTCACACCTTACCTCATCTCTATATACTATGAAAATAATTAATTAAATATCCTTGTTGACGTATCATCACATTTTGTAATCTTGAAATCTCAGAGGTCCTTTTCTAATTCTGTTGCTTTTTCTAGTGTGAGTCATTCCCTTTTGTGGTGACAATTTAGATGCATTAGTACTTGGCCCCATATTAGTCACAACACAAACAATCCCTTAAAGATCAACGAATCAAAAGATATTTGTTTTTATACCTTTTTCAAAAGTGAATTCACTAAGAAACCGAAGGAGTTTGCTTCTATTCGCGACCAATACATTCACTATATCCTGTGGCTTGTTTTGATTTGCAGGAAAAGCTGTTAAGAAAAGTTGGGAATATCCCATGTGACGGGAAGATCAATATTAAGAAAATGACACTACAAGTGGTTTTATATATTTATATCCCCTTAATTACCTTGAAGACATGGAAAGCTTGCAACTGTATGGTCTTGTTTGAATCCCGAAGAAGGTTCATAAGAATCCTCATGTTTTCCAATGAGCTCACATACCGTACCATAACAGCTGTATTTGAACGATCCAGTAACATAGCTCCTAACAACTAAAACATATAAAAAGTCCAGTTTAATCATGAGAAACTGGAATTTCATAGAAATTAACAGCACAAACAGTAGAGACCTTAATAGCATTTCGTCTGGTGATGTAGTTAGAAGATTCCAGCAATGCATTATACTCCTTGAAAAACTGCAATCAACCTGTTTTCTTAAGTATAGTCAGGACTAAAGAGACTACTTTATAATAAAAACACTTGCCCAATCATAATTATTGGTAAGATATTCAGCAACGGTCGATTTGTGCCTCGTTAATAGCTCCTGGAACACGAATAAAATGAAAAAATTAGCAATTCATACAATGGTACTACGAACATTTTATGCACACACAACACATAAACCTTAAATGTTGCTGCTGCATCTGATGATACGTCAAAATTTGGATCATGTTGATAGCTGAAGAATGTTTTCATGTGATCAGACTCCAATATATATTTTGCAACTACTTGATGACGAATGCAGTCTCTCAAGATCGCACCAAATGATATAGCAAGTTCTGGGTCGTCATACCTGAACATTGAATATTTTGTACTATAACTTTTTGAATAAAACGATGATGCTACAAATATACTGTGGGCGAGTTTTGACCCGTAGAGATACACTTAACCTGGATTGACCCATTTATAAGTAAACAGGTCTGAATTGCAAGTTCAAGATAAGACACTTACCCAGGTATCAACATATCAAGAATATCTGTATTTTGTTCTAAATATTCAGCAGCAACGTAATGTCCATGAACCCGTTGCCTTTGTAGATTTGCAAGCACATGGGTGATATCTTGACGAGACTTCAGGATACCAAACTCAATTGTCAGTTACATTATCAAAAAGATTAAACTTAAGAATTAGCAACTGAATTGTTAGTTGCTATATACCCCAGGATCCAAATTAGGAAGGTAGACAATTAGAAGGCGTAATATATCTTCCTTGAAAAATTCCTGGGTTAACTTTGCACAAGCGTCTTCATGTGGTTCTGACATATCGTCGCCATAAAGTACTATCTTCATTTCATGAATGAGTCTCGTTAATTCACGAACCTGAATCATTAGTTAGCTTAATTTAGCATATAAGCAATGATTGGATAGGTTTAAAAAATCATTAACTACATACTAATTCAGTAAGTGCTGAATAATGGATTGGTTGGTAATTGGGAATTAACTACCTAATTGGCTCAAGGACATAGCTTAGTTGGAACTTCTTTTGAATCCGGGGATGACAATAGGCCGGGTTTTGGTATTCCCAAACCTAAATGTAAAACAGTTTTCCAAACCTGGCCCCTTACCGGTCGGGTACGTGAGATCCCCATTTATCTAAGTGGTTACTATTAATTCTCATTACATGAAACTTGATACCAAACTCGACCCTAAGGCCGACTTGAAATATCTAAAGAAATGAGTAAACTTTTCTAAAAATTAAAAATTTCCAACTATTCATGATGTCCTAACAAATTCATCAAGTACCATCAATAGCATAATCAGTCTAAAATATCTAAATAAACACAACAATGCAAATCGAAAACATTGCATACAAAATATAACTAAGATCATCAATCTCCACTCCAATATTCCATCGATCCCACATACCATCATCAATTCATTATATCAAGTTTTTGTATCGAATAATCAGGCTGCACGTGGGGCGTGAGCTACACTAAAACCATCCACGGGTTAGAGCTGCCCAAGAAACTTTATACCAAGAGCAGTTCCTGTCCCAATAGCAGCTCAATTAGCTCGGTTTTTTATTTTCCCTGTCGGTTTCGGTGTTTTGTCATCCCTACTCGAATCATGCTTTATGTTAATTAGGTTGGGAACATGTTAAAGATTGCACCTTCCTATGTAAAGAGTAAAGACCTAATTACTTTAAAACTAGTTTTACAATACAAGTGTCCTAATTTCATGGAATTCGTGGTACCATATGAAGTTATAAGGCGCATACCAAAGGCTTATCAGATATCTGTTCGGATTCATAGGCGCATCAAACAATTCAACGTGCATCAAGAACAAATAAAGACCCATTATTCAGAAATCAAAATGAAACCCTAATGGAAAAGCTAAAGTTAGACAAACATACCTTGTCTTGGCGCTTGGCTTCACGAACATCAGGATTAGGGCACGTGTAGGTGAGAAGCTCACGGATATGATGAACAAGCTCAATAGGCGTGAGTGGCTTCTGTTTGAATAACCCCTTCATGTTATCACGAAACAGAGCACAATTGAGAGATCCCCAATAGGGTTTCGACCCCTTTGGATTACGAGCAATGCAATCGGTTGATTGATCGGAAACCAGAGGATTGCACCGATGAACAAGGAAAGAATGAGATGCAATTGGGACGAAATAAGGGGATGAAAAGAGGAAAGAGTTGGATGGTGGATGAATCAAGTGTTCATCTGACCTTTGATTGACGGTGTGATGGGGCACCACAAATGGGGAATTGCTTACAGATGAACCGATTTGTACGGGATGATTGGAGTCCCATATTGCAGGTTATCGTTTCAGGAGGATTTCATTTCAATGCATGCAATTATGCAAATGCAATGATGTGCATGTTTGGCACAACTTGATTGTTAACTTTCAATAAGTTAATTAGTTAAAAAAATATTTATTAAATTAAAATTACTTTTTAACTGATTTTTTATATAAGGTATAAAATAGGTTTTGAAAAGTAAAGATAGATTATTTATTAATTTTTGAAAACTACTTTAGTTTAATTTCTTATTATATTTTTTTACTACCCTCTATTAACTTCTCTAATTTTTAAATTATGTATTTTTTGATCATTTTACAACATTTTTAGTTTATAAGCTAATCCCAATACTTTTGTAAAAACTCTTTTGAAAAATCATAAGTTAATAAATTACTTTAGTCAAAAGTAATTTTCAACCAAAATAAGCAACCCCAAACACGCCGATAACGCTATCTTAGAGAGGCTTTAAAGAAAAAAAATGACAAAAATCACAATGTGCATGTTTGGAATTGTTTATTTTTCTCATGCATTTCAATTATTAACTTTTGAGAAGTCATTTGTAATGATTACTTTTAGTCTTTATTTTCTTTTTGTTTATTACTTTTCTTTCATTAAAAAAACTCTAAAACACAATTGTTTTGTTTCCTTACAATTTCTTTCTTTTCACTTCTTAAATAAATTCAAGAACATAGTGTTAAAACATTCACGTAGGTTCCCTGTATGTGAACTATTTTATATATTATATGTAATAGTTGTGAGTGTTAGTAAATGTGAAATAAAATAAAAAATATTATTGTTTATTTATATTTGATTTTTAAAGTATTCTCAACTCATTTTCTATCCGTATCTTCATCCTTATATTTTAACAAAAATAAATAAAACAAGCATTTCATCTCATTCTCATCTCCATACCTCATTTTTATATTTTTAAGGGACAACACCCTCATTACCCAAATATATGGATTCATTATTTACCCCTTATCATTTTAAATTTTTTTTATAAGTGTACTTGAGTAAAAGATATAGAAATGATATTGATATATACAGGGAATAAGATGCGAGAGATTTAAAAAAAGATGATTAAATTTAGAATATAGTGTTTTTTGTATATTATAAAGATAAGAATGGAGAACAAGATGCGGATATTCTAAGGAAGTGAAATAAATCGGAAAATATTTGTGTTTCTAATTTTTTTAACAGGTATAATTTAAAGGAATTGAAAGAAATATTTTTCTAATAATATATATTTCAGGATTTCCACTGATTAAGAAAAAAGTAAAAAAAAGATATAATGTAATTTTATGTTTTAAAGTTCTAAAAAAAATAAGTTACAATTTTTACGTGTCTGTGGATTGAAATTTGAAAGGAAGGGAAAAAGAAAGGTACAATTTCATAATTATTTTCTGGTGTATCATGGATTATAGTTTGGTTAAAAGAGTAAAATGACACATGCAAAATATTATAATTGTATTTAGTTACTTTTTTTTGATCCTGTCAATTTAAAATAAAGTTAGGAGTAAATAATATTAATAAATCTTACCTCTGTTTTTCTACTTTATTTCATTAAAAGTTTTACAACACACATATTTACTGCTTCTTTGCTTATCTATTTTAAAAGAACTAGTTAACAAATCTTCCTTGCTTCTTTGTTATTTTCATCCAAAATTATTAGCTCTATTCTTTTAAAATATTAAATATTTATTGTTAAAATGAAACTTATGTAAATTTTCATAGAGAAACAAAATCGTAATTTATGTTTACGCGGTATTTATCTCTAAAAAAAGATGTTAATATATATTTACATGTTGCTGATTAAATTTACATTTATGTGTTTGGATGTAAATGTAAACTGTTTCATTTTGTTTTGGTAGTCAAACGTAAGAAAAAATATTTTTAATTCTCATATAATTAATAGTCTGAATTAAAATAACAATCTAAAGAGTTTGGTATGCAGGCCCAAAGCCCAAAGTCAGTTAATGACTTAATTTTATAACTAGGGCTATTCAAATAATTAGGCGTTAAAAACTCATTCAAACTTATTTGAAAAAAACTTGAATTTTTACTCGTTCGAGATTTGGCTCGGTTGTAAACGAACCGAGCAGCTCGGTTCGGTTTGAAAATGAACCGAGCACGAGCAAAGGTACGCTCGCTCGTCGCTCGCTTGGTTTCGCTCGAATTATTTTTAAATTTAGTTTTTATATATTCTATATTTATATTTGTCAATCTATTTAATTATATAGCACTTACCACTATTTTAATTATTTAGTTAAAAAACCAACTGCCTATAATTTGATTCTTAAAGAACATTTGCATAAACATTGGTAAAGATACCTACAATTGGAACTTGAAAATTGAAACTTTTAAATGAATTATTAGCTTTGCTTTAAATTATAACATGAAAACAAACAAAATCGAGCGCTCGTTTTATAACCGAACCGAGTTCAAGTATGAAGTTTGCGCTTGAATTTGTAAATTCGAACCGAACCAAGCCGCTTGGTTTAAAACCGAACCAAGTTCGAGCGCAACTACGTTCGGTTTGGTTCGGGAATAGCCAGCCCTATTTACAAGGGGTAGTGGGCGGTGGCCCTAAATCACACCAGCTAATTTTAAATAAAATTTTCATCTTTGATAATAACATGTTCCTAATTTGATGTATTGAAAACTTTAGGATCTATACTATAAGGAATCTTCTTATAGTTAACGCCAAATTGCAGCTAACACATTACACATCTGTAGTATTTTAGAATCTATGAACTCTAATCTAAAAGAATCAAACGTTTCTTAAACGTTATCACTTTACAATATATGATCTTTTTATTTAATGCTACAACAGCCTCAACTAATATTAAAAGTGTTAATAAAAAAAATCTCCTTCCTTTATCTTAAGAGGTTTGAACCAGAATATATCATCCATTTTTAATCAAACACCTTTGGCAAAAGACATCTAAGATCTTCATAGTTATTAAATTCAAATTAATATTTACAACGAAACAATAATCTTAAAAACAAACAATCATTGCCCCAAGATCCCAACAAAAATCAAGAACAAACAAACATGTCATAAAACTAACACCTAACAAACAATCTCCACCAAACATGGATCATGCCGTTTCACAGCCTGGAGGGTCGAGTTCCCCGTCGTAAACCGGCTTCACGTTATGGCATTCTTGAACCGCAGGGCCCGAAGGACCATCGTACGTCAAGCTAATGTCGGAAATGTGCACATTCTCACACCCATTGTTGGCCTTGCTGCATCTAAGCTTCACAACTTCTGGTGTATTTGAAGTCCCCTTTATATTCTTGATGTACACATTGTGTACCTTAACCTTTGATGGATTCTGCATGTGTCACATAATAATAATAACCAAATTAGATGCATAGTTGGATAAATAAGACATAATATAATAACCGGAATCTTTCGGTTTTAGTTCCGGTTTTATTACTGTTATCGTTATCTGTTATCGTTATCGTTACTGTCAACTTTATTATTATTATTTGTTTTAGGTATTAGAAAGCTTTGCATGCATGCATGCAATAATGTAATACGTACATCTTTTTTGCATTCAATATGTGGGCAATACTCTTGCTCAATGATAATAGGGTTGTTAACTTTATCCATGCTAAGATCTTCAAAATGCATATCGGAAACTTCACCGGGTTGTGAATCGGGCCATGTTTTGATCCGAATGCCGTTCTCAGTGCCCGAGAACGAGCAGTTCTTCACGTAAACTCCTTTTACGGGCTTCTCACCGGTGTTTCGGCCCAAACTCCCGACACTAATACCATGGCCCGGCCCGCATTTCACTCCTTCAATGTGCAAGTCCTCACATCCATCGCCAATCGAAACACAATCGTCACCGGTTTCCATAACCGAGTTCTTGATTGTGATGTTTTTCGACCACCCGATGTGGATTCCGTCGGTGTTCGGGCTCTCTGCGGGCGCTATCGCGTGGAAATCGTCGAAGGTAACATTCGTGCATGTCATTAAGTTCACGTGGAAGTTCTTGCTGTCCTTTGAAGTTATTCCAGTGATCAAAGAATCCTTGATGAAGTTAAAGCTTAGGTTCTGTCACATAAAACATATTATGGTCGTTAATTCATGAATTACTTCGAGTCTAACATCATTAACGGTTAAACTTCATATCTACACATACATACTGAAGTGGTGACCCCTTTTTAACTGTTGTTTTCGGGTCGTTTATCGCCCACGCCATCGCGGCTCCAACACCATCAACCGTACCCGAACCTGAACAAACATAAATTCTCATGATAATGATAATGATAGTAATAATGATGCCAGGTAACCAGAAAAATGATCATTTCTAGTGGTTACAGATTTTGCGACCGTTTTGCGACTGAATTTAAATATTGGTGGCTGATTAGCAACCCAATATAAATTAGTCTCAGACAGTTGCAAAATCTATACCAGTATACTTTGTACCTGACAATGTTAAGCCAGTAATATAGCTAAATGTGATCCATTGGACGCCTTTCGGAATAACCACAGGATCTTCGGGACCTATCAAGGTCCCGTCGATCTTAACCTCGATATGGGCCTTACACGGCCCCTTAAACTCGACCACGTTCAAGCAAAACCGCCCTTTCGGGATGACCAACGTGCTAGGGTCCGATGCGGCACACGCCTCATCCCATGCATCATTCAAAGCCTATATACAAAAATCAATCACATAAAAATCTAACAATATTCAAGAACATGATGTTGGATAATCGTTTAATTGGTTAATCAATCGTTTTACCTTACTAATCTCTGCATCCGGCTTTGCCCCAAATTTTGTGATGTCGAAAACTTTAGCTTGCGCGACGACTAAGAACGTAAAAATGGCGAAAACGAAACATGATTTGAATCTCATTGTGACTAGATTTGTGAGTTTGTATTGGATGATTAGATATGCTAATATGATTTGATGGTGTTTATGATCTTGTTGACACACTAATATTAGAACAAAATTTGCATGAAACACCAGATTTGTTGGTGTGTTGTTTTAGAAAATTATAAGAGATCGTGGTTGCTTAAATATGGTGTGTTAGAAAGTGGTTCAACCGCATATTTCGCCTATTTAAAATTAGAAATTAGATTTTATTTTTCACTTACTTTTAATTTAAGTTTAATTTATTTAAGCTATATGTTGCATCTTTGATATAGAATTGCAAACCATTTCATTCAAGACATAGAATTAATGGTGTTTTTATTAAGACTTTATGTAAAATTATATTAATACTGCATATGCTAATGTAACTTGTGATAATTTTGAGTATTTATTTTTGTTAAATTCTAGTAAAATAAATAATTTGAAAATACAAAATTTGTGGTCGCACGATCTTAATTTATGGATCACGATGTAAAAACGACGCTATTTATGGAAGTTAAGAGTTTGTAGTCGTCCTTTGAAATCGGTCTACAGAAGTTTGTGGACTAAAAATTAGACCATAGTAATAAATTTACATTTTTATATTTTAAAAAATATGGACTATTTTTTATATTTTTAATTTTTCGAATTGGTCTCTCCTTCAATGGCGGAACATAATTAGGTTGCGGAAGAGTGGGCCATGTCGCCCACTTAGAATGTTGGGTGCGACTATGTAAAAATAATTTGATAATAATTTCTTATTTAGGTTTATTTGAAGATTTTGATCAAATTTTAATGTTTAGTTGTAAAAAATAGTGATTTTAATAAAAATATCGATATCTAAAATTTATATGTATAAATAGATCATTGGTAAATTGATTATTTTGTTACATTGACGAATAATGTTTTGACGAATAATGTTTTGAGATAACTGAATAAAGTTTGCTAAGTGTTTACAAACTTAAAAATGACATGAGAGATTACGCAACTTATTTTGAAACAAAGAGGTTGGATCTTGTTGGAAACAAGCAAATAAAACTCAACTTCACTTTGATTTAACACCGACGTCAATAGATGGTGTTTAATTATTAAATTAAATTGAACTGATATGACAAAGTTATTAAATAGATATTTTATACTAGGATTAACCACATATTGGTTTAAATAATCTTTAGATTTTCTCTATATATAGGTTTGTATGTTGTGGGTTTGAATCAATAAAAAACAAAAAGTAATTATAAAAATCAATAAATCAAATATCTATCTCCGATGTATTCATATAAATGGATTATATTTTGAATAAAAAAAATAAAACCTTGTATTTTTATATGATCATGTTTATAAAAAGTCAAAAAGAATATAAGTTATTACTATTTTTATCATTAGCTTTGGTCGGTGGGGTATTTTTTTATCTTTTTTTTTGTGTTTTAATTTTGTTTTTTTGTTTGTGTTTTAGTTTTTCTTTTTATTTTGTTTGTGTTTTAATATGTTTTGTTTTGGGTGTGGGTTTGATTTTTTGTGGGGTTTGGGGGTGAGGTTTTTTTGTTGGTTTTTGTGTTCGGACACGTCTCTCTGATGTGTGTTTCGATTATGTTCGTTGTCGTTGTCTTTCTCTGGGTTCCTATTTTCTTTTTTTCATTATCGATACTCTGACGATACTCGCTATTAATGTTTGGGTTTTCCTTTTGTTTGCTTTTTTTGAGGCTTTGGTTTTCGTCGATTTTCTATTTTGACTGTCGCCTTCTTGCGACTTTGATTTCCGTCTGTTTTGTGTATGGTGTTGTATTTTGATTTAGTTTTAGGTTCTAAATATTCTTGTGTGTTATAGATTTAGGGTTTTGGTGTGTTTTACTTTATGTGTTTTGGTGGTTTAGGGTTACGTTAAAACTCGCATAGCCGCGGCAACGCGCGGCAGAAAAAACTAATTTATTTTAATAGATGAAAATTTAGTTTATTGGTTTTTATAATTTTTTTTTGGTTTTTATTTCAACTCAACCTTTTACTTAGGGGAAAAAGTACACACAATCTACCCTCTTTTTGCAACGTAGAATTTATTTTAAGGAGTAAATTCTATGGATAGTTTCTGGGATATGAGCGTATTACAATTTTAATTTCTATTTTTAATAAATTAATGATAAGGTTTTGAACTATGCATAGTTTTTTAAGTTAACGTAAAATTATCAATATATCTCTAAATTTAAAAAATAATAACTTATAAATAAAACTTAACTTACCTCCACACAATTCCATCCATCACACCTCACCCCCTCCTTCCATCTTCTTCCATCTTCATCTTCATCTTCATCTTCATCTTCATTTTCATCTTCTTCATCTTCATCTTCTTCATATTTTTCATCTTTTTCATCTTCATCTTCATCTTCATCTTCATCTTCATCTTCATCTTCATCTTCATCTTCATCTTCATCTTCATCTTCATCTTCATCTTCATCTTCATCTTCATCTTCATCTTCTTCACCTTCATCTTCATCTTCTTCATCTTTTCCATCTTTTTCATCTTCATTTTCATTTTCTCTCTCTCTCTTTGGTGGTGGGTCGGCGATGGTGTGGTGGGTTGAGGGTGATGCGGTGACGGTGGTGGTGGGTTAAAGGTGGTGGTGGGTTGTGGAGGTGGGTTGAGATTGCATGTGTCGACGTCGGTGGTGTGTTGAGCGTGTAACGGATGCGGTGGAGGTGGGTTGAGATTGCAGGTGTCGACGTCGGTGGTGTGTTGAGCGTGTAGCGGATGCGGTGGTGGTGGGTTAAGGGTAGAGGCGGCAACGGCAGTGATGGGTTGAAGGTAGAAGTTGGTGGTGCGTGTTGAATGTGGAAAACAAGATAAAAAATGTATTTTTGTCTTTTTAAAAACACTACAGAGAAACTTAACATCAGTTAGAATCAGGGAATGTCGATGTGCATATCATACATAGTTTAGGTCCTCATCTGTAATTTATTGAAAGTAAAAACTAAAGTTACAATACGAGCATACCCCAAAGACTATTCGTGTAATTTACTCTTTCTTTAATTGTAAAAATTATCATAAATTGTTTAACAACTGAGTTTATTATGTCTAAATTGTTATGTGTGGAATATGATGGTAGTTTTTTTACTTTCAAAAATGTAATAGTCTGTTACTAATAGATATATATTCTCATATAATAGTCATATCTTATTAAAGAATAAATAGTTATTAAAGTAAATAGTTTAGTAATAATATATAACATAAAGATTAATATAAGATGCCTATAAACACAAATGAATTGCTAGTTTTCTATACTAAAAAGTTACATATAAAATCTAAATTATATGATCATGTGACAATACATTGCATGATCTTTGCTAGATTCACATTAATCCGGCTACTATTTAAGGATTATCAAACTTCGTTTCATTTCAACGTAATTCAAAACACACTTTATGTTCTCCACAATTATTGATTCAAAATACATACTTAATTTACAACGTAAAAACAATCTTGAAAATGAACAACCATTGCCCCAAGATTCAAACTAAAATACAACACCCATATTTTCATTGAACTTAAAACCAACAATCAATCCCCATGAACCTTGGTTCAAGCCGCTGCACAGCCTTCGGGGTTAAGTTCACCCGCGTAAACGGGCTTCACGTTCTGGCATTCTTGAATCGCAGGGCCTGCGTTACCATCATATGTCAAGTTAATGTCGGAAATCTGCACATTCTCGCATCCGTTGTTCGAGGTGCTGCATCGAAGCTTCACGACTTCGGGCGAATTTGAAGTTCCCTTAACGTTCTTGATGAACACGTTGTGAATCTTAACCTCTGATGGACTCTGTTGATTCACACAAGAACATAAAGCAAGTTATATGCAACTTAGATAAGACAATATATGAAAATCTTAATACATAGTTTTGTATATTTTTCTTTTGGACATTTTGATAAATATTGTTGAAAATCAAGTCCAGCTGAAAAAATATTTTTAATATAAAACTTTATATTTAGATTTTAAAAAAAACTTTAACTACTAAACATTATTAAAGAAAAGTTTATTATAATTGAGATAAATTCTTAAGAAAAATACCAAGAAAAGGAACATCTGCTACTATAGTACCTTATTACTAATCTATTAGTTCAATCATTTAGAAACCAAAAACGTTTCAAAAACCACCAGCTAGATATTATTTCTTGAAATCGCTAAAATAACACGTAAAATTAAAGTTTGCTACCGTAGCTAGCGAACCCTAAATAAATTTGACGATAAATGTTTGAAATAGTGATCAAGTGACACGTAAAATCACTTGTCACATGTTTATATTTTAGAGTTTGCTAGCTACCAAAACGCTTTTGAGAGTTTTATAATACTATTATACTTTCTTAATTTATACCATGTATAAAACCAAAATCTTTTGAAACCTTTGTAGGCATGCATGCATGCAATATATTTACGTACATTTTTTTTGCATTCAATATGCGGGCAATAATCTTGCTCAATGATAACAGGGTTATCAACTTTATCCATCGTAAGATCTTCAAAATGAATGTCCGAAACATCGCCACGATGCGAGTGAGGCCATGTTTTGATCCAAACACCGTTCTCGGTTCCCGAAAACGAGCAGTTCTTCACGAAAACCCCTGTCACCGGCTTCTCCCCCTTGTTTCTCCCCAAACCCCCGATGCTTATCCCGCGGCCCGGCCCACATTTCACCCCCTCGATGCGCACATTCTCGCACCCATCGGCCGTTTGAACACAATCATCACCGGTCTCTATAACCGAGTTCTTGATCGAGATGTTTTTCGACCACCCGATGTGGATTCCGACTGTGTTCGGGCTCGCCTTAGGCGCACTGACGTGGAAATTATCGAATGTAACGTTTGTGCATGTCATTAAGTTTGCATGGTAGTTCTTGCTATCTTTTGAGGTTATACCCGTGATTGAAGAGTCTTTGACAAAGTTAAAGCTGAGATTCTGTGTCATATAAACATATAAGTTAGAAACAAATTACTACATACGTAAAAAATTAAACATATTGAAATTATTAGTCTTTATTAATATTTTATATGTTACATATCATTAGCAATTAATAAAATAATAAATAATAAATAATAAAAGTTTTGAAAATATAACTAACAAATAATAAAATAAAGATTATAAAGCTATATTTTAAGATAAAATACAATAAAAATATAAAAATGTTGTAATTTAGTATGTTTTAATAACTATTATAATAAGAAGATTAATAATTTTTATATTTATTTATTTAGTTTACTTATTTAAAATTAATATTATTTTAGAAGATAAAGAGGCGAGAAATAAAAATGTAGGCTTTATAAAAAGTTATTATGTGTCTGTCCAAAATTTTATTTTATTAGATAGCATAGATAATGATTCTAAATTCATGAATTTGTTTAAGTATGAATGCATTAGATTACATACATATTGAAGGGGTGAGCCTTTCTCAACGGTTGTGGTTGGATCGTCGGTTGACCATGACATGGCTCCTCCAACACCATCTAATGTACCCGAACCTAAAATAATATTATGGTCATGATAATATCAAGCATTGGTTTAAGTGATTGTTATAAACCGGACCGTATCGATTGGTCGGACCGGTAGGACGCAAAACCGGACACATAATGATTACGTGTATTTTAACATCTTTTAATTGAACCAGCTGGTTACCAGTCAGACTGTGAACTGGATCGAACATTGATTAGATCGGATTACAATTATTTTTAAAGAATTTTAAGTTGTTTCTTCCTTTTAAAATACCATTTAATGATTATATCATACTATTATTTTGTTAATATTAACTTGCAAATTCACCACAAAATTATCTATCTAGTATTTTATTTCAAAACTCTTTGTATATTTGTATGTCTGACTTTTTAACAATTTTATGAAGTATTGTTGGAAACTGGTTTGACCGGTGAACAGGTAAGACTGCTGGTTCGACTTGTATGAAATGCTATAAAAACATTGATTTTTATAGAGATCTTTATACATTGATATAGTTTTGTACCTGTTACTTTCAAGCCAGTGACATAGCTAAATGTGATCCATTGGGCTCCTTTAGGAATGACCACAGGGTCTTCAGGGCCTATCACGGTTCCATCGATTTTAACCTCGATCGGGGCTTTGCACGGTCCCTTAAACTCGACCACGTTCAAGCAAAATCGGCCTTTTGGAATGAGCAATTGGCTCGGTTGGGTTGCGGAACACGCAGCGCCCCATGCATCCGACAGAGCCTAGAAACAGATTGTTTAACAATATGTTGCATTTACTAGAAACATGGTGTTGTTTGATTGATTACCTTGCTAATTTCGGCATCGGGCGTGGCACCAAATTTCGTGATGTCGAAAACTTCAGCCTGCGCAATGGCGATGAACATATAAAGGGCGAAAACGATACACGATTTGAATGTCATGTGTCTAGATTTTTGGCTTTGAATTGATTTGTTAGATCTTGAAGAAATATGTTATAATGGTATTTATGATGTTGTAGAAGGTCTAAAATTAGAACAATTTTTGTATGAAACTCCTTGTTTCTTGGTGTTTGTGTGAATTCAACCAAATGGTGGTGTTTTAAAAAATTGAAAAGATATGGTGCTTAATAAAGGGGCTCGGACCACATATTTAGCGTGTGTAAATTTATTTTTATCTTAATTTTTTTTTTATTTTTACTTTAAGGCGTCAGTTTTCTGTTAGATTTTGATTGACTTGTGTGAATTGTTAAATATTTAATATGAATTTTATATTATTTCAAAGTTTAAAATTAGTCTGATAATGCATTTCATTCTATCTTTATAATTTCATTCTATCTTTATAATTCAAAGTAATAATCGATAATAATTTATATTATTAATTTGACTAATAATACTATCAACTTTCATTTTCATAACCAACAAAGTGCTAGTGACATAATTTTAACTTTTTACGCTCGATTTATATCTATTTTAGTATTAATTTAGTTTATATGTTTCTTCATTTTATCTATAATTATTGTTGCAAAATGAATCGAGTCAAAATCGAATGTAAATAATTAAAAATTATGTTACTTGAACTGTTGTTGGTAATAAAAATAAAAGTTGAAAATATTACCAGCGAAATTGATAATATGTATTATTATCAGCTAATAGATAATAGTTTGAATTATTAAAATTTAATTTATTTTTTTCTTAAATATATTTCAATAACTACACTTATCATGTTCAACACTTGTTATGGAATTATCTTAATCAGAATAAGAGTAAATTACACGAATCATCCCTTAGTAGATTTGCTTAAATTTCACATTTTGTCCCTGTGATTGAAAAACTACAAGTTTAGTCTTAAGGTATGAAAAAACGTAATTTTTCAAACCTTAACGAATCATCCCTGAATGTTATATTTTTTCAAACCTTAAAATTAAACCTCTAATTTTTCAATCCTAAAAATAAATTATGAAATTTAAGCAAACTTCAGGAACAATTCGTATAACTTACTATTTGATTAATTATATTAATAGTAGGGTATTAAATTTAGTCATGTGCTATGTATATGCTAGGATGAACATGGAGCCATGATAAGTGTCTACAACCGAATTAACCAAACCATAATAATCAAACTCAAATCAATTTTCAAAACAAAAGATTTGGTTTTTTCTTTTTCTAAAAAAACGATTTTTGGTTCCGTTTCAATTTTGCTTGTACCCTCAATGGCATAAAGTTTCAGCTTAATTATTAAAATTGAATAAAAGTAAAATTAATAATACTTCAAGTCCTTACTATTGTATGAAGTCTCTATATAACAACTAGAAATATAACATAATTCATTTATAACATTTGAAAATGTAATTTTGTTTATTTAGAATACTTTGATATATATAAGGTTGTTTATATTTGTATGGTCAAAAGATATAACGTAGTTCATATATAGTGGGAGCATTTCAAGTCCCAGGAGGGCCAAATAACCAAATAGTGTTGCGTTTATCATATAAGCATTAACACTTAGAAATGACATGTTATAAACTTATGCTTGTTTGTTTATGTGATATAAAACATAACAGAACACACATCAAGGCTTATTAAGGCCCCGCTAGTTTTCTTACCCGTCACGTGTTGCGGCGATACCGTACGTGAAGTGATAAAGTATAAACTACAATTTACTAGACTCGTTTATAAACAAATATGTCGAACTGCAGAGTATCTCGAATTTATATCGTCGAATAAAAACATATTATATTTGACATAACTCCAAACAAGATCTACATCGAAAATCAAATCGTAAACCAATTTAAAAACGTATATAAAAATAAGCATGTGCGTCGCCGCCGTATGCGGCGTGATAAAACATAGACTACTATCGCGCCAAACTTGTTTCCAAACTAAATTTATGTCGAAATGTAGATTTAATCGAATTTATATCGTCGAATGAAAACATATTATATTTGACCTGACTTATTTACAAACAAAATTTACATCGAAAGTAGATCAACTCAAACATTTTATATTTACGTCAAATGGTAGACGGACTCGAATTCACCGACATGTACATAAAAATTAAAATTTAAGAAATTAATTTTTTATGCAAAAATGTACCTATAAGTTATGAAACTTGAGTAAGTTAAAGTGACATTTTGTGAACATTTTAAAAGTTAGAAGCGTTAAAAATATAAAATTCAAAAGTCGAGGGGTGAGAGTTGGATGTTGACAAAGGCTATCGAGCTTTCTTTTTGAGGTAACAAACAAAAAAAAGACAAATATATCTTGTTGAATGGGATTAGCGGAATTCGAACAAAATTATTTTTCGTTAGAAAGGAAGCAAACTTAGCACTGCACCAAGCAGCCTGATTTTGTTTAAAAAGCAATTTATATAACAAATATCGCGTAGGAGACTGATGTCTCACCACCGAGAGCATTAATTGAATACACGGCTCACTAGCATTTAAATTTGACTTGTCAAAACGAAGTGGATTTGTGTGACATAAATCAAAACAATGACATGTCAAAAGCCATTAAGGAGTAATAGCGCGCAGAGTGTTAATTAAATACACATATACCAATAATTTTTAGCTTAGATAGTTAAAAATACTCAAAACATATATATATATATATATATTATATATATATATATATATATATATATATATATATATATATATATCATTCAAAATTGAATCATACATCTATTAAAAAAATTAATACACTTGTTTTTTACATTTGAAATGACATGTTACAAACTTGCTGGGTTTGTCTAATATAAAACAAAATAGTCCTAATAGTGAAGCATTAATTGAATACGGATGCCTTTACCAACTATATATGACTTTTTATAAACTTATGCTAGCTTTTGGAACATAAAACAAAACTAGGTTTATTGATTGCCGCGTGTTATTGTGACATTGTACGTGACGTGATAAAACATAGATTACACTAGGTCTGACTCGTTTCCGAACTAATGTTATGCCAATATGTAGAGTAACTCAAATTTACACTGTTGAACAAAAACGTTTAATATTTGACCAGACTCGTTTTCAAACAAAATTAATGCCGAAACATAGACTTACAGTTGCTCCGACCTTTTTCAAACTAAATTTACGCCCAAACGTGTAGTAAATGAAAAAAGTATTATATTGACCCGACACATTTCCAAACAAACCAATATCGAAACATAGGTCAACTCAAATTGTACATAAAAATAAGCACTAAAACGTTTTATATTTGACCAAACTTATTTCTGAACAAAATTACGCCAAAACATAGACGTATGTCGAAACATATACAGTCTTAGAGTGTATAGAGTTAAGTTTGGAAATATTTTATATTTGACCCGAGTCGTTTATAATTACGTCTAAACGTAACCGGACCTGGATTTATATTGCACAAGGTAAACTCAAAGCTTTAAAAATTTAAGATGATAAAAGTGACATCTTGTAAAATTTTTAAAAAATACCAAAGGGTTGAAAATATAAAAATTAAAAGTACGAGGAGAAAAAAAGACTGGTAGGAAACCCCCACCGAACCTTATTTTCAAGTGTATACAATAAATTAATAATAATAAACACTGCCTAATAATAAAAGACCTTAGTCAAATGCGAATGTATTTAACATTCAAGTAACCATTTCGTCACTAATATCTTTATTAATCAAATAAAATAGGTTTTCCATTAGCAACTGTATTTAAAAATAGGCCGACCGTTACTTATCCTCGATTAAAAAATAAAATAAAAATTTCTCAGAAAAATGGGTGGTGTAGGATTGATAGTGGCTAACGCCACCGTAAAACCACCGTCACCGGCGAGAAGAACCGACGTGTTCGTGGCGGCAGTGCCGTTAAGAGCCACCAAGGGCCCACCACAGTTTCTTATGTCCACCGCTTACTCTTTATCTCTTTCGTGGGATTTACAGCACTTCATGGTCCTCTGCACCCCAATTGATCTTCCTTCTCAGGTCATAATTTATATAAATTGAGAGAATTTTAGGGTAAATTTTCATCTACAGTCTAATTGTAAGTTAATTTTGAAGGTTTGTATCAAATTTTTTGTGAATTCTGTTGTTCATGATCTGAGAATCTGATATGTATATATGGTTTGCAAGTAGGAACCCTAATTGTGGAGCAGTGTATGTAATTTTGGACAGTGGATTATGAGTTTTATGATCAATCTGTTGGTTTTTATTTGTGTTTTCTTATTGTGTGATAGGTTTTGGTATTTGATTTTCAACCTGAAGATCCTGAAAGTGTATATGCAGCACTTGCAGCTCTATCTGGCAGGAAGATACCTGGTACCTTAATCATTTCACTGTGTTCATAAACCAAATGTCCTTACAATCACTGAATCATATTTGTGTCTTCGTGGTGTTCGATTAAATTGGGATCTCTTTTTTTCCATTAAGGGGTTGTGCAGATGAGGAAGATGAAGAGATTGCCAAAAATGAGATGTTGGAGGGTGGGATCTTGCAATGTGGATGTTGAAGATGCAATACACAAGTTTAACAGCAATTGGGATGCTGATCTAATCGTTGGTCAGCATGATTGTCGGCATTACACAAATGGTATTAAGATTGCAGTTGCATTGAACATTTTATACTATGAATCATGATCCTCGGTGCTTTTCTTTTAAGTAATACCTTCTTTATCCCATGAACATTCAGCTTTTTGGCACATGTTGTTACTACAAAAGCCTTTTAAGTATTGTCGGTTGTGGTTTACTTGGTTCATCTGTTTTATTGGCACTAGAGGATGTTAAAGACATCTCACATACATATGGTCATCCACTTGAACAAAACCATGTGCTCGTTAAAAAGTTGTAAACTTCATGGGCTAAAGGAAAGTACGCATATTGTTTCTTGATTATTCTGATATAACTCTCGTCATTTGGAAGGGTTGGTGGAGTGCCTCACTGGTGAGAAGTATGTTCTGGATCGTCTGAGAAGAAGTCAAAAGAGTATTGCTTGAGCTGCATATAAATTTTGTATGTTTACAGCATTTGTGTTGCAAATGTTTGTGCTAATGGGATTTTGCAGCAGGCAAGTGCAAGTGGTAGATTTTGAAACTGTTTTGATTTAGCTGATTTTGATTTATTTGGTTAATTTTGTTGTTTTGCTAGGTACATTCCCCTTGGTATGAATTCAGTGTTTCAACTGTTGAGCGTTGATATGAAATCAATGGGACCAAAGGCATATATTCTTTAAGGTAAATGATCTTCAAAAGGCTTTGTTTACAGACAACAATGCTCCACTTGAAACTCTTTGGTCTTGTACTCATTCTAGGCATAATAATACCAAAGTTAAAGTGCTCCAATATCAAATATATATAGCATTTGGTTTTTAATGTTTATATATATACCTTGTCGGTTATGCTGCAGTAATTGAATAATCTTTATTATATGTCTTTCAGTCTCAGAGCTAGATTGCTTTCTGCTTATGAATGGCTAATGGTGTTGGGATAATTATGTGACTTTAAAGTTACTTTTATGTTGTTTCTCCTTTTCCTTTATTTAGATTTAGTGGGAGTCCTTTTTTTATTTTTAACCCTTTCGATAGCCAATTGGACAACGAAGCCTACGCTTTGAAATTGAAAATGAAAGTACTATTCTAACAATGCTTCTTTCTTTACATATGATAATCTCTAAGAACCTGTCCCATGAGAAGTTTTAACACGAGTCTTTAAGCTGTACGTCACTAGTTTGGCCCAGGGCTTATGAGGACCGCTACCTAGAATCTTAGAGTTGGTTATTACAATCACACATACCACTCTGATTGGACATCATGCGCTCACACCTTAAGGGACTCCCTCAGGCGCTACGTCTTCGTGCCACCAGCCACAACATGTTACATGTTTAAATTTTTATGAGTTGTCTGAGGCTTCATAGTATTCTCATTAAACATGTCTTTTATAACATATTATATGTATATGTATATACTTCACATAATAGCAACACCTGTTAGAATCTGTTTTTTTAAGTTAAAGCTAAGTCTATTCGGAAGGTCCAAGGTTTAGGTTCATATTCAGTCTACCCCACATCCCACCTAGGTTCTGTCATGAAGTCAAATCACCAAAACTGAAAACAATCCTAACATTATATATGCTTATTCTTGTAGCAACAATTAATCAAACATAAAATGTGCCACAAGTTTGATCTTTTGTTGCCCGACCGTCAAAATCTTAACCAATCAAAACAAAACCAAGATTCGTGCACGGGTCCTTTGTCTTTTCACGAACCACATATTTTGGGTTCGAACCCACCCAACCCACCAGATGCCAAAACTGTAGTCCAGTCACACTCACTATGTCCCTTCATATATAGCCAACAAGCTTTCTTTCTCTTTCACCAACCATTTGCCATTGTTCTTTTTCTACTTTTTCGTTGAATGATTGCCACTTGAATCTTTTTGATATAATATATGCCTGATTGCAACTTCCACAGTCTTCTGCTAGGCTGGAATCTAGGACAGCAACTATGCTTTAATTTACCACCATTAAAATGAACAAGACGATATCGTGTTTTCAATGATACAACTTTTATTGCTTACATTGTGTAGAAAAAGTTAGTAATATAGGTAAACGGTATTGTCATCTGTGCCTAATCTTACTACATGATTTCATTGAATTTTGAAATATAAGAGTACATCAAGACCAGAAAACCTTATTACATCAAGATTGCATAGCGCATGCTGTCGCTAACCATGAGGTGATTCACCTCTGATATCCTTGCCAGGTCACCTGAGACCCATGCTCCATCAGCAGAACCATGCGGGTGAGAAGACAAGCATGACAGGAGCGAGAGTGGTGCTCGTAGAATGCTGCAAACAAGGGAAAGACCAGTATACCCTTGTCTTGTATGGCGAACTATAACCGGAAACTCAACTCCATTCCTTCTCTAAACATGCTCTCATCGGCTACTTTGGTACTTTTCTTCATGTTCTGAACGTTCCGCCTCAACACCGCCAATACCCGCCTCATCACCGCCACTTTAGTACTCTTTTTACTGGTTTTGAGTTTGTGAGGGTGGAGGGAGTTGTGGAGATGTGTGTTAGAAGCTAAAAGTTATGACCTCAGACCTCATTTCTGTTTGGCCTGTGATATGAACATGAAAATAATGGTGTGGTGAGTGGTGGTGCTTGTCACAAAGTGCTTTTTATGGGCACTTATTTTGTGGGTATTTATAAGGGTACTCAAACATACCTACAACACTAAAAAAGCCTATTGTTTTGTGGAATTTAGGTTGGAATAATTTTATTTCCAAAGGGTTGATAGCAAGATCTTGAATCTTGTCATGTGACCTTTGAGTTTGTTTTATGGGTATTTGTTTTCTTATCCATGTTTTTTTAATTGATGTAATTAACAATAATAATATTATTATTATAATATGTGTGGGTATTTTGTATTTTGAAGAAACAAATAGATGGATAAAATTTTGATTGGAAGAATAAATACTTATGGGCATTAGGTAAGATCAGTACCACAGGAATTGTTGCACTTTGTGCCCATCTCCTGATTCTTGTTTGCATTAAAGGCAAGTATTTCATCATTTTATAATAGTTATACAGTAAAGAATTTATGTTTACTAATGTTTGTTTCTAGCTTTGAATTTTGAATTTTATCAACGATAAGAATTAAAATTTAAAAAAATGTTTATTTTTGGTATATATGTCATACAACAATGCTTAATCAAATGAAACTTTTACTTAAAGTCATAAAACACGTGAAGTTTTTGCGTATACGGACTTTACAAACTTGGCTCACACTTTGAACTTTTTATAAAGTTTTAATGAAAAAAACTGAAAAGTTTTAACGTACATGTAGGAAACATTGTAAAACTATGTCATGTTATATGTTTAAAATAAAACATATAGGTGATATTTGTTCACCTGTTTTATGAACATAGTTGTAAAAATACTAATATATGTAATTATGTATATAAAAAGTAATATATCGTTTCTAACAAACTTAATTCTTTATTCAAATTTTACAAGTGTATGCTTTATGGGTCTTTTAAATTTTGAAGCATTACATATATCCTCATCTCCATCTTTAAAATTACATATTTTCTCAAAATATAAGTACAATGCCTTTTATTTATGTTTTGAGGAAATATATAATTTATCAAGTTTAGATGAGAATATATGCAATTTAAATTAATCCTGTCTTGGTATTTGCCATGAAGTACATTAAATTCTTTCTTATAATCTCTTTACGTCAAGCCGAGGGTTTAAAATTTAAAAGCAGTACTTTGTTCTTAACAAATAAAATTAGTCATACGAAATTTGAAATAATGGTGTCTTTATAAATTTATGTGTGTGAGTTTAAGCTTGTTTAAATAAAATCTTTTGACCGACATTTCCTATTATACACATAATCACTTTAAATTCATCGTTTTTACACTTTGCAACTATAAAATAATCGCACACCACTTTAAGTTTGTTAAAATAAATGAATGTTTAAGTTTATTGATTGTTAAAACATATTATTCTTTGATTGATAAAATATAGGGCTAGCAAAATGGGTACCTGAAATACACTATGTATTTTTTTACTTTTTAAAATAATTAAAATTAGGAGTATTGGATTTATTATTTCTTCTTTTTGTGCTAATCGCATCGTTTTCATGTTTGATACTTGTGCTATCACACTCAAATCACCAAATCTAAATGTTAAAGGTGTCGTTTTCATGTTTGATACTTGTGCTAATCGGTTCGTCTGTGACCTGTTAAACACGATAAAAAACGATTTGTCAGACCTAATAAAATGTGTATTGAGTTTTTAAAATCCGAAACACATATTTTAGTAGATAACTAAAGTGTTTTGTTTTTTTTCTCAAACTATTATTTAAATTACTTTCGAGAAAAGAAGAGATAAAAGTTTCAAATGCATTGAACCAACTTTGCATTAAAATACTATTTTGCATTTCCTCCACCTTTTCGGTTTCCTCCAACTTTTACATTCGATTATATTGTTTTTTGGTTCCCTTATTTCTTTTAATGATGAATATAACATATGTTTGAAACCAACCATGAAGAAATGAAGATAAATTAATGGATATGAGTTGGATGGAATTATTTTTAGAGAATTGTTTCTCGGAACCAATTTCAAGTACAAAAATCATAAGAATTATATTCTACAATTATAAGTGGTGTCTAAAAATTTGATGTGTAAACGAAAGGGAGTGAAGTAAGCGATTACATAATCGAGTTGTATAACAATTACAATATAAGTATGTCATGTAATTCTCATAGTTTTTGTTTCAAACTTGGTCTCGTATCAAAGAAATGTTATATTAATATCACTATTATTTTAGTTTGTATTTATGTATTCGTATTATAATTTCTTTTAATGATTTAAGAGCACTCGCATCTTATTCTTTATTTTTATCCTTATAATTACACTAAAAGTCATTACTTCTTTTCTATCCTTTCAATTAAATAATATATTTAAACACCTTTTTCATTACCTTTACTATCTCTTTCACTCACTATCACTTTTAAAAATATTAAAAAATTTATAAGGGTTAAACAATAGATCTTTAAATTTAGTAACATTTTCTCTCTTTCTTTCACTTACAACCATTAAAATCATTCCATATAAAATCTTACAATTGAGTCCTTTAAAATATTTGAGTTGTTTGGTATATTATATGAAATGATTTTAAGTTGTTATGAGTGAATGAGAGAAAAATATATTATGGATTGGTATATTTGAAAAATCATTGTTCAATCCTTATAAATTTTTTAATATTTTTTTAAGTGATTGTGAGTAAGAGAGAAAAAATAATAATAAGGGTATAAAAAGTATTATTTAATTAAAAAATATATATATATAGTAATTTTTGGTGTAATTATATAAATAAATATAAAAAATTTATTGTTAATGCTCTAAAATAGTTTTCCTTATATTAAAATCTTATTATAGCCCTTCAATACTTCAATATGACAGAACATTCAACCGTGGTATTCTCCAAAGAAAAAATAAAATAAGTATATTACATAACTACAAAAGTTAAAAATAAAAAAGATAAAGTCTTGTGTAGTTACTAGTGTGGTTAATACATATATAATTGGCGTGAAAGTTTAAAATGAATTTGTTATTTTTTATATAAAGTGTATTAGTTAGTTTATCACGTAAAAAAGATTATAATTTGCATATAACTATCAATCAATCACCTATGTGACATTGGGGTACATGCTTTCCCGAATTTATTTGCCTTGGAAAAAAACAAAAAATGTTAAAATTATTGACAGATGTAATGGTCCTGTGGAGAACAGAACACTCACGTGGTCTTGGAGAAAACCCCCCGCTCATGTTTCTGAAGTACATGAGCTTATTTCTTTTATTGCTTTTCTGCACTCGATAAAGTTCAACTTAGGTGATGATGTTTGGGTTTGGGATGATGGCGGAGGGGCTCTTTCTCGCTGAGTTCTTATAAAGAAAAAATAAATAGAGCTCTATTTCCCACTTTCATAATAAACTTTGTTTGGCTGAATTGGATCCCAATAAAGATCACATCCTTTGTTTGGCGTGCGGCTCAGGGACGAATACCATCCCTCTTGGCTCTAGCAAAAAGAAATGTTCTAGTGTCATCTACGGTTTGTAAAGCTTGTGGAACTGATTTAGAATCCACTGACCATCTCTTTGTTACATGCTCCTCGGTGAAAATTTTATGGGACACAATTCAATCATGGTGTAGATGTAAGCTTACCGGTGTGGATAATGTTCAAGACTTGCTCTATATTTTTACTAATATGAATGGCGATAGTTTGGTTAAAAAGTTATATTGGTGATTCTACATGCTACCATTTGGCACATATGGATATGGAGGAACGATCGTGTTTTTAAGGAGAGCAATATTGGAGTGGATGCGATATTCGAAAATGTATTGGTATCATCATTCATTTGAATAAAACATTGGGGAAAAATTAATTGTTTAGATTAAAAAAATGATGTGATTTTAATATTTCTTTTTCTTTATGTAATATTTTATTGCTAGTTTCTCGTTAGTTTTTACGAAATTATCACAGTTCAAAAAAAAGCAATCACCTATGTCACATGTGATTAAATGAGAAATTGAAAGGAAAAAAAAAGATTAAAGTTCATTTAAGGGCCCATTCATAATTGAGATTAACTTATCTTGAATGTACGTACGCCATTAGTTCGGTAATTGCTTTCTCCACTCATTTTTGTTAAGAAGAATTCCATTACCAAAGTTTGTTTTACATGAACCAATTATTATTTTTGTATTATAATAGTAATCACACAAAGAATTCCAACAGATAATTTTGAAAACAAACAATAAAAATTAATCAGTGTTCATCTTTCTTAACTTTAAAAAAAATTCAAAACTTTAATAAAGAAATTTTTATGATTGAAACAAATTTAGAGCTAAAGTGGTATATATATTATTAATAATTATTATTTCATGATTCAATCCTTAGTTCTATTATATGAAATAAAAACATTAGCATTTACAAATATAAAACAACAAAACTATCATCATCGGGAGTTAAGATTGTACATTAGAATTATATAGCTGTTAATATAAAGGTGAAAGATCCACAAATGATGCTTCAGGTATCCAGAAATAATTCTTTAACCATAGTTGTTGAATCAAAGTAGAAACTAGTGATGTAAAAGAGAAAAAACCGAGATCAAGTTCACTCAAGCTCAATCTCGTTTAGCTTTATATCTAAACCTCGAGCTAGACTTCTTAATACTTTTTCAAGCTCAGGCTCGAGCTTGGCTCATTATTAAAAATTTAATTATTACACACACACACATATATATAGGGGAGGGTTCAAATGAGAACCACATTTTTTTGTGAGAACTCTAAGAACTAATCTCAGTCACTTATTTTTTATCATATGCAAATCACATGGCACTTCCCTCTTTTTTTTTAAACGTTCGTAACTTTTTTTCACGACACCATTTTTTCAAAAAAAATTCACCATAAAATTTAGTATTTTTTTTATCTTTCCAACGCCTACCATATTGATATACTTTTCCAAAAAAATCATACATCCGTTGTTTACATATGTGTAAATCTAGTTAAACACATGTGTAATATCGGATTTACTACACATGTGTAAAACAAATTTCGTTAAAAAACCGAGAATTTTTTTTATTTTTTATAAATTTTTTTATATATTTTTTATGAAAGAGGGAAAGTTAGGGAATATTTTTGTGTTTTTATTTTTTTTTATTTTTATGTTATTTTTTGATTTATAATTTTTTAAATATATTTTTGTTAATTACAATTTTGTCATTGAGAACTAGTGGTTGAGATTGATTCTTAGAGTTCTCACAAAAAAAAGCTAGTTCTCATTTGATCCCTCCTATATATGTATATATGTGTGTGTATAACTATTTCATATATATTAATATCTATAATTTTATATAACAAAATATGTTTTTTTTACTTTTACCATGGTTTTATATATAGTGATATCCATTATGTAAAATATATATATATATTTATACATGAGTAAAATGTTATTTTCATCCCTGACATTTTGTTAAAATTATTATTTCAATCCAAAACTTTTTTAAGCCGTTTCAATACTATAAATAACTAAATGTTGTCATTTTTCTTCACTCTACTCAAAGCATTCACAACTTATTTTTTAAAAGTTTGTGAGTGTAAACCTTATATTATATGAATGATTTTGGATGGTTGTAAGTCGATTACAGAGAAAATGTTATCGTTCATTTGTAAATTAAGAATTCACTATTTAATCTTTATAAATTTTTAGTATATTTTATAGTGGTTCTGAGTAGAGAAAAAAATATAATAATAAATATATAAAAATATTATTTAATTAAAAAAAAAAAAAATAGTGATTTTTAATACAGCTAAACTCATAAAATAAGTTTTTCTATAGATCGATTAAAAAAAGTGTTTTTGGGCCCTCATAAAATAAGTTGGATTCTATAAATACCTTTCGATTTCTACCATCTCATTTCATGGGCTAGATCCAATAGGCCCAAATTCTGAATCAAGTCACGAACCATTTCGATTTGCACCGTTTAAAATCTCCCTTGACTAGGCATGAACGGGCTGTTCGAAGTTCATACAAGATAACGTAATAATACGACAAGATCAAACAAACAAATCACACCAGAATCGGTTTTTAATGATATTTAAGAACGCGATTATAACTGAACTTAGGACTAAAACTTAGGAACATCACTGCGACTGAAACTAGTCATACGTTTTAAGCATATCAGAATAATAAACCAAACGATCCTTTTTTTAAGACGCTTGTCTGATATGAATTTGCGTTTATTTACTAGAAAATTGTTAAATACCACTAACACATATTGAAATGATACGTATGCCTATGTTTGGTACACATGATTTTGTTTTTAGTCTGTTAAAAGGTAATTTTTATTTTGTTTTCTTGCGAATGATTGATTACTGTACAACATATAGTTGGTTATAATTCCTGGATGCTTTTACACTGTAAACGGTCATTACCTATATTGGATGTTTTATAATATCTTTTGAATATAACAATATATATAGTTTTAAGAAGACGCGAATAGTACATCAACTTATTCGGGTTGGCATGGGCGGAAATGCCACATCTCATTTTGTGAGTAGTTTTAAGAAGACGCGAATAGTACATCTCTTTTTTTTATGTTATTATTTCCTTATGGTTTCTCTGACCCGGTCTTTTTTTTTACTTTCCTTTTTTAACAACCCTCTAAATATTAGCATTGACAATATAGCCGTTGGTAGCATCTAATATTAAACGTTTTGTTTTATCTTTTATTCGAAAATAAAAAAATATTTAAATAGTTTTTCTTTATACTAGTTTGTATTCTTTTTTATATATTAGTTTTAGTTTTCATTTATTAAAATAAAATTATAATTTGAAAAATATCATTTTCATCTCTAATGTTTAGTTAAAATTCTCCTTTCTATTTAAACATGTTTTTTCATTTCAACACCATAGTTTATCAAATGTTATCATTTTCATCCACTTATTTTGTATTCTTGCGAATGATTAATTACTGTAGAGCACATAGTCGGTTGTAATTGTTGGATGCTTTTACACTGCAAACGATCATTACTTATATCTAAAAACCTACATGGAAATCGAGGGTAGTTTTAGTATTTTTCAACACTTTAATTATCCAATTAAAACAAGTTAACTAGTTAGTGGTCAATTGAAACTAATAAACACATGAAACGACTAGGGAGATCGAGCGATTAACCCAAATACACCCTAGAAAGCATTCATCTCTATACAGTTTGATGATATGAAGTTAAATTGATTTGGATTAAGCATAAATTGATTTAAAAAAAGTTTGATATGGTAGTACACTACTCGATTAGGGCTTGTTGTCATCATCGGCTCCATTTTATGATTAATGTTCAATTGCTTTGTTGTTTGATTAAGCATTGTCATTCGCATTCAGATTCCTTTTCTATTTCTATAATGTTTTGTTAACCATTCGTTTTATCTTATATTTCAATTAGATAGGGAATCATTGTTGTTCGAGTGTGAAAGATATGGCTTTTAGACTTTAACTACTATTAAGCACCTCGCGTTGCAGCGGAGGGGGGGGGGGGGTGGGGGTGGGGGCGTAAAACCATGCCAAATAGCACCAAATACACATCACCATTAGCGACCACCAATCGAAACGTAGAACAAAGGTCACACCACGGTTAGGTGAAACGTAAAACATATAAAACAATAACTAAGTGGATCTTGGACCAGCGTATTGTAACAGGACCGTTTAACGGGGGAAAATAAGTGTAAAAATGTTGAACTACACATGCAAACTGCCCCGTGTTAACTCAAAAAATATAGACTTAAACGTAAAATAAAAAAAAATTCAAATATAAAAAGTATGGGACCAAAGTTAAATTAAATAAATATTTGGGTTAAGTTGTAAAGTATGTAAAAGTGTTAGGTTTAAATGAAAAAGTTAAAGATTAAAAAGAATAAAACAAAAGTTGTTACAACTCTTAAAGCATGTTGTACAACCCATAATATATAAGAAAGTTGGTAATAAGTATATATATATAATTTGCTTGAGGTTCTACTCAAGAGTTTGATCTATACGAATGTTATGGAATACTTTGATTTATTTAAGGTTTGTTCTACTCAACAATTTGATAAAAAAATTGTGATTGGATCGTGTATTGATCAAAAGAAATCAAACTGTTGAAAAACACTAAAATACCTAAAATTTAGATAGAGATTCTTAACGGTGTTAACAGAATGAATGTAAATGATAATATTTTATAACTATAGTGTTGAAATGTCAAAAAACGTGATTTATATGATAGTTCTAACGAAACCTTAAAGACAAAAATTATATTTTACTCTTATAACTTCTATTTGAAAATTGAAGAGAAATGTTAAGTGATCAATTTCCTTAATTGTGTGATGCCGTGCGAAATGAAATTGAATAAAGGGGAATTGATAATGCTTCATTCCTCGTAGTGTAAGGATGTTGTGGTAATTTTGAAAGCAAAATAACCTATTACACTCAATTACAACGATGACATGACATTATTTGATACAACTTGTTTTCTAATAGATTTTACACTTTCGATTAATAATTCGACAATTGATTTCAATATATCATGATATGAACTTTGACAATTATTTAGTTACTATTTAACTCTTTTTTATATATACCTATAATTAAATTTTCAACCAGGTTTTCCTATATAACATTACCATAAGATATAATCACGACCTATTATTTAAGAAATGTATTGATTAAAAAAGAAAAATTCACTTCTTTTGGTCAAACTCAATGTAAATAACAAGTCATTTTGATATACTTCAACAATAAACTAAACTTTATTATTTTTAAAAGTGTGCTAACTAAAAGTGGATCGAGATGAGTTGATCCACTCTATTCTTATAATCAACTCATCATTACCGGCACCACAATCTGGGCCGACACCTTATACTCCGCTACCACTATCATCACATCATATGACGTCGCCCTAACATCCCCCGCCACTGTCAATGACACTGTCACCTCCACTCGCCAGTAACTTGAATTAGAAATCTGTATTGTTAAAGCTTAGAATCACATATATTTTTATTTATATAGCGGTTATTGGTTTAGTAACATAGCTAGCGGTTGATAGATAACAAATAATTAAAAGAGTTATTGCTAATTAACTATAACATAATGACCCCATGTTTTATGATTGCTTGTTTATTTAAAAATGTAGTTGTTATGGATAGCTTATAATACCATAATTCTAACTAAATGTAAAATTCTAAATATATTATTGTGGAAGATATAAAAACACTCAAATGTTCACATGCACTCTATATTGACATCATAATAGGAAGACTAATAATAACATCAAAACTACACTTTAATATATTATAAAAGGATCATTATGCTACAAATAAATAAATTTCACTTTAGCTATGTTCCTGATACTAATCATATATGGACTAATTTACATTATTACTCACTTACTTTATACAACAGTACTTGATAAACTAATAATTAACTTCTATCTGATAAATTATTGTAATTTCCTCTTTAGACCTTATAAGATTCAAGATAATAGATGGCATCTAATATTTGTAACCCTAATAATTTATTTTGAAATAAGGTTTTAGTTAGCTAACGATTCCAAATTAAGTATATATGAAACATATTAATTTAAAATGATCACATATTTTGAAACAGATAAAATTATTTTAACATACATATTGGAACATAATTTATTTGGTGTAAACATATACTTAGGCTAAAGATTTAACGTATAAGGTTATCTTAAGCTTCACCATCGTGCCACTTTCAACGTACAACAGTCGCGCATGAGTAGCGGTATCACCACATCCCGTTACCGTTTACCTTCGTCGTGATGGTTCGACATGAGCACTAAAGATCCTCTAATTAAGTTAGAGATGGCTTAATTAGAAAAATTCTCTAGCTTAATTAGAAAAAGTAAAAGAATAAAAAAAAGTAAACACCGGATGCATTTAAACAGAAATAAAGAGCAAATTAATGGGCCCGAGGTTCACCGCCCACACTCATTGTGGCTTTTAATTTTCTATATTTAAACAGGAAGTTTCACTAAAAAAGGGACCAAAGATAGCGACCAAAATGATTACCACTTTTGAATTGAACATCAACGGCACGTTGGCTCGCATCGTTTGATGCACCCCTCGTAACTTGACTGCAACCACCGTGCTCGATCTGGAGTCCTCACTTTCAACCACGGACCGCACGGGTATATAGGGTGCGGTTTTTTATATGTGATGTATGTTATAGTTTTCGGTCGATTTTAAGTTTATTAAACTTTACTTAGAAAAGATTAATTTGTACACCTGATTTTGAAAAACAATGTGAAATGCAAAAGCGAAAGTGAGTATCAAATTCGATTAAGTAGTTCGAATATTTTTATAATGGTTATTAAATGGTGTGTGAGGTTTTCATAGTCATAAGTATCTTAAAAAAACTCATTGTTACAATGGTTGCAGTGAGCCAGTGACAAATTGTTTTTTTTATACAACTTGATCCAGACATAAAATTCAGATGTTAGTCAAGAGATATTCAAACATAAAAAACGACCAACTTGATTGAAAAGTCATTGATCCCTTACTGGCTTATATCGGTTTGAATAGCTACAAGTTACAACTTATATATGAGGTGGTTATTATACTTTCTTTTCCAAAATCTTGAAAAATGGTCAACTTATAGTCATATGCTAAAATTAGACTAAACTGAAAAAATAAAATTCTTGAAGATGAAGTTTTCTCACCAATAAAACAACTACATGCACCTTTTAGCACAACACGCAAAATTTACGACTATAAAATGGACGAACAAAACCACAACACGTATTTTCATCAGGTGAAATTTACGTTTGATGAGATTACTATAATGTAAATTAAGCCGGATAAGAATTCATCTGCTATAATATTCATACCACAAGTCACGCTAATATACACCCAATAAAATATACATGTCCCGATCTAGTTCATCCACCTCATAAACAAAAATTTCGTTTATTGTTCTTAAAGATATCATGTGTAATTCTTATATCGGTAGAAAAGCTAATATTTATAATCCTAAACGATTTGATCAGTGTTTAATTTGGTAGTTCTTATAGCTAACCCATCCATTTTCTTGATAATTAAGTTATGCTTTCATTGTTTAAACAAAATACAGTGACATGATTATTAGAAAGAAGATAAAACTTCAACGTTGTTCAATAAAAAAACTCATTTTTCAGGTATATAACTCTTAATCTAATCATAAAAATCATATATATTTACATCTTATAAAATTTTAGCGGATTTATTAAATTAAAAAAGGACATCTTACCGGTATGTTCTCTAAGACATAAACTTCTTGATACTTAAATTACACCATCACTAAGACATTGAATGAAAATTGAAAATCGCTATGATGCCAAACTATGACCATGATCCGACGTGGAAAGGGTCCCACCTTGATTCTTGAGAGCACATGACTATTGGCATGAATGTGCCACGTCATCACTTTTTGTTTATGTACAACACAGTGGGTCCCATTTTCGCCGTCCAAACTTCTCATCGTCGTGTCATCATCAAATGCAACTTTTTTGCCCATTCTCACAAGTCACAAACTTAATCGTACATGTTTTCTTAATTTTTTTTAATGTAAAAATACATTACATTTTTTCTCTTTACCATTTTTAACTTTTATTTTACGTTACAATCACTTTCTAGGGCGTTATCAATGGGAATTTTGATTTATTGACAAAGAGGCGAAGAAATAGAGATATCTTCAGCTTTTGTAACGACCAAGGCTCGTAATTTCATTGGTTCAACCCTTGTTCATGTATCATTATGAGAATTAATCAAAATAATAATGATAATAAGAGTTTTACTACATAAAATAAATTTAAAAAGTAATTTAAATGATGCGATTAGAATAAGTGTAAGTATGAAAGCTTATGATCATGTATTCTATTGATATTGGTAATTTCCCATACAAATTTGATATGGGTTAAGATTATTATAAATGTAAGGTTGGATGGTATTAAAAAAAGTTTTACCATTAAAGGAAAGTATAAGTATAAAATAATATTATGATAGAAAATATATTATTTTAATCCTAGTCCATGTAGGGCGTGTTATGTGACCTCACAAGTTTGATCCAAGGTGGGGTTTTAGAATCAAGATGTGTGAGAACATCTTAGAAGGTATGGTTATGTGGATATGGTGATTGTGGCCGTCATAATCAAGCCGTGTGAGACACATATGAAAGTGTGACATTAGACCAGGATAACGTTAAGAGGTCGTATGCGTCTGTCGTATATGCATATCATATGCTTTGTTGTCGCCATGTTATCTGAAAACCTGAATGTTTTTCCTCACTGATTTGTGTCCGTAAACTTAAGCAACTTTATTTGTGACATTTATTACCTAAATAATATTGTAAAACATGTGAACATTGTAATTTTGATTGAAAAAAATAAATGAAAACTACATGATACAAGCATTGAAACTTCTCTCAGTTTTACATATTGTAAGAAGTGAAATATGATCTCATAAAATAATAGTATAATTATACATAAAAACCAGATGCGAATTAAAAAAAACATTATCATGTTTTATATATTTTTCAACTATAAGAAATAAACAAAATCATAAACCCTGTGTCCTTACTTTATCAATTATATTGTTATTGTT
This sequence comes from Flaveria trinervia, assembly GCA_025506515.1. Lineage (NCBI taxonomy): Eukaryota > Viridiplantae > Streptophyta > Magnoliopsida > Asterales > Asteraceae > Flaveria > Flaveria trinervia. The sequence goes on from CM046448.1 coordinate 12,039,627, forward strand.
ACAAGTTTTACTCAAGTATAAGTGTACTAATAAACTATATATAGTTTTGTGTTAGATTTATCACAATTATGATAAAATATAGTTAAAATGCTCAAGTTTACATGTTTAAACGTAGTCAGACGTGGTAATATGATTGTTAACAAATTATTATATGCTCATGAAAAAACAAGATATTTCAAAAGTATTAACGCTGCAATTGTTATTGAAGATGTTTTCAAAGATCTTGAGTAAAGTAGAATAAATTAACAACTTTTAGGAGTAAAAAAATATGAAAACCCCTTTTTTATGTGTTTTAGCGTACTCGAAATGGTATGATTGTCAGCACGAAATTTTACAGATCGGGTCAACTTCATTCCCGACCGCACAAAGCACAGAGTAGACGTCTTTTGAACCCACCAAAAAGTTTATCATTTGCATCACGAAATTAATACATTTTATTTATAAGCATTCTATGTTTCCAGAAGCTAAAGAGAGAGGTTAATTTAATACTGAACAAGTTATTTTAATCTCATGTTTGATTGTATAATAATTATTCATATCCTAGCTCTCACATAATATTGATTATTGTAATCTCGTGTTTAATATTAAAATCATATCTCATGTTTAATTTTACATTGTTAATTTGGTATAAGCGAAAATTGTGAAAACATTAGTTCCATCTTAAAATAATACCAACTGAAATATGTATGAAAAGTCTGAGTGCAAAAGTTATTTAAAATTTTATCTTAACTATTACTAACTCAATATATACCAAATGAATTGTTGTAGAGAAAACTCCCACACATTAACATAGTTGGAAGGTGGTTTCTCGGTAAACCGTCGATGAAAGTTTCTTTTTCTTAATGCACAAACTATCTGAAGCCACCCTTATAGTATTTACTAACCGGTAATTATCGTTTGTAAGTTTTTTTCTCTTTATATGTGATACGTTGGTAAATAACGACCTATAACAACTGTCAATGATTTTCAGTCAGTGAAATTCAAATTTCTTGTAGGTTTTGGTTTGTTGACATATAAAAGGTTAATAAGGAAATTTGTACAATTTCACTGCCAACACATATTATTTTTTGCAACAACTATTATAACTTATAAATGTTAAATGTGCCTCTAAGCAAATAGAATAATTAAACACAACCGGGCGTATTCTCATGTATGTTTAACATTAATCGACTAAATCAACGAATGAACGTAAACGCTTACACAGATGAATTTTCTTTATTTGATGTTCGTACGTTTAGAAAATGAACATTTTCATGTTGTTTATGTTTGCTCGTTAATATTCTAAGGAACATTAATTACCGGACACATTTCGTATTCAAAGTTGAATAAATTTGGGTAAAATAATTACATAATAGTTAAGCATAGCACAAAACAAACTAAAATAAGTATTAGTCTTGAGGTTTCAAATATACTCGAACTTATATTTTATAAATATAATATATGATATACTATTACATAATTCCAAATATACACAAATTATTAGATTTTAACAAAATCGAGCTATACTTAATTTTAATAAATTAACTATATGATAACCAAGTATAATAAATTAATTCCATATCTATTACATGACCATATAATAATATTCAGAATTAGTTATATTAGCTTTAGAATCTAAAGTTTAAAATATATATAACTAAAAAAATGTGATTCTTCACCTTAGTATTGTAATCATGATTCATGACAGATAAAAAGGTAAAATGAAAATGCAAAACTGTACTAAAAGTTCTCAATAAAATATCGGAAATTAAGACATGACTCACATGAAATTAGTATAATTGTATAACCGTATGTATTTATTTAATTTCTCTCTCATAGGCCACACTTCTATATAAACCCATGTTTCCCCACCACTTCTTCTCACCCTCAAAACTCCATTAATCATCATCATCTTCTTCTTCTTCAATTCCCTGTGTTTGTATCCATGGCTACCGCTCAGGTAAATCCATTAATTTGCTAAACACAAATTAAATATCAATTTTTGTTAAACATTTGTTATGCAACAAAAAGAATCTAATGCGATTCTGATACAATAATATGTTACATCCGCTATAACATTTTTACTAAAGAGTGTAACTGTTGCATTAGATTTAAAATAATATTTTTATTACCAAACGCAACTTTTTGTTAGAAAATACAATCTTTACGACACAAAATATACAAATCTTGCAGGTTGAATCCGCAACAACCGCATTGCATGATGAGAAACTAGAGGAGCAACCGATCAAGAAAACCGAAAATGATCAAGAAACAACAGTAACTGCACCAGAACCACAAGATCATGAGGATCAGCTCCCTAAGGAACCTGTTGACACCACTGGTGCACCTGAACCAGAAGTAGCTGCTCCTGAACCAGAAGTAGCTGCTCCTGAACCAGAAGTAGCTGCTCCTGAACCAGAAGCTGAACAGAAAGCCGAACCAGAACCAGAACCGGAGGCCGAAGCCCTTGCAGCCGAGGTAGAAACCAAAGTGGTTCTAAAGGAGGAAGAAGAAGGTAAGGTTATCTCTGTGGATCAGACTGCAAAGGTGGCACCTGAGCCATGTGTGGAGGAAGAGGCTAAAGAAACCAAAGAACCCGAGGGTAAGCCCGCGGAAACCGAAGCCATAACCGAGCCAACGGAGGTGACGAAAGCGGAGGTCGAAGCTGAACCAGAAGAGAAGGTTGAGAAGAAAGAAGAAGGTGATGCAGCTGAGTAGAATTGAAGTGTTGCAGCTGCTTGTTGTTTTATCATCTGTTAGTTTGAATTAAAAGTATGTAAGATTCCACCTGGGACCAATTGTTGTGTGATCAAAGGTAGTCTTGGCCACGTGGCAAGCATGGGTTGGGTAGAAACTAGGGTTTTATGAAAGTGAACATGCTGGAAAGGGTTTGCTGGTAAGAATAATATTTGGTTCCTAGGTTGGATTAGTTTAATTTTGAATAATAAAGTTTGCATGTTGATGTTGTTCTAAATTAAGGTTGCTTAAATATTGTAATGCTTTGTCCTTTCAATTATGAGCTACTACAAGTTTTTTTTAATGATTTTATATCCTTCGTGTTAGAGTTTTATTTCTTTTACTCACGAACTAATTATCTACTATACATCTGTTTTACTTTTAAAATATATTTTTTCTTATATATACTTTGTATCATTAATTAGAATTATAATTTTTGATTTCAGAGTATATCATTTTACCATCGAGATGTTTATCGAAAAGTAAGGAACTTATAATCATTTATTGATGCCTAAATGTTCACTAGGTTGCTGTTAAACCGTTCTATATAATGTATGTTACATATTTGGATAACATGTCTAAATATTAAAATTACACCATCATATTAACTTCTAAAATATAACAATATGTTGCAAGTTTATTTTTACATATTAGCTATATATTAAAATAAGATAAAATGACCTCTTTAACAAGTTACCACTTTAATCATTGGTTGAGTTTTGTTTGATTAATTTTTTCTTCATATATACAGTTTACAGTACAAGTGATATATACATCAAAGTACTTGTGTTTAACGTTGAGTTTAATACATTACGATATGAATTCTTATTAGGTTACAATTTCACTCACGTATATGTAAGACTTCCAGTCACTGTTTATAATTGAAATCAAGTTCAAATTTGACTAAAATGGTTTTCTTTAAAGTTTTGAGTTTTATATTTGATGGTTGTTATAACTCATACTTGAAATATAAAATTCAATATAAAACATTGATATCACATCTTGTTTTTTGCAGTCCGCGAACCTTAACGTCTACGTATGATCTGCGCGACGCAAAAAAAAGATCTGAAAATACTTCTAAGAAAAACAAACATCTCGTTAGAAACCGTTTAAAAAAGTTATTTTATGAAATAAAAAACTACAAAGACTTTAATTCGGATCACCAAATTGGTGTAAAAGTGTAAAACTTTAAATCGCACCAAATTGGTGTAAAAGTGTAAAACTTTAAATCACACACAACAATTCGGATCACCACGAACCCCATTGATCCACATTCCCCCTTCTCCAATTTCACCATTCTTTACTATCTGCCATTGAAACCCTCTGAAATCGCAACAAAAAAGACTTCAATTCAGAGCCCACAATTCAAACAAACCATCACATTACACATTCTTTGCGTTTTCTTGAAGTCCCAACAAACCCCACCTTTCAAGATCCTTCAAACAACACACTCTTTTGATTTCCCTTCGGTTTTCTTCTTTTCTTGGCCTCAATCTCTCGAATTACGAACTGGGTGTTCTTAATTTGACATTTTGTATGAATAAAAGTCAAATATTTGATGTGGGTAAGAGTTGATTAGTGTGTTTGATGTTGGAGCTGATTGGAGTTCCACAAAATGGGGTTTGAAGATAATAAAGAAGGGGAGAAAAGTGGATTTGAAGATAGTGGTGATGAGAAAGAAAATCATGGTAATATGAAAAGGGTTGAGAGTGAATCTTCTTTGTATGAAACAGAGGATGATGGTGAAGATGCAGAGGGTAATAAAATTGAACTGGGTCCTCAATGTACCCTCAAGGAACAGTTTGAGAAAGATAAGGTACAAGTCTTTGTTATATTAGAGTCAAAATTTCATGATTATTTTTTATAGATTTTTGTTGTTGCTGTTTGAGATTTTTAGGATGATGAGAGCTTGAGAAAATGGAAGGAACAACTTCTTGGAAATGTTGACATCAATAATGTTGGAGGTAATTTTGATTTTTTTGAATTTTTAAAGGTTGTTTGTATATGTCAAATTGCTACAAGTCATTTAAAATAGTTTTAAGTGCTTAATATGAATGTATATACAGGCATGCAGTATAATGAATTTGATCAATGAGTGCTGCAAAGAATAATGTTATGAAATAATCAAAACTGATGATTATATGCTGGTTATCTGGTTAGGCCTTTCATTGCATATGGTTAAAGAGTTGTTATGAAACTAGTTATCCGAAAATTATTATCGCGGTCAGTTTAGGGGTTGTAAAACATTTGAAATAATTCACACGATTTGTTTGACCAGTTTCTTTTTAGCTTGCTTTTGTAGATTTGCTCATTGGATTTAAGATACAACCCATTTTTATAGAGGTCACAAGCTAAATTCTTGAAGACATTTCTTATGATTAGAACTATGGTTTAATTTTTGGTTTTCAATTCAGAATCATTGGAACCAGATGTGAAGATTCTTAGCCTTTCAATAGTGTCTCCAGGGCGATTGGACATTATTCTTCCTATACCCGAAAATGGCAAGCCCGAAGGTCGCTGGTTTACTCTGAAAGAAGGGTGTCATTACAACCTCAAGTTCTCCTTTCAAGTCAGCCATAACATTGTTGCAGGCCTCAAATACACAAACAACGTCTGGAAAACTGGCGTTAGAGGTAAGTCAGTTGATCGGGTACGGGTCATCATCCAGTTTGATGCATTTGGATTCATTGGTGACACATTGTTACAATGTATATTGTGTTTGCAGTGTATAACATAAAAGAGATGCTCGGAACATTTAGTCCACACCTCGAGCCGTACACCTATGAGACACCTGAGGAGACTACCCCTTCTGGCTACTTTGCGAGAGGCTCGTATTCTGCTAAAAGCAAGGTAATTCTAAAATTCCAACTCATATTTAGTAGCATGTATGCATTCTGACTTTTGAAGTCAAACCAATGACTATTTAAAATCAAATTATTTATCTTTCATCATGTTACCTACTCTTTGATATGATCTATGTTGCTCAATTTTAAAACATCATCTAAATCTATAATTATATTCTATCATATAAACGCCTTTGATTTCTTATGTCAAACTTAAGAGTCTTTTGACCTTAAATGTCAACTGGTCAACTTATGGATTGTGTGTCTGTTGTTCATACCCATATACATCTTTTATGCTGTTTTTGCAGTTTGTTGATGATGACAACAAGTGCTACTTGGAGATCAGCTATTCATTTGATATCCGGAAGGATTGGGCCAATGCTGAATAGACCGAATGTTTTTCATAGTACATTGTTAGAAACCTCAAAAACATTACAAAAACGTTTCAATTTCATATTGTGATACCTAGGAAAATTCAGTTCTTGCATTGAAGCCATATGGTGTTGAGCAAAAAATTTCCTTTTTCGTGTGTGTGGTTGAGTTAATCGTAAATAAAGAGGGAGATTAAGGTTAATTGTTCCTAATTTTCCCTTTGTTTAAAGTTTCATTTTTCTTGCTTTCCCTTTTGTATTTATGGTGTGCCCAATCAATATATGAAATGTTGATACAATATTGGTTATGGTTTTGAACTTGCTCCGGTGTTTACCATGTTATCAACTAAGTTTGGTTCGGTTTATTAAATTTGAACATTGTATGTCACTAAATCTTTTGACTATATGTTGTTAGTTCAAAAATTATGTCATTTGGATAAATGGTATGATTAATAAATATTTTAATTTTTTTTATGTTTGTTTGTTAAGATCATTCATAATTTGTTCTCCAAACGTCTATCAGAAAAAAAGTAAGTTAGAAAGGGGTTTGAAATGAATAGTGAGCATGTAGATATTACCTTTAATTTTGGGCTTTGGGCTTCACTAAGCACATTTCTCACCAAATTATTTTGATGAATTTAAAATTGGTAAAATTAATACTTTTATTCCTTGTTTGGTTTGTGAAGGAAGGTATGTATAATACAACAACAATCATGAAGTTATTTATAATTTGTTGAAGATATGCATGGAGAAAAGTTAACATAAATAAAGAAAAAAAATCAAGATAGTTATTAGTATTAACTAGAATGGTACCCTGCGCGTTGCGGCGGGGTCTGTGTCCTGGAGATGTTTAACATTTGATAAGTTTGATAACATGATGGCTTTGCAAGTTGCATGCACATAAGCTTTTAAAGTATTTTGGTTATACAACATAAGTTGCTAAACCTGTTTTACTTGTACAATACTTGCTACATTTCTATTTTTACAACCTATACAAAAGCAATGTTGTTACGCTTGTTGTGGCTGCTTACTTCACTCATCATGAGTATAAAAGTGCCTAAGTTTGCAGTCACATAAGCTATTAAAGTAGTTTTAGCTGTACAACTTTTACAAAAGTGAGGTTAGGCTACTTGTGGCTACTTTCTTAACGTTTAGTGAGTACAAAAAGTGTTTGATGCTGCTATTCACCATTCCTTGCTTCTTTTTGGTTCCTGGCTTGTACCTGCGATTAATGATGTGATTAAGGACTTATGAGTAAAATAAAAAAAATTATTCATATAACGTTAATCGTGAATAATGAGGATACTTATATATGTTGATAGTGTATGTATTATGTTTGATTGTACCTGGTGATTCGTGTTGTGATCTCTTTGTTGTGTTCGACTTTGGGTTGGGTGTTGCTAGAGGTAGGTCGAATGTAGTTGGTTCTGAAGTGGCTGATTGATCTTCAAATGTTGCTTGGGGCTTTGTTACGTTGTTGACAACAATTTGTTTGCTGTTTCTAATAGTTAGGTGTAGTAACTTTGGCACACCAATTATGGAGGTCATTTGATGAGGCAATTTCTTGGAGTCTATACAATGTTCTTTCATGACCAAGTCTTCGCAGGGGATGTTAAGCAAAGAGGTCATGCCTTCGTTGTAGAACGTGACGTTTGTAGTACCTGTTGAGTCACTTATCATTGCATTTACGCAATACCTGTTGTGTTTTTATAGGTTAGGTATGCTTTGTTGGTGTTGTATACAAAAATAAAGTATCGCAAAGTTTATGTTTATTTATCTAATAATAAAGTTTTTAGTAATGTTAATATGTGTATCTTACATAAAGTTTGCCATGACACCTTCTTCATCTTTACAGACAAATTTCACCGATCCATCTTCTTCTTCTAGATAGAGCTTCTTTGTACATTTTGAGCATAGAACATAGTACCAGCCCCTGTGTGCTTGAATTTCTATGACCTTTGCTGGGCATTTGAAGTTTATGGAACCCTATTTTAACAAATTATATTAGGCGTACTTTCGTCTAATAATGACTAAACTATCATCAACGTCTATATTTTCTTTTTTTTGAATATTTGGTTTTTCGAAAGATCGACCAATTTACTTGCATTAACATACCTGGTTATTTAGCAAATTGCTTTGCTTTAGTTCGTGGATTGTCATCTATCGTTCTCTTGTGTCTGTTATTTGCGTAGCAGGTAGTGCCTTCAGCCTGTAGGTATTAGCAAATAAGGTGGTCATAATTTTTAACTTTGTGTTGATGATTAAGGTTTGGTCTAAAATAAGTATGGTAAATTTCAATTTTGGATTTCGTACCTGTTACATGGTCTGCTGTTTGTGGTAGATCTGGGTTGATAGTCGTAGTTATGAGATATGTTGACTCAAGCTACAACATTTCTGTTTAGGGATACGGTTAGATGTCCATATTTTGATTTTTACATTTTGTTTCATGGTTAATCTTAGGATACTTGGTTTTTTGTTTAACAAAATCTTAATACCAAATACTAAAATTTTAACATATACCAAGGATAAAGAAAGCATATATGCAATAAGCAAGCATGTTGTGCGTTGAAAATAGGTATGTGTTTTGGGTATATACTGTTGAATTCAGACACTATTGTAGAGGTGATAGCAATAATGTCCCCTGGTGTCACTTCATCTCCAATAAGGTGCCTCATTTCCGGCCATAGTGTGATTTCTACTTGGTTTTTCCTACAATAAAAAGTTTTATTTGGTAAGACATTTATCATACGGTTTGATGAAGATTATGCTTTTAGTGGTCTTACCATTCGTCTTGCAAAAGCACCTTTCTTAGTGTTTTACCCTTACTTGTCGGTCTTAGTGAGTTCTTCTCAACACGTCCGATGTAATCTACAAAATTGTTTTATAGCTGTTTGGTTTAGCATTGCATATTGTTATAAAAAGGGAGAAGGTGAAAAGTGGAAACTTTAGGTGTTAAATTGTAAAAGATGTAAAATTATCAAGCTTAAAATTAAAAAAATAAAAGAAAGAAAAAAACAAAAGATCTATACAATATTTAAAGCTCATAATACAACAATCAAAGCATCAAGTTATTTATGAATTTGTAATGCAGTTAGTGGGTAAATGTGATGATTTATATATTTGTTGTATAGTATCTGCAACTTAAATCTTATAATAGACATGAAAAAAAAACTTTATAAAAAATAAGCATTGTATATTATAATATATAGATTGTAGTTCATTTCTTTATTGTTTTTCTCATTATAATTCATCACTACTTCTTAATGTAGTAGTAATAACTTCTGTTCTCCAATCATTATATATCCTGCTATCCTAGTGTTGTATGATCATTTTAAAGACAATACCAATTCATTTGTTTTTACCTGTAAGCAATCTGTTGTTCTTATTCCGCTTCTTCAATAAGTCATAGCTTGCAAAGTTGAAATGAACAGTTAGTATATTTGAGTTTTTTAGAGGAACGAACTTTGCCTTTCTTCCAACGATGAGTGATGCTGCATGGTCGACGGTTGCCATGTATGGTCGTGGTCGGGTACATATGTAGCCAGTAACTTTGTAGCATCCATATAGTTATATGATTGAGTCAAAGTACTCCACATCATCTGCGTTTGTTGTAGCCTCAATGGCATCACCCTGTAGTTCACATAATTTTAAATATATGTATACATATATACATATACATATATATACACAAAATTTGTGTGTATTAATAAGCACAAAACTTTATTTGTGTAGATAGACATAAATGGTACAAAAGTGTAGTAAAAGAGTTGGTTTTCAAAGTAAATGCATACATATATGTTATCATAATGGAGGGCATGTGTACGTGAATGTATGAATTTTGAAAGCACTTTGCATGTGGTGGAAGTTTGTATATTCAATAAAAGTACGAATATGAACATTTTTACTCTTAATAAAAGAGAATCAACATAAAATGGATATTTTAGTTGTTTGTTTATGATCATTTATGTCGGTTCATTAAGGTTGACTACACATGTATATTTGGCGTATTATCTCATTCGGTCTAAAAAATTCCGCTTCAAAGTAAAAGTTATCTCTTTATTCGTAGTGAAAAAATGGACGGAAAAAAGAAATTCAAAACTTATCGGTGATTCATAATTGGGTTTAAAAACATTGAAATATATAACTAAAATACTAATCTCAACCTACTTTACCCATGTTTTAATTATGTGAGAAAATCCAAAATAGACATTTGATAAAAGAAATGCAGGTGGAAATAACCTTAAAATATGTCTTTCTAACTAAAAAAATGCCATGTGTCAAAACATAGGTGACCTGCAGTGGCAGGCCCATAAATAAATTTGCACGAAATTTTTGACGGTCATAATATTAGAACTTTTTTGTACGATCTAGTTCGAATCGAGTCAGGTTGCATAATAAGAACATAAAAAACCATAATTAATGTATGAAAAGAGATATGTTGTTTACATGGATATCAACAAACTGATAGCATAACTCATTGCTTTTGGTTATCATGTCACTCTTTTTGTGTATTGGTATCCACTTCTTGAGAACTCGTATTTCAATTGCCTGTGGTTTCTCCCATTGCCTTATGTCACGAAGTCGCCTACCCGAAATTTGTCTGTTCTTGATGCACTATATAAGGTTAGTAGTTAGCTTGTTAGTTTGTTCATGTAGAATGTATGTCAAATATGTATGATGGTGAAAGAATATGCAAATAATGTGTGTGTGTGAAGAATATTATTTGAAAGAATGTAGATTGTTGAACTTAATTTTCTAAAGTAATAGTAAGTATATAACTTTGTTAGCAAGTAATATTTATTTCATTGAGAAAGTCAGTAAACACTATATTTTTAGTTGTATGGGTGTCATCACCAATCTCCGGAACAATAAGAATTTTAAGCGATTCCGGTGTGGTTGCTCTTGATAAGGCTACATATAATTGTCCATGGGTAAAAACTGGATGTGGCAAGTAAACACCAATCTTGTCCAATGACTGGCCTTGACTTTTGTTTATGGTCATTGCGTAGCATAACCTTATTGGGAATTGTTTTCTTTTGAATTCAAAAGGTAGTTCCTTGTCTTTATGAATTATAGTTATCTTCGGTAAGTAAATACGCTTGCCTATAAACTTTCTGGTCATTATTTCTGCCTCAATTATTCTTGGTAACAATTGTGTAATTATCATTCTTGTACCATTACAGAGACCGTCCGTTGGGTTAAGATTTCTGAGTAGTATGATAGGTGCGCCTACCTTTAGTTCTAAAGTGCGAGATGGAAGTCCGGTGAAGTTGAAAAGGTTAAGGTACTCGGTTGGATATAGTGATTCAATGTCAACATTTGTACCCGTATTAGGAACAATTGAGTCAATGCTGATGTATGTTCTTGTTGAGCCTCCTGTGATGCTAATTATCTTTGTGTTAATCTCATCAACTATCTCATTTTTAGGGCATACTATTGCTTTAGTTGACAATGTCTCAGCTAATGGATTTTGTAATGTCACGCCCCCGCTAAGAGCGGAAACACGAGGATGTAACGAGACGGGAATCGTCATAACACATGGTAAGCAATAGAGATGCAATAATAATAATGATGACAAGCGTGTCATGACGACACCCGACAACAAGGGGACTTGTGTCGTGTTTAGTCAGTATTCACGACAACATAGCCATAAGCATAAACATGATATAAGATTCACATAAACATAGATAATAACATTGTATGCAATTCCCACAACCCGGGAACAAGTTACAAAGTACAATGTTGTTTGAAACAGATACAACAATTGTTTTCAAAAGACCAAGTTTAGCCACAAAATGCATCCTAGGGTCTCCACTAAGGCAGCACACCTAGATCTTCAGTTAGCATGATCACCTAAAAAGATATGCTCAAAATGGTCAACAAAATTGTTGGTGAGCTCACAGGTTTAAATGTAAATAAGTATTGATGCTGTATAAAGTTGTTGCAGAATACCGTGCATACAGTTATAAGTAAGCAAAATCACATGAAAAGAGCTTTACAACAAACCTAACGACGTACACAAAGAATCTTGTTGGAATATATTCACCCAAGGCCCGTTCCTGGCATCTGTTGGTACTAACTAGTATACCAACACGAGGGTGGGGGTGTCAACCCAAGTAGTACTACCAATACCTATCTGTCGGTTCCCACACTGGAATTAAATGGTTGTAAGAAAGAACCACAAAGCAGACTCAAGCATGTATCAGATAAGTACTCACAAAACAATAACACGTTGATTCCAAGTATGTAAATTGTATGTATGTTGTACAACATGAAAATGGGTGAGCATAATTTTCCCCCATGTTTGTAAATGTTTGTAAAGTAGTATAAGCATAAAAAGGGGCCACAAAACTCACATGTTAAGTGGTAAGTATAAATGATCAAGTTCCCAACGGTTGTATGAATGAACAGTCAAACACCTATTGACAATTAATGTTTAGCATAAATGATATGTATAAAGCATATAGTAATGATTGGTCGGTTCGGGTTGTATCAGTTCGGTCGTGGGTAGCACACACACAAGCGGACACACGTATCAGATCTTATATAGATCCAAGTACTAAGAGCAGTCGTCATTGCTAATGACATCCGTATAAAGATCCCATTGTTATAAAAGATAGTACTTGTTAAATATTTGTAGTCCCAAATGGGTTGTCGATAATTGTAAAATGTTAGGTTGATTTAAATTGAATTGGTAAGTGCATGTTGATAGCATTGACTTTAATCTTTATGGTCAAGCAATGACACTTTTACTGATGTTACCTTATCATCACAAGACATTCAGGAAGGGAATTCACACATACACGCATCATTAGACACACAATAGGACCAGACGCTTGACTCAACACTCCATTCGTACGAATCAACCTTCAATCGTACGAATCAGCTTCATTGGCACGATTGAACCTTCATTCGTACGACTGGCATTCAGTCGTACCACACAACACCCAATCGCACAACCTAACCTCCATACGCACGAATCAACCTTCATTCGTACGAATCAGCTTCATTCGTACGACTGAACCTTCATTCGTACGATTGGCCTTCAGTCGTGCGATACACGCACAGTCGCATACATTCATTTGGTCGTAGGACTCAATCGCACACCACATTCATCCGCATTGACTCAATCGCACACCACATTCATCTGCATTGACTCAATCGCACACCACATTCGTCCGCATTGACTCAATCGCACACCACATTCGTTCGCACGACTCAGTCGTATGACATTCCCAGTCGCACGACTCAGTCGCCCGAATGACACAGTCGCATGACTCAGTCGCATGACTCACCCAATCGCACGGCTCAGTCACATGACAGACCCAGTCGCCTGAACTGCAGGTTCGCGACTGCTGAAGTGCAGAGCAGCCTTCGGCTGCCCCGAGCACGGGTTTTACACAACAAGGACTTCCAGAATCACACAACAACCACACACAAACAAGAAGCACACGCAGAAAGACACCACACACACCCACACGACCTCTTGTGTTCGAGTTGACCCGAACACCCGAAACCCTAGAAATGGACAGCAGTAAAACGAGCAAGAAATGGACAACCAAGGTCGTCTACCTGCAAGGATGGAGTAGACTAGGTTGTAGACGAAGCCTAGACGAAGAAAACGAGACCAAATGGAGCGTTTTTGGTGCAAAAGTGAAGAAGATAGGTGAAAAAGAAGAAGAAAGTGAAGAAGATGAAGAAAATGGCTGGGAATGGGGTTTTTATACCCATCCCAAGTTTGCAAAATGTTAATTTTAGTCCCTGCACTTAGCCCCCGAGTTTCCAAAGTTTGTTTCGGTTGAAAACGACTTTAAGCGTGTTTGTTATATTAATGTTAAAAGTGCGTTTAATGGTAATTGATGGCTTAAAATGGTTTTATTAATGACAATGGTTATAATTAAAAATGATATATTTGGTGATAATGGTGATGAAATTTATAAAAGGTTTAGGCTTAGCACACGTTCACGGAGGAAGTACAGGCACAAGGGTAATAAAGCAAACATGATTTCTTAAAAAAGGAGTTCATGAAGAAGAGGAAGAATAATTAAGAAAGAATTCTATGGTTAAATATGTTGTTTGACGGACCTTAAGGTGACGAATATCACAGTATCCCCCAGTTGAGAGAATTTCGTCCTGAAATTTATCTGGAGTTAGGTCCAAGAGCGTCATCCACGAATAGGTGTGGATATTTAAGTTTCATTTGATCTTCCCGTTCCCATGTAAACTCTGGCCCTCGTTTTGAATTCCACCTTACGCGAACAATTGGTATTCTACTGCGCTTCAACTGTTTGACCTTACGATCCATGATCTCAATGGGTTCCTCAATAAAATGAAGCTTTTCGTCCATTTTGATATCCTTAGTACGTGAAGTGATTCGCAAGCCAAACACTTCTTGAGGTTCGACACATGGAAAGTATCATGCACACCGTTGAGTTCTTGTGGTAACCTTAATCGGTACGCCACTGGACCAATCCTTTCCGTAATCTCGAATGGTCCAACGTATCTTGGGGCTAACTTTCCTTTCTTTCCAAACCGGACAAATCCTTTCCAAGGAGAGACTTTGAGTAACACTTGATCCCCAACGTTGAATTCTAGAGGCTTCCGATGGTTCTCGGCATAACTATTTTGGCGGTCTCTAGCGGCTTTCAGTCTATCTTTGATTTGGAAGATCTTGTCGGTTGTTTCCTGAATGATCTCTGGGCCTGTTAACTGACTTTCAAAAATCTCGGCCCAATAAACGGGTGATCTACACTTCCTTCCGTACAACGCTTTGAACGGAGCACACCCAATGCTGGTATGGTAGCTGTTATTGTAAGAGAACTCAATCAACAGCAAATGAGTGTCCCAACTACCACAAAAGTCGATTACACACGCTCTCAGCATGTCTTTTAGCGTTTGTATAGTTTGTTCACTTTGGCCATCTGTCTGAGGGTGATAGGCGGTACTCATGTCTAATCGAGTGCCCATCGCTTTCTGTAGTGTCTGCCAAAATCGTGAAGTGAATCGGCCGTCACGGTCAGATATGATTGACACCGGCACTCCGTGTCTTGTCACGACCTCTTTTATGTACAATCTTGCCAACTTGCCCATTTTGTAGTCTTCTCGAATTGGCAAGAAATGTGCTGATTACGTCATTCGATCCACTACGACCCATATCGAGTCATGCCCGTTGCTCGCTCGAGGGAGTTTAGTAATGAAATCCATGGCTATGTTCTCCCATTTCCACTCGGGAATCTCAGGTTGCTGTAACAGTCCCGATGGTTTCTGATGTTCAGCTTTAACTTTCGAGCATGTCAAGCATCTGCTGACGTACATGGCAATGTCTTTCTTCATGCCTAGCCACCAGTACAGATCTTTGAGATCGTGGTACATCTTGTCTGCACCAGGATGAATAGAATATCTCATCTTGTGTGCTTCATCCATGACCAAGGTACGTACAACTCCCCATTTGGGTACCCATATACGGTCCACGAAGTACTGTACACCATCGTCCTTGCACATCAGTTGTTTATCCAACCCTTGGAATTCTTCTCCCGCAAGGTTTTCTTCTTTCAACGCCTCACTTTGTGCAATTTGGATCTGAGCTTTCAAATTCGTTTGAATGGTCAATCCCAAAGCTCGAGCAAGTAGTGGTTTCACGCGTTCTTTGCGGCTTAGAGCATCAGCCACCACGTTAGCCTTCCCCGGATGATACCGGATTTCACAATCATAGTCACTAAGAAGCTCTACCCAGCGTCGCTGTCGCATATTAAGTTCCTTCTGATCCAGGATATGTTGAAGGCTTTTATGATCTGTGTAAATGATGCATTTGGTTCCATACAGGTAATGCTTCCATATCTTGAGTGCAAATACTATAGCGCCCAACTCAAGATCATGAGTTGTGTAGTTGTTTTCGTGCACCTTAAGTTGTCGCGAAGCATAGGCAATCACCTTATCTTTCTGCATTAGTACACATCCTAACCCTTGATGCGAAGCATCACAGTATACCGCAAAATCATCAGTTCCGTCTGGGAGGGACAATATCGATGCATTACACAGCTTATCTTTCAGCGTTTGGAACGCTTGTTCTTGTGCATGTCCCCAATCAAACTTCTTGTCATTTCTGAGTCAACAATGTCAACGGTTGAGCGATCTTTGAAAAGTTCGCGATGAAACGACGATAGTATCCGACCAATCCTAAGAATTGCCGTATCTCTGAAGGTGTCTGGGGCGCATCCCATTTCTTCACCGCTTCGATCTTGCCGGGATCTACATGAATCCCGTCTTTGTTAACCACATGACCCAAAAACTTCACTTCTCGCAGCCAGAATTCACAATTCGAGAACTTGGCGAAAAGTTTCTCTTCCCTTAACAGTTCCAGTATTGCCCGATGGTGTTCTTCATGATCCTCTTTCGATCGGAGTAGATAAGTATGTCGTCTATGAATACGATCACAAACTTATCCAAGTATGGTTTACACACCCGTATCATTAGATCCATAAACACAGCTGGTGCGTTAGTCAACCCAAATGGCATGACCAAGAACTCATAGTGCCCATAACGAGTTCTAAACACTTTCTTCGGTATGTCCTCCTTGAAAACCCTTAGTTAATGATATCGAGATCGAAGGTCTATCTTCGAGAAATATGAAGCTCCTTGTAACTGATCAAACAGGTCGTTGATCCTGGGGAGAGGATACCGATTCTTCATAGTTAACTTGTTCAATTCACGGTAGTCGATGCACATACGGAACGAACTATCATTCTTTTTGACAAATAACACCGGTGCTCCCCAAGGTGAGTGACTCGGCCGAATAAAACCCTTCTCCAGTAGCTCCTGTAACTGGCTAGATAACTCTTGCATTTCAGATGGTGCCAGCCGATACGGTGTCTTTGCTACCGGTGTAGCTCCAGGAACCAACTCTATACGAAATTCCACCTGCCGTGGAGGAGGAAAACCAGACAAGTCGTCAGGAAATACATCTGGGTAATCCCGCACTATAGGGATATCTACCAATTTCTGCTCCTCTTCTTTCTTTTCCACTACATGAGCCAGAAAAGCGTAGCACTGTTTTTGTAAACTCCGGCGTGCTTTCATGCAGGAAATAAGCTTTAAGTTTCTTCCCGGTCGTTCTCCTTGAATTCTGAGTACTTCTCCATCTGACATAGGGATTCGTACTACCTTGTCCTGACAGACAATCTTAGCTCTGTGTTTCGACAACCAATCCATTCCCACAATCACGTAGAAACTTCCTAACTCAAAGGGTATCAAGTCTATATCGAAGGCGTGGTTCTCCAATATCATCGAGCATTTTCTAATAATCTCGTCAGCCTGAACGACCCTACCATTGGCCATTTCTACAGAGTAGCTAGTTTCTAGCCAACTAGGACTCAAATCAAGTAATTGCACAAACTCAGAAGATATAAAGCTATTGTCTGCTCCAGTGTCAAATAGTACATATGCAAAGTGATTATTGAGTAAGTGCGTATCCGTGACAACATTCGGATCCTGACGGGGATCGTTGGCTCCAATGACAAAAGCGCGTCCCCGAGCCGTATTCCCTTGATTTGCCGGGCCTTGATTTCCAGCTACAGCCATCGCCTGTTGCTGGTTGTTCCCTTGTTGACCTGGTGCCCGATTCAGTTTAGGGCACATGTTTCTGTAGTGATCAGGGCTTCCACACTCATAACAGCCCCTGGCATTCCCAGCGGGGTTAACCGCGTTGACTGGTGCGACCATATTTGGCGCTGTTCTGCAGTCTCTTGCTAAATGCCCTGGGCGTCTACAGTTCGCGCACACCCGGCACGGCATAGCTGGGGGATGATGAAAGTTGCACCTATCGCATTTGGGATGCGGACCCACATACTCTCGCCTGCCCTGGGTCACGGCCACAAAATTTCTGGTTGTCTTGGCCCTTTTCTCGAATTTCCCGGCACTCGACCGACTCGTTTCCCTAACATCTTTCCTTTTCTCTGCTTCCCTGCCCAATACCCCTGTTCTCACCATCTCATCAGTTAGAGCGCCAACCTTCAGAATTGCGCTCTGGATAGTAGGAGGAGCAGCTGCGGTTACCATTGCCCGGATTTGAGGCGCAAGTCCCCAAATATACCTCTCTATCCTTTTTTATTCTGGGGTGACCAAATGCGGAACCAATCTTGCTAACTCGTGAAAACGATCGGTGTAGGCCGCGTGCCCAGCCCCCACCATAGCATGGTTCTAGAACTCATGCTCAAGTTTTTGCATCTCGTTGAGAGGACAGTACTCCTTGGTGATTAGGGCTTTGAACTCATCCCACGACATTTGCATCGCCGATTCTCTTTCCCTAGCCTGAATCTGAGTGTTCCACCAAGTTAGTGCCTTGCCCTGTAATGAGCACGTGGCATACTTGATCATTTGACTATTGAGGCATTCACTGATGTCAATCACTGCCTCCATCTTTTCAAGCCATCTAGTCAGGGCTATGGCTCCACCTTTGCCATCAAACTCTCTCAGTTTACAAGCCACAAATTCCTTGTATGAACATCCCCGTCTAGCATTCACAACCCCAGTCTCATTAACAATCCCAGTTTCATTACCGACTGTACCACCATTCCCGGTCTCCTGATTGCTTTCATTCCCAGTCGGGTTCCCATTATCCTCGTTATCATTGCCACCATCCCCGTGGGGGTGGTGATTCTGAAGAGCATCGCTCACTTGGGCCACGATAGTCGGAATCAGTGCGGCCAGCTCTTGAGCGATTAAGGCTGCCATGTCAGAGTTTCCTGTTCCCTGATTGTCATTGGTAGGACCATCACTTGTCCTCGGTGCTCTACCTCTGCCTCTGCCTCTACCCCTCGGGGCTTCACTTCCGCCATTGTTGTTACGGGTAACTCTTCGAGGCGGCATGTTCTAATCATAAAAGTGGTAAACGAATTCCACCGTCGGTCGGGATGTGACATGAAACATATACAATTGTTTCTTTAGAATTAGTCGAGTTGCCAACAAATTCATCATGTACAGACTTTCAAGCTTTTCCCAAATTCCGGCAACCGAGTCTTCCTTCGACACTTCTCGAAGTACCCGATCTCCCAAGGACAAGATTATCGCACTGTGCGCCTTCTCCATGATCTCACACTTTTCTTTCTCTGTCAAATATGCCGGCAAATTTGTTTGCCCTGTGAGTTCTCCCACCAAACCCTGGTGTGCAAGTAGTGCTCGTATCTTGACATGCCATAACCCAAAATCATTCTTTTCATCGAACTTTTCAGGATCGAACTTTGTGGACACCATCTCCGATTCTTCAATTTCTCTTCTGATCACGGATGCATCCATGACGTATATGTGTTTTAGGTAGTTAAATACTTGCTTTTACTATGTAATTACCATCGAATGCAATTACGTTGGGCGATTATGAATTGCAAGTGTAGAGTACGAAAGAAAAAAAGGAAAAAAAGAAGAATATTTGTCCAAGAGAGGACGTAAGTTATGTCCTTTTGGACGTAGCTTATGTCGGTACCCAAAGACAGGTTAATAAGGACGTAGGACAGAAGGCTAGGACGTATGATCCAAGAAAGGACGTAAGTTACGTCCTTTTGGACGTAGCTTACGTCGTATTGCTAGGTTTACTAAATTCTCCGGTTTTGACCATATTAAAGGTAGATTAATAATTTGAAAACCCTAATTCGCATTGGGAGCAAAAAAAAGACGAACTTGGACGATTCTTGAGGTCAATTCTACTTCTCCAACTCATTCCAATCTATCAAATCATGTTCCAATCTGATCTTGTTGCCGAATTCATGAAGATGCAAGGCTAAAATTTTCGTGATCTACCTCGGGTGATAGGTTTCATGTTTTTAGGTTTTCATTTATGTTCAAGTTGTGTTGGGATTAAACTTTAGAACCCATTAAATTCTTTACTAGTTTAACTTGTGTCTTGATTGTTTAAACAATTGTTTTAGTAAAAGTTGATTTAAATTTCATATAATATGTGCAAGTTGTATGATTGCAAGGTTTTGGTCGTTACTTCAATTGACATGGTGTACTAAGACCCATTAAGTCTTGGTTATCTCTGCCACTTAATCATTACACGTATAGAATCCCCGTTAAGGATTTACCACCAAGTTGAACTAGGCGATTATCGAGAACCGAATATGAATCCCAGGATGGATTACCCTTTTTCATAATCATCTTCTAACCAATTTTATTAATTGCACTTTGTTTTCTTAATTAAGTTGTTAATCATTCTAAGATTCACTTTTCACAGCTAAGAGGCAGTAGTTTGATAATTCATTAGTTTAATCTATTTTCTTAAAAATTTAAGTACAACACACCAACCACTAATTCCATGAGGATCGACAACCCTACCTACCCCAACTAGTTAAGGTGAATAGGAACACACATTTTACATCTTATTTGATTGATACTTCGACATCGATTAAATTTTGGCGCCGAGATCACCTTCTTTCTCCAATTGAGCCAAACCTGGCTCTGATACCATTTGTTGTAAAACCAATCAAAGAAAGAACAATATTGAAGAAAAGATTCACCACTAAATGATTCAACTGTTATTGAATATTACACAAAAATAATTATGAGATTATGAATATTACTCCTATTCTAAACAACAACCGATCCTTACAGACACGAATCAAACCTAACAACCTTTTAACAAGCTATTTATAATTACTCTCTTATGTTTAACAAACATATCTTCCGAGGCTTAATGTTTCTTCTTCCGAAGAGTAACCACAACTTCTTTCGAAGCCAAAACTCTTCTTCCGAAGCTAACATGATTTCTTCTGAAGCATTATTAGACTTCTATGATCAACTCTAACTTTCCACATTAGTCCTACTATTTTAATGTTTGATTTAGTTCCTAATTATTTTAACTGCTTATATAAAAATATAAAACGTATTAACCGAAGGCAGGAGAAATTATGTATGCTATTTAGTAACCGTAACAAGGTCTCAGTGAGTGTAGCATCTCTGTTTTACGACATAGGAATAATTTGTGGAAAGTTTATATGTTTAGATAAAAGTTTGATTGTTGAAGAATAAGAAAAGAAACAAATGAAGGAACTATTTGAACAAGATGGAAACATAATGATCTTTACGGTTTTAAAGAATGATTGGTTTAAAATAACAAATAATATGCATAATCTTAGAGAGTTAGAGAGACAAACATGAAATAAGATTTGTAGCATATGATAAGAAATTATTTGCATACGAATATTAGTAGTAGTGAGTGTGATAAAAAAGAAAAAATATTGTCATATAAGAAAAACACACCTTGTAATATGATTGCTAAATCATTATAATTAGTTATATTTATTAAATTTTTTTAATGGATATTATTTAAATAGTGTAAATTTTGGTAATATAGAATGTGTAGGGTAAATTAAGTATTGTTTAAAATTGCCCATTTTTTAAGCAAGTAAATGACTACTTATTGGTGTTGCAGGACCGGTGAATGGGATAAATTACAACACAACAACACAAAGAGGAGATTAACCAAACTTAATCAAACAATAATACTGGATTAACCATAATAAGACACTAAGAACACAAGTAATATGAGAGACAGAACACAAGAGCAAAATACACAATGAGATGGTTTTCAAGATTTTAGTATATTGCTTTCTCTATGTTCTATTACAAATGTTACAAAGCATAAATAGAAAGATACATGAACATGAGATACTTATACTACATCCTACAGCCGGCTATACTTTGAAAGCCAGCTGGATACAATTGACTAGACACAAACAAAATCAATTGTAAAGTCAAAAGGCAGATTGCCTTTTGACCAGTGACTATGACATGCCATAGTTCACATCCTTATCTATTACAAAAAGGATAAAGTACATGAAGTAGAAAGTTACAGACTCAAGACCTCAATATACAGTTACCAAAAGCATGGACCTTTTCACCAACTCATGTAAGTTGGTGACTTTACAAAGATGCAGCGGAAAGGTGACCAGCTTTATGGAACAGTACATCAGATAAAGCATGTGTCAAAAGTCTTTGGAAGAAATCTGTCTTCATAAGTTGAAGCTTTGGAAGACTTTGTCTCTAAGGCTTCAGAAGACTTCATATTTGGCTTCGGAAGATATTGGTCTTGGCTTCGGAAGATATTGGTCTTGGCTTCGGAAGATTTCACACTTAGAATATTCTAGTTGCATGTGTGAAACTTCCTAAGCATTCTTCTTCATTGCACTTGTGCAGCATGTAGGATAGACTTTGGATGTTTAGGTTGCATCAGCCTCTTTATTAATCTCTACAAACTCCCCCTAGGCTAATGCAACCAAAACACTTAGTAGACTTCAGATGTCAACAGTCCTCATTAGGATGATCACCATTCCTTTCTTCATAAGGTGATCAGGATCCTTCAGACTGTCAAAATATCTTCTCATATCAAAGAGATCATGCAGAGGTAACTGAAACATATCTTGCCATGTGTAAATTTCTTCAGTGCCTTGATCTCTAATGACATGCTATCTTTCTGGATTTGTGGTGTATGTCCAAGACAAGATGAGTCTTCCTGATGCTAGAGGAGCTGTTTGAATTGGAGTTGATATAGCATCCTCTGGCTGCACATCCTCAGGATGTTCTGACTAATCCTTGGGTTTAGAAGAGGGTGCAGTCTTCTTCTTCTTCTTTGGCTTTGGTTTTGAAGCCATCCTCTTCTTTCTCTTTACAGGTTTTAACTGAGAAGGCTGGCCTGCAATACCAGATTGATCTTTATTGTCTTTCTCAGTTGGGATTTCCTCTCTCTCTGGCTCAAAAGGAGAGGGAGGTTGACCCTGCTGTGGATTAGAAGATGAAGCTTGCTGAGTTTCAGTAGGAGGTCCAGGTTGTGTAGTATCTGGTTGTTCAACCTTAACCTCCACTTCAGGTGGAGCTTGACTTGGAGTGGAGTGTAAGTCAATGAGCTCTCCATTTTTGATCTTCTGCTTGATCACCCTAATATGCTCATCCATAGTGGATAGAGTCATGGGGCCAAGTCTCCTTCGGAGAATCCATAAAGCTTCAAGAAGCTCGTCATCCTCTGCCTGTCAGCAGACTTCTTCATGCTCTTTTGGATGATGGCTCTTGATTTTACAGCTTCTTCCCTTAGCTTTTTCTTAGTTGTCTTTCTGTCCTTGACTACCTCAAGTTCAAGCTGTTTTAAGTACTCAAACTCAACATAGTCATAGGACAAGGGAAGAAGTGCTTCTGCTTGATAGAAGCCTGTGGCACTCAGGTAGTTGATCATCTTGATCCTATCTTCTTCTTTGTTTACCTGAGGTTCTTGTTGAACCACATCCTCTTATGCAGGACTTTCCTGAACTGGAGAAAGGGTAGGCATATCTTTGTACAGTCTTTTCCTTCTTCTCTCTTCTCTAACTTGTACTAGATACTCTGCATCTTCTGCCTCGTTCTTCTCCCTTGACCTTTCCAGGTCAACCAGTTCATTCAACTCATCTAAGGGGAGAGAAATGACATTGTCTATGTCATAGTTCCTTGTCTGCAGATAATTTATCCTGACTGCCCTTAATTCATCATTCTGAGTATCTGGTCTGGGGGCAGCCCTGATAGCAGACTCCATGAGTCTTGAAGACTCAGCAGAGGAACTTTATCCCCTCAGCCTCCTTTTCCTCTCTCTCTCCTCCTCCTCAATCTCCTCATATGTCATTTTTATTTTCCTTTTGTCACTCACAGACCTTTGTGACTCAGGGTGGAGAGAGCTTTGGTCTTCATTGCTTGATGTAGCTTCCGAGCTCTGGCCAGAGAGAGGTTGAGAAGCACCTTCACCAGCAGGTGTCTCAGAAGGAATGTGAATCTTTGAAGTAGTTGATGATGATGAGACAGGGGTCTTAGGTTCTGCCACTAGGCCTTCAGTCAAGGTTTCCCCTATGAAACTAATCTTAGGGTATGCCTCAACATCCAGTTGACCGATGAGATTTCCTGATTACCTAAGTCTCCTTCTAAAGCTGAACTCTGTAGTGATCTTGTCTTGGACTCTTTGAGCCAGTCTGTCAGCTTGTCTTGATTTGCTTGGATTGACAAGTGGCATGTTGACTAGATCCAGGCCTTCATAGTAGTTCAAAGTCTGAAAATTGAAGACTTCTTGCTGTCCTTGAACTCTTATGATGATTAGGGCTTTCTTGATGTTGTCATGCCTCCACCTAATGATATGATTGGAAGATGGTGAAGATGACATAGCCCTTGGTATCCTATCCTCAAAAAGACTCTGTATGAAGGAGTCTGTGTAGTCCACATCAATATGAATTTGAGGAGGTTGCTGAGAATGCACAATTGCAAGTGAGGTTGGTGAGTCCTCAATGTCCACTCTCTCTGAAGAACTCCCAGGTTCTGTAGCTAAGATGACTTTCTCCCCCCCTTTTTGGTAGCATCACCCACTTGCATATGTGAGCTGGAAGATAGGTCAATCACATCCACAGGTTCTTGTGTTCCTGGTTGAGCTCTTCTTAAGGGTCTCCTAGCTAGTTTTTCCTTAAGATATGAAATCTCAAGTTGCTAATCATTGATCCTGTTGTGTAAGGTAGTCACCAGAGATTCAAGGTGACTGACCTTTAAGACTAAATAAGTGCATGTTTTAGACAGTTTGTGCACCATTAGTCTTAGATTCCCCTCATCTTCATCAGAAGAATTAGTGGGGGATGAGATGACTGGACCAAAGTCCTCTCTCTTACCACCAGCTTGAGGTTCTTGGCTGTTGGTTTTCCTCTGCTCACTGGCAATCTCAGTTGAGATGTCAGTGGGCTGAGTTGCCATGGTTGAGGTCTTAATGATGTAATAACTTTCAGAAATGAGAGCCTCTTCCATATGGACATCCTGAACAGGTTTAGAAGTGTCCACCTCAGTTGTAGGTGACTGATGTGGGATAGATATAGGAGACTCAAGAGCATTCATCTCTCTTTGAGTAGGGGTAAAGAAGAGAGACTCATTATACTCACTGAAACCTAGATCTTCATCAGTATAAAAATCAAGGTTGGAATTGGTTGGTTGAGATCTATAGGCTGGGGATGGTAACTATCCCTTGAAGGTTGGTCACTTGAGTGTTGAGACTCAGAGTGATGGCTTAAGATAGTTTGGCTAATGAGCTCATCAGGCTGAGCATGAGGAACCTCAGCACTGATCTTTGAAGAGATGGGAGTGGTTTGCTCCTCAGGAGAAGTGGGAGCTCCATTGTCCACTTCCTCCTGTGTGGGTAAGTATATGGGGACCTCCACAGACTGAATAGTCTGAGAAGGGGTTCATTTGGATTTTCTTTGGTAAGTGAAGGTGATTTTAGGCTGTGTAGGTGGTTGTGATGTAGCCAGTGTGGGTTCAACACTAGCTTGTACTGCTAGGTTGTCATCTTGAGCAATGAGCTCTAACATTTTTGGGACTAGGGCTGTTTCTATCCCAAAGAATCCAACAGTGGGCTTCCTCAGTACTTTAAAGATGTCGGGCTTCATCTGTCCTAATTTAAGAATGTTATCTGTTTTCCTTAACTGTGAGCCCAGTTCACAGTTAACAATGTACTGGACACATCTAGGAAACATGTAATATTTTAAGGAGTCTAAGTTAGCAAGAAAATTGGTATAAACAAACTGAGAATACCTAAACTTGACTCCCTGAATCATTCCATGGATGATGAAGGAGAGATCCTCAGGAATCTGGTCCCATCCACCATGCTTGTTTGATAAGTTGTGGATGACCACATGGAGCAGGAATCTCCATTGGGATGAGACCTTCCCTTTCCTAAAGGTCTTACAGAGAAATCTCCCTCATATCCCATTTGCTCAAAGGAATGATTAACAGCTTCCTTTGAGAAGAACACCTCACCTTCTTCATCATCTAGCTGAAGATGCATGTTGATGATGGCTGGACTGATGAAGATTGTTCTCCCCTACACTGTGGCAGATAGTGCCTTCTCCCCATCCATGACAACCTCTTGGCAGGTTTTCCAAAATTCAAGCAGATGATCCTCATAGAGTGGAGGATCAATGGTTAGGGAGGTGAAGTAGTTGGATAAGGCTAAGAATCGACAAACCTCTGAGAAATGAGGATCTTTCTCAGAGCTTAACAGAGCAACCTGATTATATTGCCTGTGTAGCTGCATGGTGAAGTTGGGATTATTTCTATGAGCAAGGTTGGCCATTGTAAGGTAGCTTAAAGATGAAGAAAGAAGGAAGAAAGAAATTTCAGAGAGAAATTTGAGTTTTAGGCTTGGAGGAAGAACAGATGATAGAAAGAGAGGGAAACCGTTGGGTTTATATGTGAGAGGGATTTCTGATGAAGTTTAATGAAAGAGGATAAACTTTGAAATCCGGATGTCGGTCCCACCTCTAAAAAGTAGTTTACTTTTGTTCAAAAAGTAGTTTTCTTGGAATTCAAAAAGCTTCCGAAGGTTAATTATCTTTGGAAGTTTTTAATTAAAAAGCTTTCGAAGCTAAAATGACTTTGGAAGATTTTCCTGAGAGTTTTGAAAATTTTGCTTCGGAAGAGAAATTAAAACTTGATTGCTTTGTATATTAAACACAAAGCTTCCGAGAGTTAATTTTGCTTCGGAATTAAATGGTCATTGAAAATAAGTAAGTGTCTGAGACAAGTATTTAAGCTTCTGAAGATAGATCTGAAACCTCTTCCGAAGGTAAATTTTTTAGATAGTTATTTATATTAAAGGCATGATTTGCTTCCAAAGTTAAAAGCATAACTTCCAAAGTATCAGAAATTTTCAAAAATCTAAGGAAAGTCTTCAAAAAGAAATTCTCATCTAAAGAAAACATGAGCTTATGAAAGTGATGAACTAGAAAACTTATGACACACATATTTTAAGACATAATAAGAATTAGTTTTAAGAAAAACCTATTCAAAGTTAACCATCCCAATAACTGATATTAGATATTTAAATCTCTATTCATCAAAAGCCTTTATAAACAGATCAACATATTGTTCATCTGTGTGAACATTGACTAATTTAATTAATCCATTTTAATGGTTATCTCTTATTAAATGATACCTGATATTGATGTGCTTGGCCCTTGAGTGCTGCACAAGATTCTCTATGATTGAGATAGCACTATTGTTGTCTATGTGAATGGGAGTCTCTTTGAAGTTTAACCCATAGTCTAGCATCTGATTTTGAATCCAAAGCACTTGAGCACAGCAGCTTGCAGCAGCAATGTATTCAGCTTCAGCAGTTGATCCAGAGACAGAGGATTGTTTCTTGCATTGCCATGAGACAACCCTTTCACCAAGGAACTGATATCCCCCAGATGTAGACTTTGCAGTCATGTTGCAACCACCATAATCACTATCTGTATAGGCATACAGATTGAAGTCAGGATTCTTAGGGTACCATAAACCAAGTGTTGAAGCACCTTTGAGGTATCTTAGAATTCTTTTGACAGTGATGAGGTGAGACATCTTAGGGTTGGCTTGATATCTTGTATAGATACATGTAGCAAACATACTATCAGGCATGCTAGCAGTAAGATACATAAGAGACCCAATCATAGCCCTGTATAAGTGCTCATCTCATACTCCCCCTCAAGATTAGGTCTAAGGGAGTGGTTTCTGGCTATGGGTGTCTTAGCAATCTTACAGTCAGTCATGTTGAACCTCTTGAGTATGTCCTGAACATACTTTGACTGACTTATGAAGATGCCATCTTCAACTTGCTTCACTTGAATTCCCAGAAAGTAATTGAGTTCCCCCATGGCACTCATTTTAAATATGTCTTTCATCAGCTTCTCAAAGTCTTTGTAGAGCTTTGGATTAGTTGAACCAAAGATGATGTCATCCATATACACTTGAACTAGCAATATGTCATTTATCTGTCCTTTGATGAAGAGAGTTCCATCTATAGTACCTCTCCTGTATCCATATTTACAAAGATACTCAAACAGTGTCTCATACTATTTCCTGGGTGCCTGATGCAGCCCATAAAGAGCTTTGTCAAGCTTGCAGACATAATCAAGATGATCAGGATCTACAAAACCAGGTGGCTGTTTGACATATACCTCTTCATAAATCACTCCATACAAAAAGACACATTTCACATCAAGCTGAAAGACCTTGAAGTTCTTGGATGCAGCAAATGCCAAGAATATCCTAACAGCTTCTAATCTTGCTACTGGAGCAGAGACATCAGTGTAGTCAATCCCTTCTTCTTGTGTGTACCCTTGAACAACTAGTCTAGCTTTGTTCTTGATGATGATGCCTCTATCATCTTTCTTGTTCCTAAACACCCATTTGGTTCCAATGGTAGTCTTCCCATAAGGAAGAGGCAAAGGTGTTAAACTTTTTGCCTTTTGAATTGAAGCAACTCTTGTTGCATAGCTTCAAACCAACTTCCATCCTTTAAAGCCTCATCAACTTTCTTTGGCTCTATCTAGGATAAGAAACAAGAGTGAAGACAAACATTTGCTTCATGGGTTTGTCCTTTTGTCCTTACCCCTGTGACAACATCTCCAATGATGTTTGTGGTGGGGGTAAGACTTGTGGATCCTAAGCTGAGGGATCACAGCAAGTTGCTAAGAAAGATCTAAATTAGAGAAATTTAGATCTGGCATAGATGTTTCTCCCATCACATCAGCACACTTTTCAAGAGAAACTTGTTCCAAGCAGTGTGTGACATCATTGATGTTCTCATCTATGGTGTGGTTAGTGGCATCGAGAAATTCTTGATCACTATCACCACCACCATTGTTGTCTTCTATAATTGAGATGTTCTTATATGGTTGTGGAGCCTCTGAGCTGGAATTTGAAGGCATCCCAGATGTATCAGCTGAGTTTGTCATTGTAGTGCTGATAGAAACCTCATTAGCAGAAGTAGTTCTGTGTGGTCCCGATATTAACGAGATCAATAAGCTTGGATCTTAGGATTCATATTGATAATAACAAGAATTGAATGATTAGTTGCTAAAATATAATAATGATGAACATGATGAACACAATCGTGTTTAATGTTTGATGTTTATTGATATATTATTGAAATCATCATCCATGAAGGATGATGATATGATGTTGTTGGTGATGGACCTAATTCACCCTAACAAGAGGTGAATTATTCACACCTTACAATGATAATGTATGTTAATATTTATACTAGTCTAGCAATTAAAATAATTACAAAATAAACCCTAGAATAATATATTTGTTGCTTTTGTTCTTCAAGACTTCAACTTCAATAATATTGGAAATCTTCAATTTCTTCAAAGGTAGAATACTCAACAATACTCCCCCAAATTGTAGATTTTCGATGTGAATTGAAGCTTGATGTTGATTCTGTTGAATAGTTGTTCAAAGCTAAGAAATTTATTGTTGATGCGAAAGCGAGGTCTTCAAAACTTTGGTACAACTATATTATGTAACTCGATGTCACATTGTTTTGTTGATGAGAGCCCGAATACGAACCCCGATTTTGTTTTGTTGATCATAAGCCCAATCTTCAACACTTGAGCCAAGTCCAACTGTTGTTTTTGCTTAATGATGGAGCCCAAGTAACAAACCCAATTGTGTTCATGAGCCCGTATTCCATGAATTCATTCACAACCCTAGTTTGCAAACCCTAATTTGGCTTCCCTAAGGTGGCCGCAAAGGACACTTTGGTTTGGCAACCCTAATTAGGCATCTAAGATCACCTTTGGCAACCCTAATTAGGGCATCTAAGATCACCTGTGAATCCATGGATCGCAATCAAGAATTATCAATGTCGGTTGAAGACAAGTCAACGTTTACAGAATCAACGTTGCCTTGGTTTAATAGTTTTGTAGTAAAATTCAATATCAATAAAGATTCAAAAATACACTAAAAGAAACATAATTAATGAATAATATGTATTTCATTAAAACATGTTAATGATTACAAATAATGAATGAATGATATTAAATTTTGTGAAGAATGATGTGACGGCTGCTAGGGTTTGATTGTGAGTTTTGATGTGATGTTTGTTGTTTTTGGAATTGTCGAATTGCTATTGATGTTGTTGATGAAGCCGTATATAATTTGAAACCTAGGATCCATTTATATAGACAATGATGTTTCTATTATAGGAAACACCGGATCTCTTTGGATTTGAATCGTTTCTGTTAAGGAAACATCGGATTTCTCGGGATTCGCATAACTGTCTTGTTGACTTGTAACACTTGTATTATACAAGTGTTTGGACTCCGCAAGAATAGTGTCTTCCGTAGATGTTTTGTTCTTCCGTAGAAGTCTTGTTCTTCCGTAGATGTTTTGTTCTTCCAAAGCAATCTTGTTCTTCCGAAGCAATCTTGTTCTTCTATCCTCAGTGCTGGTTATTCATATGCAGAAGATCTTTGAATGCATTTTACTTGCAAGAAACATATCTACGGAAGAACAAAATGTTCATCCGTAGATGTTTCTTACACTTGGTCAATTTCAGAAATTGACCAAGCATAATGTTTGTACCTGCAACCATACATAAATCAACACACATATAAATGGGTTAACCTATATATA
This sequence comes from Flaveria trinervia, assembly GCA_025506515.1. Classification (NCBI taxonomy): domain Eukaryota; kingdom Viridiplantae; phylum Streptophyta; class Magnoliopsida; order Asterales; family Asteraceae; genus Flaveria; species Flaveria trinervia. The sequence continues at coordinate 12,069,991 of CM046448.1, forward strand.
TAATGCATACATAATAATGAATTACAACCATTCATTACGGATATTAATTCAAGTACTAAGCCTATACAAAATGGATTAGATCTACTGATCCTAGACCTAACAAGTTCCAACTGGAGCTGAAGATATATGAGTTGAAGGTCTTCTTAGCTCAAATCTTGGATTAGGATCACCTGTATTTAAATTTTTTGCAGATCCTGAACCATTCTTACAAGATTTGTTAAAACAGTTGGTAACTAAGTCAAGATCAAATAGCCAATCAGGACCAGAACCAGCTACACAGGGTGTGTGTTCATTGAAAGTCACATTGGCTGACTCCTCAACAATTCTAGTTCTGAGATTGTATACTCTATAAACCTTAGCTTGAGAAGAGTATTCAATAAAGTGTCCATCATCTGATTTCTCAGCAAACTTGGTAATTTGATCTTTGTTATTCAAGATAGTGCAAGGACATCCAAATGACCTGAGAAAACCAATGAAAGGTTTTCTCTTGTGCCAAAGTTCATAAGGAGTCTTGCCATGAGTCTTAACTACTAAAACTCTGTTCTGCACATAACAGGTAGTGTTGACTGCCTCTGCCCAGAAGGTGATGGGCAGCTTAGAGTCAGACAACATGGTTCTTGCAGCTTCAATTAGTGACCTATTTCTCCTCTCAGCAACACCATTCTACTGAGGAATCCTGGGAGCAATGTATTGTCTTGTAATACCCTTTTCATCACAAAATGTATCAAGTATTTGGTTCTTAAATTCAGTTCCTTGATCACATCTTATGATCTTGACCTTGTGATTAGATTGATTCTCAATCTTTAAGATGAAATTCTTTAGAATCTCAGAAGTCTCATCCTTAGTTCTAAGGAAAAAGACCCAAGTGAACCTTGTAAAGTCATTGTGATCACTAAATAATAAGAGGTCCTTCCTAGACTCATTACGCTGGTGAGGCCAAAGTGATCCATGTGTAACAAGTGTAGGGGTGTAGTGATGGAATTCCTTTCCTTAGGCTTATGAGATACCTTATGTTGCTTCCCTTTCAGGCATGCAGCACAATGATCATCACTTGTAAACTCTTTCTTTGGTATTCTAGTTGCCAAATCATTCTTAATTAATTTATTCATGTTTTTAAAGTTTACATGGCACATTCTTATGCCATAAGAAAGACTCATCACTATTGACTTTAGACAGAAAGCATAAAACTTCTCCAGAGGGAGATGTTTCTTGCAAATCCATCTTGTACATGTTCCCTTTCCTGGGGGCTCTAAGCAGGATATGCTCATGAGGAATAACCACACCAGGCTTGAGAACAATGCACTCATGCTTAGTAAAAAGCATGTTATGACTTTGATCACAAAATTAGGATACACTCAAAAGATTGTACCCAAGCTCCTTGACAAAGTTTACCTTTTCAATGCTGAGCTTACCTTTTCAAAAGCAACTGGTCCTCCATCAATCCTTTTAAAGTTCTGGAGTTATGACCTATTGCCTGTCATGTGCCTGGAACAGCCACTATCAATGATCCAGACATTCTTGTTTGTCTTGAGCTGTCCCTCCACAAAGAAAAGAATTAGTTACATTTGGAAACCCAAGCCTTGCTTCTCTTGGGCTCATTAACAGAAGGTAATGCAACAGTAATAGATCCTATGGTTGTACTAAGAGGATCTTGAGCTATTATTGATGGAGAATTTTCAGTCACTTGGTCTTTCTTAGACTTCCACACCACCTATGGAGTCTTAAACTCGACCTTCAAAACTTCGAAAGCTTTTGGAACTTCAGAAGTTTTGATGACTGTACCTTCGGAAGATTCTGCAGATACTGCAGCAGATTTCAGTACTTCGGAAGAACTCCTTTCTTCCGAGACCAACTTCTCTTCCAAGGGTAATTTTCCACTTGCCTTCTTCTTAGACTTAAAGCTTCCGAAGGAAACAGGTTTTCCTTCCAAAGCTTGAATCTTCTTGAGACCCTTTGAAGTCTTTGTTTAGATCATATGGATAGTAACTTTAGGATTATAAGGACAATCCTTTGCAATGTGAGTGATACTTTCACACATGACATATACCATTTTCTTCTTCACAAGAGTCTTTTGCTGAGAACAAGACTGTCTTTGATCACATCCCTTCTCCATCTTCATCTTTGCAGATGCTGAGACAGTCTTTTTGGGCTAGAAACTGTTCTTGGAGTTTGATGGTCCAGTTGTGCAGCAGTGAACACAGCAGATCAGTTTTCTTCTTGTTACTGAGATGAGTTGAACAAGAACCAGAACTCTTAGCAGAAGAGTTTTGGTTGATGTCTTTAGTCCTTACTACTTCAAACCCTGCAGATATGAAAACTTGTTTCTGCTTAGAGTCAAAAGTAGCCTTGATCTCTTGAGCCTTCCTTGCATTTCTTTTGCTCTTTCTGATCAAGTTCTTTCTCATAGACTTGGTCATCACATTCTTCTTCTTCTCCTCAGAAGGATAGTGGCCCTTCTTGGAATCCTCCTCTTCACTCTTCTCAGAGGAATTCTTCACTATCTCTTCTTCATCCTCTTCACTCATAGGATCTATGAGAGGAAGCTCATCTTCACAAGTTTCACACCTAGGAGATCTTATAGACAAGATTCTGTATGGAGGAGCTATCTCATTTGATCCCAGTCCCTGCCTGTTTTGATAGCACATCTTGTTATGCAGGGACGAGGATATCATGTTCTTGAAGGTCTCTTCTTCAAGAACACTCTTTTCTGCCCTGGCTTTGCTGATCACAAGCTCAGCCTGGCATTCAGTCAACTTGGTTATGAGATCTTTGATTTGAGTCCTAAAATCTGTGTGTTCATGTTTTAGAACTGAAATGGTTTTCTCTAGGTCCTCTATCTTTAGTTTATAATCATTTTCAGACTTTCTAAAATCAAATTTTAAAATGTTTAAGGACTCAAGGTCAGATGTAAGGCCCCGTTCCCGGGACGCTTACAGCTGGTCGATCATCGCATATAAAACATATATTTACATTCGTATTTCATAAATATCGCAGCGGAACATTTAAAATAATCTTTCATTTCCATGTAAATGCTTTTGCAAGTTAGTACAACATTCATTACAAAACGCAGTTTGTTCGCATTACAATGAAAAAACATTAATCAAAAGAATGCCCTCCCAAAAGAGTCGTGTAGCCGCCCGTGCCATCCTCAGCAATCATTACCTACCAACTGGAAACACATAAAAGTCAGCGTTGCTGAGTGAGTTCTAGTTTTATAATAAAACATACTTTTCTATCGTTAAAACTGTTCTTTACTTTCTTTCAAATCATACAGCGCTTTACATTCATTTGTGACCATACAGCATACATACACATCGATAATATAATTATTATCTTTCTTTACATTCGTTAACTTTCGTTCATCTTATACGTTCGTTCTCCCGAGTCTGTTGCGACAACAGGGTCGCTCACCTCATTAGCAATCCCAACGATTGCATGCTATACGAGTCTCTTGCAACAACAGGGTTGCTCACCTCATGGGTAATCTCAACGATTGCACACTATCCGAGTCTCTTGCAACAACAGGGTTGCTCACCTCATGGGCAATCTCAACGATTGCACACTATCCGAGTCTCTTGCAACAACAGAGTTGCTTACCTCATGGGCAATCTCAATGATTGAGTCTCTTGCAACAACAGGGTTGCTCACCTCATATATGTGCTTGCAAGCCTTTCCTTCATTCATTCATCATTCAATAATGCATGCATTCTTACTTTATGTTCCTCTTTCATTATCTTTCACTTTACGTTACATAATACTTCATTCATTCATTAACACGACACGTAAAGCCACAAGAAAGATAAACATACATCATAATAAGGAACATATCATACACACACATCATCATACATGGCAACATCATACATACATAACATGCAACATCATCATCATCATCATGTCCAACATGCTCTCTAAGGCCACAACAGTCATCTTACATGCTCTTACAGGAACCTTTACGTCAAAACTTACATCTGCACTTTCCTCGGAGAGTCAGAAGTCAAGCTACACTTTCCTTCGAGTGCAACAGCCTATTTGGGCGTATGGACACCCTTCAATCGCATGGCCTCCATGTGACTGAACATCATGCGAATGAACCAATGCGGATGGACACCTATGCGACTAGACCTTCAATCGCATGACCTCCATGCGACTGGCCCTTCAATCATGCGAATGGACCCCAGTCGTGCGAATGGAACCCAATCATGCGAATGGACCCCAATCGCACCCTATTCGGCCATATGGCGTCCATTCGGTCTCCAGTCGGTCGCCTAGCCCTAGCTGATGCAGAATGCAGTTCCATCCGAACGCAAACTGCCCTTTTCGACCTCCAAACTCATCTAAGCTCCTTCTAAGCCCAAATCGACCATCCTAAACCTTAGGGATGCATACCACAACACCATACAAGCACACACAAGCCCGGAAACAAACTCTAAACGCATCACACGCAACACACCCAAATGGGTCAACACATACACATACAAAACAGGTTTTCTATGCTTTCCATCCCCAAAATCGTTTGAAAACAAGTAAAAGTGGGGTCCTAGAACTCACACAAAGGACATCGAGAAGTAGAGCTTCGGTTTGACTTGCTACACGACGATTTTGCCCGTTTGAACCTACTCGAACCAACCTTTTCTCTCTTTTCTCCCTTCTTTCTCTCCTATCTTTCTTTGTGGCTGAAATGTGTGAGTGTGGGGAGAGTATGGCTGCCCTCTCCCTACAAATATCACCACATTTCCAACTTTCCTTCGTTGGCGAGTTGGTCCCTCGACTTTGAACTTTATTTTTTTTCTTCATTCGTCGGCTTCAAAATAAATAAATAACCGCGTGTTACATCAGATCTCATCTCCAAGTTATAGGACCTGTATCTATTAACTTTAGCAATGCATTCAGGATACAGAGATGTTCTAATACCTTGGCTTCATCATGATCTGCCATCAGTGCTTGGTTAGGAGAAGCATCTTCCACTTGAAAGCTCCAGTCAAAGCCTCCTTCTTCAACAGCAACATCAGCCTGTTGCTTTGACTTCTCATTCTGGAGAGCTTTGTTAGTGTAGTTTGGTCTGGACTGTGTTTGGCCACCATTTGTTCTAGGTGCCTTACACTCTCTGGAAAAGTGGCCCATCAAGTTACAGTTGTAACACTTGACTTTGCCTTTGTCCAGGCCAAACTTTCCACTGGTTGCATTGCTTGGAAACTTCCTTCCAGTCCTCTTGTAGAACTTCTGGCTCTGTGAGTAAGAAGCCATCTGCTGGACTATTTCCATGTATTCCAGATCATCTGGATGAATACAGTCCAGGTCTTCAAGAGTGAAAAGAGAGTTGCCACAGCTTTCATCAGAGACACAAAAGCTTGAGAAGAACTTGTCTCTTGGAATGGGTTTTTTTGAGTGTAGTTCTTCCTTGTGTCTCTGGGAAGGTAATGAAAGGACCCTTTGATGAGTTGTCAGGTAGCATATGAGATGATGTTTGGGTTCTATGCTATCCCTTTCAACCACATGTAGGGCTGAACCCATTTGATTGTTGGAGTTGCCTGATGAACTTTGCATGTTCATCTCCATCTGGTAGCCACTGAGAATCCCATATAAATCTGTCAGAGTAAGAGTTTTGAGATTTTCAGTTCTCTTGATCACCACACAGTAGTGTGTCTATTGCCTAGGAAGTGAGGACATGAACTTCCTTACAATGTCTCTATTCTCAAGAGTAACTCTTCTATCCACAAGGGTATCCACAATCTTAATATACCTGAAGTATTGCTGAGTCATGGTTTCACCTGTTTTGAAGGTGAAGTTTTTAAACTGTTGCTTCAGGAGATCCTTCTTGTTCTCCTTGGCTTCAGAGGAACCCTCATACATCAGTTTCAGTGCATCCCACAACTGCTTGGTTGTTTTGTACTTCTTGAAACCTCTGTACACAGAGTTTGGAAGCGAAATTTGAAGGGCTGTCATGGGTTTTCTGTTAATCTCTACTCTCTTCCTATCTTCATCAGAGTAGTTAGCCACATCCTTGGGGATCATGCCAGTACCGTAGCAGAAGGGGTGCTAGGTATGAAAGGTCCATTCTTAATAGACTCCCACATTCTTGAATCAAGAGACCTGATGAACCTTCCATTCTTAAACACCAGGTATCAAACTCATCAAGAGTGATCAGTGGGAACTTGTTCATGGTTCCAGTTTTCATATCAGTCTTGGAAATGGTTGCCATTTGAAAAGTTTAGTGTTTATGTGTGTGAGGGATCTTAAGATGGTGAAATCTTATATCAAGAGCCTGGAAAGCTCTGATACCAAATGCAGGACCGGTGAAGGGGATCAATTACAACATAACAACACAAAGAGGAGATTAACCAAACTTAATCAAATAGTAATACTGGATTAACCACAATAAGACCTAAGAACACAAGTAATATGAGAGACAGAACACAAGAGCAAAATACAGAGTGAGATGGTTTTCAAGATCCCAGTATATTGCTTTATCTATGTTCTATTACAAGTGTTACAAAGCATAAATAGAAAGATACAAGAACATGAGATACTTATACTACATCCTACAGCCAGCTATACTTTGAAAGCTAGCTGGATACAATTGACTAGACACAAACAAAATCAATTGTAAAGTCAAAAGGCAGATTGCTTTTTGACTAGTGACGATGACATGCCATAGTTCACATCCTTATCTATTACAAAAGGATAAAGTACATGAAGTAGAAAGTTACAGACTCAAGACCTCAATGTATAGTTACCAAAAGCATGGACCTTTTCACCAACTCATGTAAGTTGGTGACTTTATAAAGATGTAGCAGAAAGGTGACCAGCTTTATGGAACAGTACATCAGATAAAGCATGTGTCAAAAGTCTTCGGAAGAAATCTGTCTTCATAAGTTGAAGCTTCAGAAGACTGTCTCTGAGGCTTCGGAAGACTTCATATTTGGCTTCGGAAGATATTGGTCTTGGCTTCGGAAGATTTCACACTTAGAATATTTCTGTTGCATGTGTGAAACTTCCTAAGCATTCTTCGTCATTGCACTTGTGCAGCATGCAGGATAGACTTTGGATGTTTAGGTTGCATCAACCTTTTCATTAATCTCTACAGGTGTACAACAGTGTAAACTTTTGACGACTCAATTTAGACATTTGTGTTTGTGCAATTCCAATCACAGACAGATCACGAACCCTAAACTTTAAACCTATCTAATATTAATGCAACTAACATTGTGACAGTATAACCTATTGAACCATCACTATGAGTGTTTTACAGGTCGGTTATGTCGAAAATATTTGAAAACTTTAGTAAAAAGGGTTTTGAGTCTAGAATTGACAGATCTTATTTGTCCCATGTGTGATTAAGATAAACTTTTAAAGGGTTTTCAAGTGTGAACTCAAAAAAAATTATTACTTAACAAAATTAGGAAGAGGTGGGGGCTCAACAGGGTGCAACAAATCCTTTCGTGTGTTGTCATCATGGACATTAAAAATAATATGGTGTTTTGATGGCTCGTTACTTACATCAACATCACCTTTAGCCAAAGAGTCAACCTTTACCATTTTAAGTTTTGTATGTGAAATGTGGGACCAAAGGAACAAGTCAACTCAAGATTGGGATGCCCACAAGATGTTGAACATATGTAGTGGTTCGACGTTTCAAGCACTTGGTTCATGGACGGTCACGATGGTTCGCGTCTTGGAGTATAGGGCGTCTAGGAAACAAACTCTCGTAATGCTTCGGTTGTAAGTTTCATGTCGATACTTGCTTGCTTGTGAACCTATAATTGCATACCCCTCCTTCATTTTAGTTATAGAAAAATCATACAAAAACATTTCCAAAGCTCTTCCTTTTAGTGCAATGAATAAATGCAGATTTGTTATAAATTCGTCAACACATGAAGTAGCAAGTTATTATAACTATAGAGGTGAAATTGCATTAAAGATAAAGATACACTCGTCTTGAAATAACAAGTTGTAACATTTGCATGTTAACAAAATGAACACATGCACAAACCATTTTCTTTGAAAGATACATGCACGATAAACTAGTGACCCCGGTTGAAATTTTATGGATTCTGTGAAAAATTTACGATAGTTTGAGGCAAAATTAGGTAGTATCTTACTTTAACTATGAATTTCTGTGTAAATTTCTATATGAGACTCTAATATAACCAAAACTAAAATCTACATTATTTTCCCCCTTACTTGATGACACATGGTTTGTTTCAAGATTTTATATGGCACCATGTGATATGTTATGGTGGTAGGGTAAGCAAGATTAAAAATTTCACTTTTATATGTATGTGTGATATCATTGTTATAACATGTTGATCTATATATGATGAAAACAAAGATCCCACATAATTAAATTACTACTTACATATATGTCACTGGTAAGTAAATGCTTAATATTCAAAGAAATAACTTTCTTTCCGATCCATTAATATTTTCTTCACCAATTGAAGCTTACAAACAAATAACTTTTGATCTCAATCTGTTACTCTTACCCCCCCCCCCCCCCCCCCCCCCCCTCCACCTGCCACACTCACTAACAAAACCTCTTTATATATATACTCAAATCTACACTGTATTATTATTACACTTCATTTTTTTTCTCTCTTCACATTCCTCTAGCATAAGGTCAGTTTTCACCTTTCAATTATCTCCGATGATCTGTTTCATCACATAATATTATTATCACCATCATGTTTGATTCTTCCTGATGTGACATTCTCATTGCTAATTGTATCTTTTATTCTTCATTGTAGCCTTAGTTGGTTGATCTAGATCTACTTTCATAACATACCTTTATGTGCTACATTGCATTGTGTAGACTATCTTTGTTCTTCAAATTGATATTCAGATTAACAATTTAATGATTCCAGATTAACAAGAACTATATCCAATTATTGCATCTTCGATCTTGATTTAGATAGTATAGTGATGCTCTGTTTCTTAGTTCATAGACCTCTATAGTGATGCTCTGTTTGATTGTTTTTATTTGTATTGCAATTTCGAATACTAGATTATTGTTTTTGAGTGTTTGAATATGGTCATCAGGTTATACATTAGCCTTCAGGATCACATTTGAAGCAAGTGTTGAACCATTGAGATTAAAAGATAACAATTTAACAAATCACCAGGACATTATACTAATATGAGAATCTTGAGATCTAATTAAAGGTCAAACCTGAAACACAAGATTCCTCTAATAAAAAATGAAACATGTTTTGTGATTTCTTATAATAAAAAGTAAATTAGATTTTTATAATTAAAGTCATCTTATATCGGCTAATAATAATCTATGCTGGTGTTTTGTTATGTTGATATAACTTGCATAATTCTCTTAGAATTACATGTTATTTTCATCTAACTTATGAGGGTGGTTATTAGTAAAATAAAATACATACGTCACTTGTAAACGAAATCAAGTGTGAACTTAAAATGATTATACGACTAATATTATCATTGCAACATCAGTGAAAATTATAAGTTTATAGATCAAATTAATAGCATATAACTATATATCATTACCAACATATAGATTTCTATCAGTTTAAATTATTAAAATCTTTTCCAGTCTTTTAGAAATTATGAGTTAAATACTTATTGTTTGACAAACTCTAACACGGTCAGTGTACCACAAAAAATATATATGTTAATTTTCCATGAGATGATATCTTACCCAAATACTTAAAAAAAACATATTTCAAGATTTAAGAATGTGACATGGGTTAATTTCTAATGTAATGCAGGAACTTGAACAATCCATTCACAAAGATGCACCCCACCAAAGCTTCTATAACTTGTACATTCCTGCTTCTATGTTGTACATTAGCACAAGCTCAAACACAACTTGGTTCATCAACATCTGACTCAAGTCACGGTTCAGCACAACTAGCCCTCTCATCCCGAGCCACCCTCCCCTTACCCCCAACCCCTGCACCCGCACCCGCGCCTGAGTACGTGAACCTAACCGACCTCCTAAGCGTCGCGGGCCCGTTCTCGACCTTCTTAAACTACCTCGAGTCCACGAAACTCATCGAAACACTTCAAACACAAGCCAACGACACCGATGAAGGCATAACACTGTTTGTCCCCAAAAACACAGCCTTTACTAACCTTAAAAAACCATCACTCTCAAACCTTACATCTGACCAACTAAAACAGTTGTGTCTTTTTCATGCATTGCCACATTACTATTCATTATCCGACTTCAAAAACCTTAGCGGTTCGGGCCCGATTAACACGTTGGCGGGCGGATCATACACGTTAAACTTTACCGATGATTCGGGTACGGTCCATATCGGGTCCGGATGGACAAACACAGTGGTCAGTAGTAGTGTGCATTCTAAGGACCCTGTGGCTATTTATCAGGTGAATAAGGTGTTACTTCCCGAAGCAATTTTCGGGACGGATATACCTCCACCAGCTCCGGCCCCGGCTCCGGTAGCAACGCCGATGTTGCTCCGGTGGCTGATGGTCCGGATGCTGATGGTGGGAAAAGTAAAGGGGAAGGGGTTGGTTCGGATACTGCGGCGAGGGCTTCGACTCCGTCCTCGTCCGACAGGGTTGTTGGGTGGAGGAGGGTGGTGATGGTGGTGGTTTACGGTGGTTTGGTGGTGGTGTTGTAAGGTGGTGAAGGGAGTGAAGATTTGGAGTCTAGATGTAGTGGTTTTTTGATGTTATAATTTGAAGTATTTTTGTTAGTTTATGGTTTTTTTATATGTTTTTTATGTTATTGTTTGTTTTTGGGTCGATTTGAGATGACAGACGCCAGTGCTTATGACGTTTGTATATGTTTAGTAAGTGTTGATTGCAATTAAGAAGTCAAAATGGAGATTGAGATTTGTGTTTTTAAATTATTCAATTCAATAATAACACGACACTTGTCAAATTTTTTTTTTGTGTAAATACATGTAACGACTAATAAAACATGATACGTGGAATGATCATTCATAGTTGCACCAAAGGACGCAAACCAATGAATGTATGCCACCTCATTCTTTTTATACAAAATAAGAGTATCATCCATAGTTGCACCAACGGACACAAACCAATGAATGTATGCCACCTCATTCTATTTATACAAAATAAGAGTACTTTTACACATATAGCATAAACTAACCGAGCTACAACACATGAAGTTCGTATTAGATTTAAACTTCTAATTTCTAATTCCATCCATTTTGATACGAACCTACTGTTGGGTCCAGACCAGATCTGACCCAGTTTTTGAATGGGAGGAATTCAAGTGGCAAGAATTGAAAGAAAGAAAAACAATTAAAGATTTAGGAATGGAGGGAGTGTGGTTAACCGTTCCCACCAAAGTTGTTGGGTATGTTTTTGAGCAAATAAAGAAAACCCAACAAATACTTATTTGTATGACCCATTATCATTAGCCCACTAGGGTTATGATAGAATAAAAGTGTAGGGATTGTAATTAGAATTATCATCAATACACACAAAGTTGAATACAAGGGTTTGAAAGAGTTTTGAGGAGAAAAGAGAATTCCCGTTACTTTCTGCACAGTCTCGAAGATCTGTCTTTTCCCGAAGATTGAACGGTTGGATCATCGTGAAATTTGGATAGAAGCTTCACAACACTTGGGCGTCGATATCCAACGGTTGGTTTCGTTAAATCAGGTCTGGAAGTGGGGTTTTACAGCCTCTGTTCGCATCTGCAGATTTGGTGATATCTCTTCTTCTTCTTTGTCATTGAATGCATATACTTGATGTTACTTGCTTCCAAGTGTATGATGATTGTTGTATGCCTCTAGTGTATCTAGAGAGGACCTTGTATTGCTCTTTATTTTGGTGATAGTGGATTTGAAGTGGTTCTAGTAGTCCCGTGGTTTTTACTCTCGTCTTGAGAGGTTTTTCACGTTAAAATTGTTGTCTCCTTGTTGTTTTGGATTGGTATACCCTACTTGTTATTTTTGCACCATCACATGTTCAAACAGGTCGGAGAGGTTTTGACCAAACGAAGGTTAATTCCGCATTTGTTGTCACCGTTTGTGGTCGGGTAAACCGATTTTTCCCCAATAGAGTGGTATCAGAGCCATTGGCTCTTGATTTTGGGGTTTAGAAACTTGTTTGAAGGATGGATGCTAATACAACTAGGATGGTTAATTTGAATGGTTCTAATTATCATGTTTGGAAAGGCAAGATGGAAGACTTGCTTTATGTGAGATTATTATATGCCTGTTTTTAGTATGATAAGCCAGAGGATAAAACAGAGCAATAATGGAATATCTTGCACAGAAAGGTTTGTGGTTATATTCGCCAATGGGTTGATGATAATGTATTGAACCATATTAGTGGGGAGACTCATGCTCTTACTTTGTGGACCAAGCTTGAGGAATTGTATGCTCAAAAGACCGGAAACAATAAATTATTCATGATCAAACAATTGATAAACTTGAAATATCATGATGGTACTGCTGTTACTGATCATTTGAATGCTTTTCAAGGTATTATTAATCAGCTTGCAAGAATGGGTATCAAGTTTGAAGATGAGATACAAGGTCTATTGTTGCTTGGTACTTTACCGGATTCTTGGGAGACTTTTAGGACATCATTGTCCAACTCTGCACCAAATGGTATTATTACTATGGAAATAGCTAAGAGTAGTACTTTGAATGAAGAGATAAGAAGAAAGTCACAAGGTTCCTCTTCACATTCTGAGGCCTTAGTTACAGAAAGCAGGGGGAGAAGTCAAAGTAGAGGTCCGAGTCACAAAACGAAGCATCGTAGTAAATCTAAAGGAAAGTTTGATGATTATGAATGCTATCATTGTAGTAGAAAAGGACACACTGTCCGTTACTGCAGAAAATTGAAAAAGGAGAACAAGAAGGCCAATTACAACAAGCAAAAGAACAACAAGAAAGATGATTCCGGTAATGATACTGCTGAAGTTAACACTGCTACCGAAGAGTGTCACACCCCAACCTTGACGGTGGAAACATCTAGGAGTGAGAGTTAAGATCGTTCACAGCCACATAACGCTATTAATAATCCCAAATATATATATTAATCTTAAATTCCAATTGTACCATTACAATCATAAGTCTTAAAGAAATTAAAATAAACATAGCTAGTCATTTTATTTCATTTATTTATCTAGGTCCATTCCTAGATGTGTAAGCTTTAAAGAGTAGAAATCAAGCTTGAGTATTTCCTGAAACATGTTAAAAATAAAAGGTCAACATAATGTTGGTGAGATTTTCATAGTTTTCAATACATAAGTATATAAAAGACGACAATTCATGTTGTAAGTTAGAGAACAATATAAACTAGGGATGTAAGACAGAATGCACAATCAAACCTCGACAAAGTTTTACAAGTCTCAAACGTGTAAAAGTATATACGATTAGCTAAGTGTACTTAGATCAACCAAGCAGGCTTGTCTGGCCCATAGATCTATGACTTCGTTAGGCTAGTAATAGTTAATGATTGTACATATATTCGATATTACATGGTAGCCACAAAGTTCAACTAACCACAACATACAGGTGAAATGCCATAAGTTTACAAGAATCAAACGTGTTTACAAGTGCAAAGTTTATAAACTAACATGTTTCACCCCAAAAGTGTAAAAATATGAAAATGGGTATAGAAATACTCACATAATCAATATGTATATAATTGGTGATTAATAAGAGATATAATAAGCAACGTTCCAACGTAGTTCTCACAAGTCACCTATATATATATATACACGTTTTAAGTTAACAACGAGATTAACGTTTTAATGCAAACTAGAGTTTCGATGGAAATTTGGGGCTTGTCAAATAATTATGTTTAACCAAATTAATTAAATTTATATTTTCTTAAAGAAAATATATATATTTATATTTTATTCAAAGATGTGAAAAGAAATAATTATAATAATTTAAAAGGTTATATATATATAAAGTTTAAATAAAATTTTATAACTAAATATTTATTACCATTTAAACCAAATTAAATTTAAAAGGGATATTTGGACCAATAATAATTTACTAATTATTATTTTCAATCTATTTTATTAAAAATTATTCGAACAAGCTTTGCTAAATTTTTATTAATAAAACATTTTTTATTTAAACTTTAGAAAAATTACAGAAATATTTGGAGGCTTTTGAAAATATTTGATGTTTATAAAAATAATTTTCATATATATTAAAAATTTTTTGAAATTTATTTTAGGCTAAAAAGCCTTTAAAAATAAATCATGAGGGTGCCCGGGTTCGAACCCGGGACCTCATGTGTACCAAAAAGTGTCTTAACCAGTGAACCAAGGCCTCAGTCGCGTTATGACTTGGATTTTAAATCTTAAAACATAAACCCACTGAATTCCCCAAATTTGCATAAACCCTAGATCGATTCAATCCCATAATTGAACCTGAATTCGAATGTTACAATCAGATTAACCTTAGGGCTTTTGTTCTCTAAGTGTAATTAATTACAATGATGTTTCAAACTTACTTGATTGCAACCAAATTGATGTGTTTATACTCGGTTTCGCTTCGGTTCTTTGCGCGACGAATAGGGGTTTGGATTTTGATCTTTTCGAATAGGGGTTTATACTCGGTTTCGCTTCGGTTCTTTTCGAATAGGGGTAATTTCGAGCGATTGAGTGTGCGATGAGTTGAAAGGGGTCGAATATGATGATTCCCCTATGTTAAATAGGTTTAATTTATTTGCTTCAGTCCCGAACGGGTTTTGACATAACTTGTTAACTTCGGTTATGATTCGGTGATTAATTGATCGTTAATCTCGTATTAAACTACACATTTAGTTTCGTAGTGATTAGAGGTACATTTCTAATCAATCAAACGGTTCAATTCATCGAATTTCAGGTGCATTCGACTGACATATTTCGGTTTCGAGAAACCTCTTAATGAAACTATCATTTCGATCCAATTAACAACGGTTATGAGTTCGAATCGGTCCATGTTCGCAGAAATGGGGTTTAATTTGGTCGAAACCGGTCGTTCATTGGGTGTTTGGCACCTCATCGGACTTCAGCCGGTGAGTTGCCGGAGTTGGCCGGACATATGAGGGGGGAAAAGAATGGTATTTTCGGTTAATTACAATTTTGGTCCCTATACTTTTGATCTTTGTTATTTTATGCACAAAACTTCATAACTTAAGTTTCTAGTTTTACAATTAAGCCCCTAGACTTAATTTAACTTTAAGATTTAAACATTTTTAAACTTATCAATTATTTATGACTTGTTACTCTTATTATTATTATTATTATTATTCTTATTATTATTATTATATTATTATTATTATTCATATTATCATAGTTATTATGATTGTTATTTATGTTATTATGTTCAATTTAATAGTTTAAGTTATTAACTTTTAAATAAAAGAATTAATTAATGAAAACAAAGAAATCAAACATAAATAAACACAAGTTCCATAAATGACAATAATGGTCCTTACAAGATTAATCAAAGTTAATTCTCAGTTAGCAAAAATTCAGGATGTTACAAAGAGTTCCTTATTTGTTGTGATTATGACATGGTGAACATTGCACATGATGACTCGAGTTGGGTTGTTGACAGTGGTGCCACTTGTCATGTGACATCACAAAGGGATTTTTATACATCTTACACTCCTGGTGATTTTGGTAATGTTAAGATGGGCAATAGTGGGCTACCAAAGATTGTTGGTATTGGAGACATTTGTTTGAAGTTTGACATTGGGATGGAGTTGGTTTTGCTTAATGTAAAACATGTTCCAGATATTAGACTTAATTTGATCTCCATAGGTTTACTCGATGATGATGGTTACCACAATACCTTGGTGATAATATTTGGAAACTCACTCGTGGTTCTTTAATCGTGGCAAGAGGTAAGAGAACTTCAAAGTTGTACATGGCATATCCAAAATCTCCAGAGACTCAGTTAACTCATTGGAGAATGCTGATATGACTGAATTGTGGCATAAGAGACTTGGTCATATGAGTGAAAAGGGGATGTCTTTATTATTGAAGAGAAATGTCTTGTCAGGCGTGCAAAAGATTCATTTGAAGAAGTGTTCTCACTGTCTTGAAGGAAAGCAAACCAGAGTTTCCTTTAAGAGTCATATCCTTCTAGAAAGGAAAGTATACTTGATTTGGTTCATTCAGATGTGTGTGGTCCTATGAGAAGTAACTCACATAGGGGCTGCTTATATTTTGTCACTTTTATTGATGATCATTCAAGGAAGGTTTGGGTATATACCTTGAAGTCTAAAGATCAAGTGTTAGATGTGTTTAAGCAGTTCCATGCCTTAGTTGAGAGACAAACTGGGAAGAAACTCAAGTGCATTCGAACAGATAATAGAGGTGAATACATGGTCCTTTTGATTCCTATTGTAAAGAAAAAGGCATTCGACACCAAAAGACTCCTTTAAAGACACCACAGTTGAATGGTTTAGCAGAAAGGATGAATAGGGCATTGGTTGAAAGAGTTAGATGTTTGCTCTCACATGCAGGGTTACCTATATCCTTTTGGGGTGAAGCTTTGAATACTGCAGTACATGTTATTAATCTAATCCCTTATGTTCCTTTGTCTTTTAATATTCCTGACAGGGTCTGGAGTGGCAAAGATGTTTCATATGATTATTTGCGGGTGTTTGGATGCAAGGTTTTTGTGCATATTCCTAAAGATGAAAGGTCAAAGCTTGATGTGAAGTCTAAGCCTTGTATATTCCTTGGTTATGGTCAAGATGAATTCGGATATAGGTTATATGATCCAATTCTGAAGAAACTTATCAGAAGTTGTGATGTTGTGTTTATGGAAGATCAAGGTTTGAAAGATATTGAGAAGACAAAGATAGTTCCTCAATACAGTGATAATCTTCCCGATTTTGACCCGATTCCTCTTCAACAGTCAGAGCCACATAATAGAGATGACATTCAAAATGAAGAACAACATGATGCAGATAATACAGATATTCCAGAACAGGAAGGGTTGGATGATACCAATACCTGATATTTCACCATTTGTTCCACTCAGACGGTCTACCAGAGATCGCCATCCTTCCACCCATTTTTCTCATGATGAGTATGTCTTACTCACTGATGGGGGAGAGCCCGAATGTTATAAAGAGGCTATGGAAGATGAGCATAAAAAGGAGTGGCTTGAAGCTATACAAGATAAGATGAATTCCTTGCATGAGAATAATACTTTCGAGTTAGTGAAGTTGCCTAAGGGCAAAAGAGCTTTGAAGAAAAAATGGGTCTATAAAATGAAGCCAGATAAACACACCTCTAAGCCTAGGTACAAGGCTAGATTGGTGGTTAAAGGGTTCACTCAGAAAAAGGGTATTGATTTTGAAGAGATTTTCTCTCCTGTCGTGAAGATGAGTTCCATTCGGGTGATTCTTGGTTTGGCTGTTTGTCTTGATCTTGAGGTTGAGCAGATGGATGTCAAGACAACATTCCTTCACGGTGACTTAAATAAAGAAATCTACATGGAGCAACCTGAAGGTTTTCAGGTCAAGGGTAAAGAAGACTATGTTTGTAAACTACAGAAAAGTCTTTATGGGTTGAAGCAAGCATCAAGGCAGTGGTACAAGAAGTTTGAATCAACTATGGGGAAGCAAGGCTACCGAAAGACTGCTTCAGATCACTGTGTTTTCTATCAGAGGTTTGGTGACGATGATTTTATCATTTTATTGCTTTATGTTGATGACATGTTGATTGTTGGCAGGAATGTAAAGAGAATTGTGCAGCTGAAGAAAGAATTGAGCAAGTCTTTTGCTATGAAAGACTTGGGGCCAGCAAAACAAATTCTTGGCATTCGGATTGCTAGAGATAGAGCTTCAAAGAAGTTGCACATGTCACAAGAGCAATACATTGAAAAGGTGCTTGGTAGATTCAACATGGATAAAGCTAAAGTGGTAAGTACACCTCTAACTCCCAACTTTAAGCTAACTGATGAAGATTGCCCTTCTTCTAAGGAGGAAACTGAAGAAATGGATGGTGTCCTGTATGCCTCAGCAGTTGGAAGTTTGATGTATGTCATGGTCTGTACAAGACCTGATATTGCCCATGTTGTAGGTGTTGTTAGTCGGTTTCTGTCAAATCCTGGTAAGAAGCATTGGGAAGCAGTTAAGTGGATTCTTAGATATCTACGTGGTACCTCCAAATTGGGTATAAATTTTGGAAATGGAAAGCCGGTGCTTATTGGTTATACAGATTCTGATATGGCGGGTAACAAAGACAACATGAAGTCCATTTTTGGATATTTGATGACTTTTGCAGGGGCAGTTGTGTCATGGCAATCAAGACTGCAAAAGTGTGTTGCTTTGTCTACCACTGAGGCTGAGTACATTGCATCAACAGAAGCGTGCAAAGAATTGTTGTGGTTGAAAGGATTTATGCAAGAGCTTGGCTTTATCTAACAACGATACGTGGTTTTTTGTGATAATCAAAGCGCAATTCACCTTGCAAAAGACTCTAAGTATCATAAGAGAACAAAACATATTGATGTAAAGTATTATTGGATTAGAGATGCTTCTGAAGACAAGAAGTTTGAACTTGAAAAGGTTCACACCACTGATAATGGTTCCGATATGTTGACTAAAGCTTTAGGAAGGGAGAAGTTGAAGATTTGTTGTTCCATCGTTGGGATGGCTAGCTTTTCTTCATAGGCCAAAAGGAGGAGATTTGTTGGGTATGTTTTGGGCCAATGAAGAAAACCCAACAAATACCCATTTGTATGGCCCATTATCATTAGCTCACTAGGGTTATGATAGAATAAAAGTGCAGGGATTGTAATTAGAATTATCATCAATACACACAAAGTTGAATACAAGGGTTTGAAAGAGTTTTGAGGAGAAAAGAGAATTCCCGTCACTTTCTGCACAGTCTCGAAGATCTGTCTTTTCCCGAAGATTGAACGGTTGGATCATCGTGAAATTTGGACAGAAGCTTCACAACACCTGGGCGTCGATATCCAACGGTTGGTTTCGTTAAATCAGGTCTGGAAGTCGGGTTTCACAGCCTCTGTTCGCATCTGCAGATTTAGTGATATCTCTTCTTCTTTGTCATTGAATGCATATACTTGATGTTACTTGCTTCCAAGTGTATGATGATTGTTGTATGCCTCTAGTGTATCTAGAGAGGACCTTGTATTGCTCTTTATTTTGGTGTTAGTGGATTTGAAGTGGCTCTAGTAGTCCCGTGGTTTTTACTCTCGTCTTGAGAGGTTTTCCACGCTAAAATTGTTGTCTCCTTGTTGTTTTGGATTGGTATACCCTACTTGCTATTTTTGCACCATCACAGGTTCAAACAGGTCGGGGAGGTTTTGACCAAACGAAGGTTAATTCCGCATTTGTTGTTACCGTTTGTGGTCGGGTAAATCGATTTTTCCCCAATACAAAGTTTAGTTTAAATATTAGTGTTCTTGCATTTTTTAAAGGTGTGGATGTTTTTGTTTATCAATTTAAGTTTTTAACTTTGTAATTGGAGATTTAACCTGTCTCGAATCAAGCTGTTTGTTCTATATCTAAGCATTCAATTTTCGGGTTCTAACACATCTCCTTGAGGTGTAGTCGCTCCCCAAAAGGGTATGGCTTGTCGTGTGGATTTATGCCAAACATAAGGCTCCGTTGATCGATGGCGAAGCCACAAGTACATTAATTGCAATCATTTATATCATAGTTAAATATCGTGTTTTCAAATTAATTAACGTGTTGGTTATTAAACATGTTAATTTGAGTACATTCTTATGTTATAAGGTAGTAATGATTGGAGGCATACAATTATGGGCAGTTGGTACATATATGGTCACATATTATGAAATACACCTCAGCTCTTGTTTTTATGATAATAAAAATATAAATATTTGATATAATTGGTAAATATAATTATCCATACGTCAATATTTTACAATTTATATGAAAGGAAGTACATATGAGTTGGTCATCCCTCTCAAAAACGAAGATTTGAAGCCCGTCTTCATCGACGACAGAGTATATCAGGCAAAGAAAGACGTCGTGCCCAGAGGCCAGAGGTGAATCCGTTCACAACCCGTACAACCAACACCATTCAAAGGTGGCTTGGTTGGCAAGGTCAGATAAATCATCAAATATGAGATATAAACATCACGATCAACGTCATGATAGAACGGTGCATCAACCATAAACAACAACTTGAATAAAAACAAGGATTGAGCAAGAAACCATCAGTGAAGTGCATAGTAGATGTCATGGTTGGACTATGGATTCACTGTGATATGGTTAGGAAAATCAATCAACTCAACATTCAAATTCTCATGCCAACAACATGCCTACACATCAATCAGCATTAGGCTCGGCAATCTTTGCTCAAAATCTTCAACTTGGGTTGTTTTCGGTATTTAAATATTGATGTTTGGGTCTTTTTGTGTATAGTATTATTTATAAAAGATTTAGATGGGTTAAGTCAGAATTAAGGGAGAAAATAATCTGTCAGAATGGGTCATTAAAATAAAATAGATGGGTCAGAATGGTCATCAAAATAAAATAATGGGTCAGAATGAATCATCAAAATAAAATAAATGGATCAGAATGATCATCAAAATAAAATAGATGGGTCAGGACGGGTTTGGTAGATGATTAGGACGGGTTTGATAAAATGATTAAATTGCTACTGTTGTTAAGATTGCCTGCATAATTGCAGTCATTACCATGAAATCATTTGTATGTTTATCTTGATTTAGATTACGTGTAATAGATGTTGTATCGTCCCGAAGGGTGAAGTGTCCGATTGTGATATTCGAGTTCAATGAATGATATGGATCTGTCATCAATATATGAAAAATATAAGTTTGTAAATCATTTTTCCAAAGTAATATATCTTACATATATATCATCACAAGTATATTATTATTGACATTCATCTTTTTTTAACGGAAAATTCTATTCTACTCTAAATTATACCAATATAAAAAAATTTTATTCTATTTTTAAATTACACCAATATACACCAGGTTGAATCTAGTATTTTTAAATTATACCAATATAGAAAAATTTTATTCTACTTTTAAATTACACAAATATACAACATGCATAGGTTTGAATCTAGTACTAATTTAAAAGCATCCACTACGTTTGCTAGTCACACATTGTCTTGAAACCCACCTACACACATGGAATGAAACTGACACGTTGACTTATTAAACAACAAATTTCGTAAACAAATAACACTATATTTATTGATGTTAGGAAAAACTTTATCTAAAAATAATATTAATACTTATAAACACGACAAATACCATATTTGTTAATTTAATAAATCATTCATAATTGAAACTAACATGTCGACAAAATGAGCGCCTCGTACTCTACCAGTTGATATAACATTTTTATAATACCACAGTAATGATATATAATTTTATAATATTAATCCTAGACTAATCATTTTAAATAGTTATGCATCAGTTTATTTAAAAAAAACTATATAAACCATTCGACTGAATCATCAAAACCGAACCGCCAAACCATCAGATAGTTTGTCTTATGTTTATACAAAATTGCAAACCATTGGTTTGCCCAAAAATCTTTGTTGAAGCGACCAAAATACATTATGAACAACCCTAGGCATTATAGTTCTCAGTTGATGTCGTATGGATTTTACCGTCTTTGGCATTGACACAAGCTCCAGGAAGGGAAAGTTATGGAGTTCTTTTGCTACATTAACTCGTATTGGTTTTATTGTATGATTAGATGTTTAAATATAAAGTGGTTAAATAAATAATTAATGTTTTATATAATAACGTTGACCCATACTGACCCGAATTTATCTTGACCCAAACCTATTGTAACTTATATCCATCCTATTTTATTTTAAAATTGACCTATCATAATCCAAACCCATTTTAATCTAAACTCATTCTGAACTGATAACAAACCCAATCTAATACACTCACTTTGACACCTCTAATCAACATAAAAGACATATCAGTTTAAAAATAAACAATTATAAAAGGTTTGGTATAGGATAATAAAATAAATGAAAAAAAGGAATAAATAAGAAAATGAAATGGATTATTATATTCAATTATACTGTTTGATTACTATTTAGGACTGAAATGAATAATTATTTTATGTTATTTGTTAGATAAAAAAGACAAGAGAATGAATTGTAAAAGTTGTTATAGTAGTGATGGTTGGTGGTGGTGGTGGCCGATGGTGATTCCCACGGTGGTGGCGGCGACCGTGGAGGTGGTTGTAGTGTTGTTGGTGGCCGGTGGTAATTGGTAGTGTAGCCGGTGGTGGCCGGTGATAATTGGTAGTGTGGCCGGTAGCGGTGGTGCATGGTGGCTGGTGGTGGCGACGGTGGCGGTGGTTGTGGTCGTCGATGGTGGTGGCCGGTGTTGATAGTGGTGATGGGCTGGGGTGATTGCTGGGGGTGGTGGGGGTCGGTGGTAGTGGGCGGTGATAGCGGCTGGTGGTGGTTAATAATGGTGAATGAATGAGATGATTAAAGATAAAATAATGAATGAAATGTAAAAAAAAAGGGTGAACAGTTATTTTCTCATAATAACTTTGGTTTATTTTGTTTTGGTTTTTAAGTTGATTATACGCAACCAATAAATCAAAGTTATAATTTGTTAACGTTAATGGAGCGAAAGTGAGCAAATAGTGGAAATAGAGCAAACGAAGTGGAAACGGTAACAAAAGCAGCTCTTGACAACCAATGATTACAATGTGTTGAGTTTGTAAAGAAACCGTCATTGGAAGATATGGTTTTACCATTGACCAAAATTTTCTAATCAAATTAACGTTTTCCACTTCTTTTTAACATAAACCATTTCAAAATAAATCACCCTTACATGTGGTTACATGTGGTTTGAAGTTGAAGGGGTGCCACCCCTAACGCTAACAAAAAGATCAAGCCTCAATAAGACCGAGTCACGGCTCATTTAAATTCAAGATCGAACCGCGGCTGAGGAAAAGACAACCCCAAGCCGCGGCTGAAGCAGAAAGTGGCCCTAAGCCGCGACTGATAAAGAAAGGACCCCAAACCACGATTGACCCCAAATCACGACTGAAACCAAACCGCGACGGATCCTAAACTACAGATGAGCCCAACCGCGACGGATCCTAAACTACACATGAGCCCAACCGCGGCTGACGAATAAGCCCAAAGCCACAGCTGGGCATGGTATTACTGAAACAATATCGCGAGTCCTCATATTCAACATTTATGAAAGCCTTCGCAAAAACTTGGTAACCAAGGAAGCCATTCATTAGCTACAAGAGAATAAGAAAGAAACTCAAATGACAAAATGGCGTAAAGCCAAAACATTGGCAGGAGGTCAAAGCAGCCACCAAATCTCTAAGTCAACTATAAAGAAAAACCACATTAATACCAGTCAGAAACCCTTTGCACAAAAAAGGCATAAAACCCTTGGCTAGAGGATTTCGGTCTCATATCATGACCACAGGCTTCCAAAAGTAGAACCATGTGATTCCTTGTTCCCATACACCAACACATTTCACATTCTCAGAACACTTTCACTATAAGCTATTTACTCGTTAATTATCCTTTTCAAAGTTGTGTCAACACAAATACTTATTCTCATGCCGGAGTGTGGTCTTGGGGAGAAAACCCTTTCTGCCCGAGGCGAGGCTCACGGTGTTGTTTTTGTCTCCCAAATATTCCCGCTAGCCAAAGTTCGCACCCAGTTCCAGCTGGACCTTTGATACCCTGCGCAGCCGAAGTCAAGCTCAGCGAAGCCAAGTCTAGTCGCATCCTGCTTCCCAACAGTGAAAGTCAAGGCCAAGTTTCAGCTTGATCCTTGGTGACAATCCCATTCTCGCACTGCTCTCAAGTCTTAATCCCTTGATTAGGATTGTGTAGCAACATTTGGCGCCATCCGTGGGACCCAGACAGTACCCAAAGAACCACCATGGATTCAGGTCGGGAAATCCTCACCACAAGGATGTCGGCAATGCCGACGATCCACAATCCGTTGCCTCCCCTTTAGGAACCAGCGCAGGGGGTGGCAACAATGGCGGTAGTGTCATTACCCCATAATTCATCAACAAAAATCGAGAACAAATCCTCTGTCACACCCCCGCTAAGAGCGGAAACACGGGGGCGTAACGAGACAGGAATCGTCATAACACATGGTAAGCGATAGAGATGCAATAATAATAATGATGACAAGCGTGTTATGACAACACCCGACAACAAGGGGACTTGTGTCGTGTTTAGTAAGTATTCACGACAACATAGCCATAAGCATAAACATGACACATAGATCATACTACATAGATGATAACATTGTATGCAATTCCCACAACCCGGGAACAAGTTACAAAGTATAACGTTGTTTGGAATAGATACATCAATTGTTTTCAAAATGACAAGTTTGGCCCGAAAATGCATCCTAGGGTCTCCACTAAGGCAGCACACCTAGAACCTCAGCTAGCATGATCACCTGAAAAGATATGCTCAAAATGGTCAACAAAATTGTTGGTGAGTTCGCAGGTTTAAAGTAAATAAGTAATTGATGCTGTATAAAGTTGTTGCAGAATACCGTGCATACAATTATAAGTAAGCAAAATCACATGACAAGAGCTTTACAACCAAACCTAATGACGTACACAAAGAATCTTGTCAGAATATATTCACCCAAGGCCCGTACCTGGCTATTGTTGGTACTAACTAGTATACCAACACGAGGGTGGGGGTGTCAACCAGTAGTACTACCAATACCTAACCGTCGGTTCCACACTGGAATTAAATGATTGTAAGAAAGAACCACAAAGCAGACTCAAGCATGTATCAGATAAGTACCCACAAAACAGTAGCACGTTGATTCCAAGTATGTAAATTGTATGTATGTTGTACAGCATAGAAAACGGGCGAGCATACTTTCCCCCATGTTTGTAAATGTTTGTAAAGTAGTATAAGCACAAAAAGGGGCCACGAAACTCACATGTTAAGTGGTAAGTATGAAAGATCAAGATTCCCAACAGTTGTATGCAGAGAACAGTCAACACCTATTGACAGTTATTGTTAAGCATTAATGACCTGTACAAAGCGTATAGTAATGTTTGGTCGGTTCGGGTTGTATCGTTTCGGTCGTGGGTAGCGCACACACACAAGCGGACACACGTATCAGATCTTATGTAGATCCAAGTACTACGAGTAGTTGTCATTGCTTATGACATCCGTGAAATGATCTCGTGGTTAGAAAGATAGCACTTGTTAAGTATTTGGAGTTCCAATTGGATTGTCGATAACTGTAAAATGTTAGGTTGTTTTCAATTGAAATAGTATGTGCATGTGATAGCGTTGACTTTAATCTTTGTGGTCAAGCAATGACACTTTTACTGATGTTGCCTTATCATCATCAGACGTTCAAGGGGAAATTCACACTCAACATCATCAGTCACACAACAGGACCAGACGCTCGACTCAACGCTCCATCCTTACGAATCAACCTTCAATCGTACGAATCAGCTTCATTCGTACGATTGAGTCTTCATTCGCATGGCTGGCATTCAGTCGTACCACACAACACACATTCGCACGACCAAACCTCCATGCGCACGAATCAACCCTCAATCGTGCGAACTAGCTACTTTCGTGCGATTGAACCTTCATTCGTGCGATTGGACTCCAGTCGTGCGAAACACGCACAGTCGCATACATTCAGTCGGTCACCTGACTCAATCGCACACAATCATTCATACGCATGACTCAATCACATACACTCATTCGCACGCATGACTCAATCGCATACAAACTCACAGTCGCACGACTCAGTCGCACGACATGCCTAGTCGCACAACTCAGTCGCACGATTGACTTAGACGCAAGATTCAGTCGCACGACTCACTCAGTCGCACGGCTCAATCGCATGACAGACCCAGTCGCCTGAACTGCAGAATCGCGACTGTGGTCGGGTTGAGCAGCCCCCGAGCTGCTCTAAACGCGAGTTTTACACCACAAGGACTTCCAGAAACACTCTACAAACATACACAAACATGAAACACAAGCAGAAAGACCTCACACGCACCCACACAACCTCATGTGTTCGAGTTGAACCGAACACCCAAAACCCTAGTTTGGACAGCCGTGAATAAGCAAGGAAAAGGGACAACCAAGGTCGTCTGCCTGCTAGAATAGAGTAGACTAGGCCGTAGGTGGAGTCTAGACAACAAGAACAAGACCAAGCGGGTTGGATTTGGTGCTAGAATGAAGAAAATGTGTGTGTAGGGAGTGAAGAAGATGAAGTGAATGAGGAATGTGGCTGGGAATGGGGTTTATATACCCAGTCCAAGTTTGCAAAATTACAAGTTTAGTCCCTGCACTTAACCCTCAAGTTCCCCAAAATTTGTTTCGGTTGATTACGACCTTAAAATGTTCGTTATATTAAGGTTAAAAGCGTGTTTAATGGCATTTGATAGTCTAAAATGGTTTTATTAATGACAATGGTTGAAATTAAAAATGATATATTTGGTGGTAATGGTGATGAAATTTATAAAAGGTTTATGCTTAACACACGTTCTCGGAGGAAGTACAGGCACAAGGGAAAATAAAGCAGACATGATTCCTTAAAGCAGGAGTTCATGAAGAAAAGAAAGAATAATTAAAATATTTCTATGCTTATTTATGTCGTTCGACGGACCTTAAGGTGACGGATGTCACATCCTCTCCATGCTAGAACAGGAAGAAAGGGATCGACGCCTTGAAGAAATCCGAACACGCTTGGAATACGAAGAAACCCCAAAGGAGAGGGATCGTGCGGATGGAGAAGGTAGTCATGGAGACAAAATAAAGAACGTTGAAGACAAGGCGAAGATGAGTCTGGGTGCCACCGCAACCGGAGAGAAAGCAGGATTCGATGATGATTTTAGCAATCCATACCGCCCATCAATAGCGTGAGCAAGATAATTCATCCCAAGAATAGAAGAGTTCGTTTTCCCTTCGAAACTAAAAATGCCGTCTAATGTTAGGAAATATGACGGTCTGGGAGACCCAGATGACCACTCGCAATTTTCATCGGGGCAACAGAGGTGGAGCAGTGGTCAATTCCCGTATGGAGTCATATGTTCACCCAAACATTGACAGGCACAGCTAGGGTGTGGTTTGACAGTCTTTCGATTGGTGAAATTGGGAGTTTCGAGGAATTGGAAGACAATTTCCTGAAAAATTTTAGTCAACAGTGTCGTTCCATAAAGGATCCCACTGAGCTTCACAACATTAAGAGGGGAGATAATGAATCCATTTAATCTTCATAACTAGGTACTCTAAGGAGAGCATGCATATTTGTGGAGCCGAGAGAAACGATCCGGATTTCGGCTTTCATTCATGGTGTAAGGAACGACCAGCTGGTAGAGAGGTTCCATGAAAATCTTCCAAAGTCAGTGGAAGAAATGTTGGAAAGGGCAAAAGCATTCGTACGAGGGAAAAAGGCGTGCGAACAGTTAAAGGAGAAAAGCCTGAGAAAGCCCATATCCGCATGGGATTCACAAAGGAGACCGGGAGGAGCGAGATCTTGGGAGAGGCCACGTTTTCAACCTGTTTCGCCCAGCAAAACTCGGTTTTCAGCCTCGTTTCACACATTCTTCAGTTAAAAGTTCACAAGGACCAAACGTGACTCTACCTCCTCTGACAAAAACCCCGAGTGAGATTTTAGCAACTGAAAACATCCGTTTCACCAAACCTGCCCCGTTGAAACCTGGACTAAAGAGGGACACAAACAAGTATTGGAGTTTCAC
The DNA here is from genome assembly GCA_025506515.1 of Flaveria trinervia. Lineage (NCBI taxonomy): Eukaryota > Viridiplantae > Streptophyta > Magnoliopsida > Asterales > Asteraceae > Flaveria > Flaveria trinervia. Next base: position 12,097,678 of record CM046448.1, read on the forward strand.
AAAGAAAACAGACATGCAACAGATGACTGTTTCTCTGAAGCGGCAGATTGAACTCGCCATAAAGATAGGGAAGTTAGCACACTTGCTAAAGGAGTTGAAAAAGATGCCGCAGGCAGGAGACAAAAGAAAAGAAATATTCATGTTGCAAATGGCGAATCGTGGAGGCAAACGGTATTCTGACCATATGGAACCTTGGATGGCACAAGAGATATCTTTTCCTCCAATCCGTGGTGGTAGTTTAGCCAATGCGCCACTCACAGTCTCAGCCATCATTGCAGGTCATCAGGTACACAAGATATATGTGGATAGCGGTAGTAGTTCAGAGATTATGTACGAACAATGTTTTTTGCAGCTACATGATGAGGTCAGGAAAGATCTGGAGACAGTGACGCATCACCTCATAAGATTTGCGGGGGATGTGGTACAGACGTTGGGACAGATACAGTTTCTAGTAGTGATAGGAAATGAAGTTGGTTGGAGAGAGGTCATGATGACATTCCTGGTTGTACGCTCAGAGTCTTCCCACAATGTTCTTCTGGGAAGACCCGGTCTGTGTACTCTTGGAGCAGTAATCTCGACGGTTCACGCAACGATAAAATTCCCTACCCCCACCGGGGTAGTCACCATTTACTCCAGCAAAGCGTGTAAAGATGTAAGAGCGGTGATGCTAGGCGCTTCAACCGACGCAGATGAAGCTATGCGTCCAACGTTGGAGAAGTGGGTGATTAACCCTGCTTTTCACGAGCATAAGGTTATGGTCGGAGGTCATGTGACTGACGTGACCAAGGAGCGACTACGACGTTTGCTGCAGAACAGTTTAGATGTTTTTGCATGGCAACCTTCTGACATGAAAGGTGTCCCTTGGAACATAGCGGAACACAAATTGAATATATACAAGTCAAAGGAACCAGTCGTCCAAAAGCGCAGACACATGGGCCAAGAACGAAGCCAAGCCGTGGTAGAGGAGGTTAAAAAGTTACTCGAGGCAGGGTAATTAGGGAAGTGCGCTACCAGACATGGGTGGCCAATCCGGTGATGGTTAAGAAGAGTGACGGCACGTGGCGGATGTGTATTGACTTCAAAGATCTTAACAATGCTTGCCCTAAAGATTTTTATCCATTGCCAGACATAGATTTGAAAGTAGACTCCGTAGCAAGTTTCCCTTTGAAGTGCTTTCTAGATGCTTACAAGAGGTATCATCAAGTTCAGATGGCACCAGAAGACGAAGATAAGACAGCTTTTTACACAGACATTGGAATCTTTTGTTTCACCAAAATGCCATTCGGCCTCAAAAATGCAGGGGCCACGTATCAGCACCTGATGGACAAAGCGTTTGCGGAACAAATGGGAAAAAACGTTGAAATTTACGTCGATGACGTGGTGATAAAAAGTCAGGATGAGGAAGCCTTACTGGCAGACATAGCTTACATGTTCGAGACGTTACGAAAAATAAACATGAAGTTGAACCCAAAGAAATGTTCATTCGGGGTAGAAGAAAGGAAGTTCTTGGGGGTTGTGGTGAAAAAAGAAGGGCTGGAAGCCAATCCCGAGAAGGTTGCAGCGGTACTCGAAATGTCGTCGCCTAAATCTGTTAAAGAAGTGCAAACACTCAATGGGCGTCTAGTCGCGCTCAACAGGTTCCTGTCAAGACACGCCGAACGCTCTTTGCCTTTCATGTCTACGCTGAGAAATTGTTTAAAAAAAAGATTTCAGGTGGACGGATGAGGCAGAGATGGCTTTTCAACAAATGAAGTTATACTTGAGCAACCTGCCGACGCTAGTAGCTCCTCTTCCGGAGGAACGGCTCGTGATGTACCTATCAGCCGGAGTAGAGGCCGTTAGCGCGGTTTTGATGACGGATCAGAGTGGAAAGCAAACACAATCTACTTCGTCAGCAGGGCTCTCAAGGATCCGGAAACCAGGTATTCACCAATGGAAAAACTTACTCTTTCTTTGGTACATGCTTCTAGGAGGTTACGAAGGTATTTCCAAGCCCATGTGATCGAAGTTCGCATGAGCCACCCCATACAACAAGTGTTGAGAAGACCAGAGATTTCCGGGATAGAATACAAGCCAAGGGTGGCGGTAAGAGGTCAGGTGGTGGTTGATTTCTTAGCAGAGATACCACAAGATGGAGGTCGTGCCGATGGCAGCATAAGCAACAAGCATCAAAGTGATGAAGATTGGCGTTTACACACCAACGGAGCCGCAAACGATGAAGGGTCAGGAGTTGGTCTGATATTAGTAGGGCCCGGAAAAGAAGAGTAAACCTACGCCCTACGGTTAGCTTTCAAAAGTTCTAACAACAAAGCGGAATATGAAGCATTATTGGCAGGATTAAGGTTAGCCAAGCAGATAGGAGTTCGACGACTTCATGCTCACGTAGATTCGCTGTGGGTGGCGAATCAGATTAACGGGTCCTATGATGCAAAGGAAAAAACAATGAAGCAATACCTGAGTAAAGTAAAAGATTTGATCAGCGGTTTCGAGAAGTGCGATGTCTCTCATGTCCCAAGAAGCAAAAACAAGAAAGCAGATGCTCTTAGCAAACTCGCCTCGGTAACTTTCAGCCACCTAGCCAAGGAAGTCAGAGTCGAGGTACTACAATCACCGTCGATCGACAAGAAGGAGGTAACCTCAGTAGATGACACAGCATATGAATGTTGGATGAGTCCAATTATCAGGTTCCTAGCAAGTGGAGACCTACCGAAGAGAAAGGAGATGCAAGGGCGGTTCAAGCAAAGTCACTACATTACGAGCTGCGACAGAGGGTCCTATACCGCAAGTCCTACATGGGACCGTTGTTACGATGTCTCGCGCCAGACGAAGCAAGCTATGTTATCAGAGAAATACACAAAGGCATTTGTGGCATCCATGCAGGTCCAAGGATGGTGGTAGCTAAAGCGATGGGGGCAGGGTACTATTGGCCCGGGATGCATAGGAGTGCTGCTAAAGAAATTCAAAAGTGTAAAATTTGTCAAAGGCATGCCCCAGTGTGCCACAGACCCAAGAACGATCTGGTTCCAGTCAATGCCGCATGGCCTTTTCAGAAATGGGGCATGGATATTGTGGGTCCATTCCCGATGATAGCCGGAGTCAGATTTCTCTTAGTGGCAGTAGACTACTTCACCAAATGGGTGGAAGCCAAGGCCATCAAGTCGATCACAGGGCAACAAGTGAAGAAGTTTACATGGGAAAACATCATATGCCGCTTCGGGCTCCCGTTGTTTATCGTGACAGATAATAGGAAGCAGTTCGCTGAGAATCCATTCAAGTCATGGTGCAAAGACCTGCAAATCCAGCAAATTTTCACCTCGGTAGCTCATCCATAGGGTAACGGCCAAGTTGAGAGAATCAATCGTAGTATTGTTGAAGGAATAAAGACAAGATTAGGCATTGAGGGGAAGAACTGGGTAGAGGAACTACCCAATGTCTTATGGGCCCATCGAACCATGCCCAAGACTAGTCACGGCGAAACCCCATTCAGTTTAACTTACGGATCGGAAGCCATGATACCAGTCGAGATAGGTATGCTAACAACCCGTGTCACACAAGCTCTTGGAGAGGAGAACGAGACCAATCTACGAATCAATTTGGATTTACTTGAAGAAAGACGGATGGTAGCGGCAATTCAAGAAGCAAAGCATAAGAGAGAAATTGAACGGTATTACAACTCTTGCGTGAAACATCAAAAATTCAAGGAAGGCGACTACGTTTTAAGAAGCAACAAGGCAAGTAGATTTCAGGATCAGGGTAAGCTGGGGCCACGTTGGGAAGGACCTTATCAAGTCATTGAAGTAGGAAACAATGGAACTTACAAACTCAGCCAGCTGAACGGGACAGCCATCCGAGAACTTGGAATGGAGCTCAGCTCCGACGATGCTACATGTAATAGGCAGTAAAATCTCAACAGTGTAACTCATTTTTTCATTAAGAAGGTGCATGCAAGCACCAGTAGTTACACTAGATTAATGAATCTTTTTATATAACCAGTGTCGTAACAAGTCATGGAACAATAATGACGTGTGAGTAAAGAAAGCGAAGCGAGATACCAATGCAATTACTTGAGTGACATTTGCGAATGTCACAATAAGTAACCAAACAATGCAAATGTTTGTCAAGCTAAGTTAAACAAAAACTAAGTAGAACTCGATGTTCGTAACCAGATCTCAAAGAAAACCAATGCATTGCTCCAAACGCATGATTATACTTTGGCAAACAATTAGAGCCATTCAACAATGTACATTTCCATTCGACTAAAACCCAAGCTAGAAAAACGGCTAACTCAAAATCAAAAAGAGTAAAAGGAGTGCCAATACGTCGAGTATAAGGCAAAATGACGCCTTTTATAGGATAAATAACAACAATAACCAAAAAATGCATTGATGCATAAGGCTACGACCTAAGTTAAAGTCACGGCCTAAGTCTTATCCGCAGTCGAGGTTACGAATCGTGGCTAAAAATGTAACCATAATTATATTATGAGCGAATGACAAGTTGTGGCGAAAAGCCGCAACCATGAAACAAGAGCTGCGGCCGAAAACTGCGACCAAGAGCTCCAAGGTGAGCCGCAGCAAGGTAACAAGCATGCCTCGAGTCGCGACACCGAGTTGCGACGAAGCACCGACTCGCGGCCGAGGCACTGAGTCGCGGTTGAAGCACCGAGTCGCGACGAGTCACCAAGTCGCGGCTGAAGCACCGAGCCACGGCCAAAGCCTCGAGTCGCACCAAAGACTCTAGTCGCAACCAAAGACTCTAGTTGTGGCCAAAGGCCCGAGTTGCGAGGTGGAATGTTGCAGTTAAAAATATAACCATAATAATATTATGAACAAATGGCGAGTCGCGGCGTAAGCCGCAAACATGAAACCAGTCGCAGCGAAAAGCCGCAAGGCATCCCGCGGCCATAAGTCGTGGCCAAGGGGATCTCGCAGCCAAGAGTCGCGGCCCAGTGACACGTCGTAAAGCATGAGGTATCAACGATCAACAAACACAAAGTATGGGTTGTCAAAACATAAATAACAGTACCAAAATAAGCATAAAGTCAAAGTACAAGTTTGATGACATTACAGACACAAAAGAAACACAACCAAAGATAAACTAGTTAAACTTGAGCAAGGTCTTCAGACGAGGGAGTCAGGAACGACTTTATTTCCTCAATGGTCGAGTCGCACATAGCTGCAATAGCCTCAGCCATAGGAAAAGTAGCTTTATCAAACAAGTCGGATTCAGCTCGTAGCTTCTTCAAAGCATCTTATCAAAATTCTTGGATGTCTCGGGTTTCTTACCCTCTACAGCGAGGCGAGCTCCATCCAGCAGACCGGCATTATACCCCACTTTGTCTGACAAGCTGTTGATCCGGGCTAAGATATCAAGGAACTCGTCACTATCGCGAATCTTGTTGAAGGCCAAATTCACACCATCTGACATGACCCACCTCCTCTCAGACGAGAGTCGTTTAACCTACTCTTCCAGACCAGTAATATGATTTTCAAAAGCTGTCTTGTTATCTTTCAATTCGGAGTTAAGGCGTCTCATGGAAGCATGTTGAATACAAAGCTCCTCGCGAACACCACCAAGTTCGTGGGTAAGTTCCCCTTTCGCAGCCTCAGATGCATCACAACGAGATTTGAGAGATGCATTTTCAGTCTCCAATTTGGACACCTGCTTCTTAAGATCACGGATCTCATTGACACCATCCACCCAACGGCCATGAATCTCAGCAAAAGAAAACAAACTATTCACCACAGCCAAACAACCAGCGTTCGACAATGCCCTATTTTTCAACCCTTCTCCACGGAAAAATTCAGCAGGTGTACGAGATGCAAACATGAAGTCTCTACATGAATCCGGAGTCTTGAAAGTGGTTCCATTAGTCAAATCCCAATCAGGAACAAATTTCTCTTCCGCGTTCAGTTCGGTGCTTCAGAAGAAGCAGCCATTTTTCCTTTACCGGAACCACCGACCGACTGACCATCAGAAGACGAAGGGGCAAAACTAGAACTGCCCGAATTCAAGCCAGAAGACACCTCAGCCGCGACTGAGGGACCTCCTCCGTGAGTCGCGACAAGCGAGGGAGGAGGCGACGATCGCGGCCGAAGCCCCGGGCCCCCAACCCCTATTTGCGTTTCATTTTGGGCCGGCTTGCGGGAGCAGAAGCTTCATCAGCACTTTTTCGTTTACGAGAGGGTGGTGGCATGGTTTCACCCGATTGAACAACGTAGCCGGCGGTTGTCTCCAATATAGGAGTCGCACCTTCAGGCAAAGCTTCAACTTGTTCAGAAACATCTTTTTTAGAAGAAAGCCTCATGCGCTCAAATAGCCCCATACCTGTGAAAGCATAACATACAAATAATAATCAGGCACATGAACGTGTACGTTGCGGCATAAATGTCACACCCCGACCGACGACGGAATCATCGGGGCGAACGAACGGGAGACGATTTCTCATAGCACATGGAACTAATTAAGTTGAAATATTATTAAATATCATTATTTATTAAAACATTACAAGACAAATAAGTTCATACAATACAAAAGCATCAAACAAAGAAATAATGTGTTAAGTTAAACTAGGTCCAAGTCTTATATGAACACGAAGAGAATCCACAAGTAGTAAACCTGAAACATGTTAAAAATAAAAGGTCAACTTTGAAAGTTTGTGAGATTTCCATAGTTTTCAGTACATAAGTATATAAAAGATGGAAATTCATGTTGTAAGTTAGAGAACAAAGTAACTAGGGATGTAAGACAGAATGTACAATCAAACCTTGACACAAGTTTTACAAGTCTCAAACTTTACAAGTATATACGATTAGCTAAGTGTACTTGGATCAACCAAGCAGGCTTTTCAGGCCCATAGATCTATGACGTCGCTAGGCTAGCAATAGTTAATGATTGTACATATATTCGACATTACATGGTAGCTACAAAGTTCAACAAACCACAACACACAAGTAAATTGCCATAAGTTTACAAGAATCAAACGTTTATAAGTGCAATAGTTATAAAGTAACATGTTTCACCCCAAAGTGTGAAAATATAAAAATGGGGTATATAAATACTCATATAGAAAACTCACGTGCTAAAGTGCACTAAAGATAACAATACGAAGATAAAAGTATCCCAATGTTTGTTTCACGATTCAACCTAAGATTTAGTGTCTTAGGATTAGAATAAAGGTAAGATTAATGACTAAATATGAATTAGGGTTTCCATTTAAATTTGGGGGTTTTCAATAAATAAATCAACCAAAATAAAATAAAGCAATCATTTATGTTTTGGGTTCATAATGTTGGAATCAATCAATTAAAAATAAAAATTCAATGATTTAACTTATTGAATTAATAATGATTAAATATGATATGTGAAAAGAGATAAATAATTCGATTATTAATTATTAAAATTTGATAAAGGTGATTAATTGAATACTTATTAAATGACTTTAAAATTGCTTAAAATCATTTTATAGTATTTTGAATTTTTTAAATGATTTATTATAAAGATCTTATAATACAAAACTTTAAGAATAAAACATAATATGTTCTTTTATAAGTTAATTAAAAGTTTAAGAAGTAGATTTATAAACTATTTATGATATAACATAGTTAATTAAAACATTGAATAATATAACATATTTAAATAATTATTTGTTTAGTTAATTATTTAAATAATCATTGAATAAGTAATTATTTAAATAATCATTGAATTATAATAGATTTATAACATAAATGACTAAATAATATTTTGTTAAACTTTTATTCTTTAAAAATAACTAAATTTAAGAATTATAAGTTTTTAAATCTTAAAAAAAATTAGCTTAATAATTTCAGAAATATTTAGTTAACAAAGTAATTATAATTCTAACTAAACAATATATTAAAATCTTATGCAATTAAAAGAAACTTAAAAAAACAAATATTTAAAAAGAATGAGGGTCCCCGGGGTCGAACCCAGGTCCCTTGTGTGAGTACATGATGTTGTAACCAGTTGGGCAGAAGCCCATATTTGATTAGAAGTTCAATTAAAATGTTTAAAAACATTAATTACCAAAATTCCCAAATTCCACATAAACCTTAGATCTAAATTGAATCCAAATTGAACATCAAGATGATTATGATAACGAAATTGATGTTAGGGCTTTTGATGTTCATAAGATTTCGAGTGTGTAACTATGTTCATTTACCCGTATTGAAGTCGAATTGAATGCAAGCGATATGAAGAACATGGTCGCGGCCGTAGGTCTAAGATGAACGATCAATTTTCAATAAAAATCAAATTAAACTGCAGATAGATTAGAATGATGAACTGGACCAAAGGCCTCGATAAATTTTGATTCTTGAACTCCAGAGGGTGATGTTCGACTAGTTGCAAATTTTCAATGAAGATGATGACTGAATCCATATTTCGTGTGTTTCTCAGGTGCAATTGGATGTAGCAATTGAATAGAGATAGTTAAAAGTTCGTTTGTGCTGAATTAATTTGATTATTATTAGTGTTTAATACCCAAACGTTACAACCTTGGCGATCGGCGGTTACACGAGCTCAAACGCTCCTGTAACCGATGTTTAACTTAATTAAAATGTACCTAATGGTTCGAAAACCTTTCGTGAACGGTTAGAAATCGTTTTGGTTGGCTAAAGTTTGAAGAATCAAGGGTTTTGGCCTCGCTGGAGTTACGGCCGGAAAAATGGCCGGAAATACGGGCAAAAAGGGGGCCGGTTTGGGTGTTTCAAACAATTTACAACTTTGGTCCCTGATGTTTAAGTGTTTGTTATTTTATGTAAAAACTTTTAAATTAAGTTTTGAAAATTACACATGAGCCCTAGACTTATATAAACTAATTAATAAAACAAATTAATTAGTTATTAATCTTTAAAACTTTTATAAGTTTGTAAACCTTATTCATAACTACTAATAAAATTTTATAAGTTTATTACAAGTCATTTTATAACTAAATAAATTTTAAGTAAACCTTTTCATTTAATTATTTATTATAAAATGATTAATAAACGTAATAACCTTATGAAAAAGAATCCATAATTTTTTTATAAGTTGTCTAGATGTTTCATAAATATATAATTTATAATATAAATTACACATTTAATGCATTTGATCCATTTAAATTATTTAAATAATTTAATAATAGAAGTTCAAAATGGGTTCGGTTTGGATTATAATTTGAAAGATTGGCGGATGTTACAATAAAGGTGGAAGCAACTTACGTTTCCCTTGATAAGTCATGAACGGGACCATGTTAAGATTGGTCCAGTTACGACTACACCAGCCTCACAAGGAAATGCTCAGAATAGCTACGAAGGGGGGTTGGTTCGGCTTTCAAAAGGTCATAAGCAGACATGTCATACGTTTCAGGTTTCGGAAAAAGGATCTTGAATTGACCTACTAGTTTCAAACCAATGCATCTCAAAAAGGAACTATACTAGCTGAAATGAAGAAAAAATGGTCTTTCCAATGTTTCAAACTCGTTATGGTTCGTGACACTAGAGGAGGTTTGGACGCTTTTCTTTTCTCAAAGGTTAACCAATCGCCTACCTTAGTTAGCTTGTAAAACGCTCTAAAAAGGTTTGTTTCAAGTTCTAAGTTAAGGGCACGACATGATATCTCAAAATGGTACACCTTAACCAAACTTAAAGGAACTAGTTGTGATAGATGAATATCGTAGTACCTAAGAAGCAAGCACAAGAAACGACTAACCGGAACCCAAAAGCTACAGAAACTAAAGAAAGGAGTATATAGAGCTATCATCCCAACCGGCACATCTCTCACGGTCGACGAATGAGAGGAACGGTGGGACTAAGCTCGGGGGAAATACCATAACAGAGCATGAAGTTATTTAGGAAATCTTGAGAAATAACAAATTTTTGAAGACCCATATCACTCCTACAATCCATTAGACACAAGAAAGATGAGAAATAGTTCGAAGAACTTACCAGAAAAGTTTGTATTCTTGGATGAAAGAATGTGGAAGGAAACTTGAACAAAGGGAAAAAGAGGAGTGGAGAAAGAAGAAGGAATTGGGGTGGAGAAAGGGATCTTGGGGTGGATTTATAGGGGAAAGCCTTAAGGGCTCGGCCCATAAAGCGGCGGCTATAAGGGCGCAACTCAAGAAAAAGGCCCGAAGGCCGAGGAAACACGTGTTGGGTGAATGGCCGTGACTAGAGGGAAAAAGCCCAAAAGCCGAGAGCCATTCGGCGGCTAGGCGCGACTCGAGGGCAAAGGCCTGGAAGCCAAGAAATAGGTGGCGGCCATAGAGCCACGACTCAAGAAAAACATACCAAGGGACGATTGATGTGGACAAGCGCGTAACTCGAGAAAGGTTGGACCATGATATGACCGATGGAACCCAAGGTCGGCACTCGGGTCATGGCTGAAAGATGTCAACAAAAGTGTCACATCAAGTTGAAAAGACGAGAAGGAAGTACAACCGTCAAAACACGAAACAATTATTAATCCAATGGCATGCTTGACACCATGACATTGGACTGGGGGGACATGAAGGGGTGCCACCCCTAACACTAACAAAAAGATCAAGCCTCAATAAGATTGAGTCACGGCTCGCTCAAATTCAAGATCGAACCGCGGCTGAGGAAAAGACAACCCCAAGCCGTGGCTGATGCAGAAAGTGGCCCTAAGCCGCGACTGATAAAGAAAGGACCCCAAACCACGACCGACTCCAAACCGCGAAGGATCCTAAACTGCAGATGAGCCCAACCGCGGCTGACGAATAAGCCCAAAGCCGCGGCTGGGCATGGTATTACTGAAACAATATCGTGAGTCCTCATATTCAACATTTATGAAAGCCTTCGCAAAAACTTGGTAACCAAGGAAGCCATTCATTGGCTACAAGAGAATAAGAAAGACACGCAAAATGACAAAACGACGTAAAGCCAAAACATTGGCAAGAGGTCAGAGCAGCCCCCAAATCTCTAAGTCAACTATAAAGACAAACCACATTAATATCAGTCAGAAACCCTTTGCACCAAAAAGGCATAAAACCCTTGGCTAGAGGATTTCGGTCCCATATCATTGACCACAGGCTTCCAAAAGTAGAATCATGTGATTCCTTGTTCCCATACACCAACATTATAAATACACTTTCTTTCCACACGTAGATACACATTTCACATTCTCAGAACACTTTCACTATAAGCTATTTACTCGTTATTTATCCTTTTCAAAGTTGTATCAACACAAATACTTATTTTCACGCCAGAGTGTGGTCTCGGGGAGAAAACCCTTTCTACCCAAAGCGAGGCTCACGGTGTTGTTTTGTCTCCCAGATATTCCCGCCAGCCAAAGTTCGCACCCTGCTCAGCCGAAGCCAAGTCCAGTCGCATCCTGCTTCCCAACAATCAAAGTCAAGGCCAAGTTTCAGTCTGATCCTTAATGACAACTCCATTCTCGCACTGCTCTCAAGTCTTAATCCCTTGATTAAGATTTGTGTAGTAACAGAAGTAAAGGTAGATGTTGCGTTTTTGCTAGCTATTCATCTTTGTGAGCACGAATTACAAGTTAAGACATGCATTAAAGTTACCATTTCAATTTTAAGAGACAAAAACGATATTTTTAAATATAATCTTTTTTCAGTAATATTAGTGCTAACATTAGCAATCCATTTGAAATAAAATAATTCAAATTAAACTTTACTAATAATGTACAAAATGAGCAAACTCCAAATGTTAACCATAAGGTCCATTATGAAATGTAAGTTATGTTGGGTTAATTTTGATCGGGTTAATTTTGATCGGATTAAATTACAGGTCGAGATGATAACATATTTTTATTTCTAATTTTGAATGTAAGTACTACTGAGATACCCTTGGTTAGGCCTTTCAAGTAGATGCAAGGGAAATAGTGCTACCATAAAAACACCAAGCTCCAAGCTTAATGAGGTAAAGTCTTTATAACGTGTTTTAGTGATGACTATAATGGTGCTTAGATAGACCCCCAAACCAGTAAGAATGATTTAGAGAGTGGTGTTCGGTAGAAGTTTAACAAGCACAAACATAAGAAAGGATTTGTTCCTACAATAACAAAATGCTCAGAGTTAAATTAGTGGGTTTTCTCATCAATAAATTTTCTCCTAATAGGGTTGGGGTTCGGTTATGAAACGAATAGGTGAGCGCGATTAAGATAACACCTATCTTTCGAAGCAGAGTCGTACATTTGCCGCTAAAAAACTGGATACTTGAGTGCTGAAAACTATCCGGTAACTCTTCCTAAATAAAGCAATTATATGTCACAGGGTGACATTTTCAACTCTGACATTTTAATTAAATACGCTCTAAATCAGCCTTTTTGATCTTAGTTGGATGGATTTAGCAGCAGCAAACTCATAAAGGGAATGTTGGATTGTAGGGTCGCAAGCATGATTAATCGTGATGTTTGAAAAACACAAGTAAGATGCTTTGTATTACAAGAACATAAAGTTACCATGCTTTGATGTTACAAGGATCTTGATTGGCTTGCAAATGAAGCACCACCTCTATATTTATATACTAGTGGTGAACTCGCGTGTTGCCGCGGTATATGCTATTTATGTGTTTGCTATCAACAATATTATGGCATATGTTAAATATGAGAAATGAACCATGCGGCCTTTTACCAAATGCGTGTACTTTATAAAGAGTGCAATACATTAGTAAGATGAAAAAATATGGACATACAATGTTGTAAAGTGCCAAGAATAGAAAAGCCTTAAACTACGTGTATTACTTGATAACCATAGCACTCACTGTACACTAAGTAGTAATACAATGTAAAGAATGCAAGAACAGAACTCAGAACATGTTTTAAATATTTTTGTTGTCATGTATGCAAACAATTTATACATCTCAATGTTGTATCCAAATATGGCAAAGTTCAATTAGTACAAAATGCTAACACAATGGGTTCTATTGAAATCCAACTTAGAAGCTAGCGAATGTGTAAAAAAGATTGTCAACAAGGAAATTACAAAATTAAAGTGCATGTGACAGATCCTAGTCATGAGCCAGAGCCAATACTAAACAAGCAAAACATGTATCTGACATGTGAGAACAAACACAGACAAATAAGAAACATTTGTGAGAAAGATAACAAAGATATAGAATATGTTTCATAAAAAAATCATTCAAAAAAACCTCTTCAAGGTTCTAAAATGTAAAATGGGAAGCAAAATAACTAAAACAGAAATGGTAAAGATACATCACCCTGCAATTTGAAGCATGCATAGCTTCAAATGGTAGATTATGTCAATTGAGAAAATGCAATGAGAAAACCTTAAGACCCTGAAGAAATACACTGCTGTTGAGAAAAGGTGCACACAAGTTAATTAGCTCATTCTATCAAAGTGTTAGCAACAGAGTTGGTTGTGAAGTTTAAGCATATAACTTTTGATGGGAGACGCTACATTTGTTTAAAGGGATATAGCAATAACAAACTAAGATAGTCTTACAAATTGACTGATAAGTCAACAAATAATATCATAAATGACTTTAAAAATGACAACTTTGACTTGTTTTTAGGCAACTTTTGAACCGTGACTAATGACTAAGAGGTGTTTAAATATGCTGTATAGTAGGAACTTGAATGTAAGTTTTTTATTGAAAATGAACTCGGTGATGTAAATACATGGGTGATTATTGTTTTCTAAAAGATGATTAATGGATAGTACAATCAATGATCATGATTTGATTAATTATATTGATGGATCAAATATTTGTTGTCTTATTTTCTCACTTACCAAAACATCAACTCATGTTAAAATCAATAACCAGGTGCATGAATTTGATTTTATTATCTTCATATGCCAAATCTTTTACATACTTCAGGCATTATGGTTGGTATACTAAGACGAAACCTATACAACCATTATTCTTGAAGTCTATGAGGGAACATTAGTGTTTGAAACTATAGTCATTGACAAACATATTCATTGCTAAGCATCTAGTTAATCAAATAATCATTACGTTACCAAAGCACACAAATACAATTAATGTGTGGTTTTGCGTATTGAAAATGGTTGTTCGATATCTAAGTATAACTAAAATCAAATTTCTTCTAAAGAGAAACATGCTTTACTTCCTGTTTTCTTTTAATTTAAATCTAAGTACCTATCGCATGTTATCATGGACAGAGCAGAGAGGAAGTTGTAACTGAGTAGGTCTGTAGGAGTTGCAGCTGGTGATATAGAATGTTGTCCAAATGCATAGACCAAGTGAAATAACTCCTTAACAAAGTGCCTACTGATGATTATAAACAATTAAATATTTGATCAATTAGATTCTTTCAGTCCATCAGTTAATTTAACTCTAGCGCTCGTGATTATAATTTATGAATTTGCATGATCATTGGACAGAAGTCTTATGATTGATATGCTTCATGCTTGTAGTAACAGAAAGACTTTAGCGACACAAAGTATTCTCATATTCAGTCACATTCTTGCACTATGTTTCTCCCTTAGTAATGGCAAAACATGAGACCATTAAATTCTAGGTTCAAATGGCACCTTTATGATGATTATCAGTGAGAACTTGAGAACTGGGTCAAATAATTACCTTAAATACACATTTAAAGACACATGGAAAATATAAGATAGCCTAAAACCCCTAATGGGGCTCCTAAAGCCCACAAATACAAATACAGATAACAATCTGCCACGTTCAATTCTTAGCACCCCTTTTGATGTGTGAATAAACAACATACCAATTGTAAACTGTTACTACTCAAAATTCAAAATCAAATAACCAAAATGTGCAAGTAAACTGAATTAATTAGATATCCATTACAAATAACATTAAAGCAGCTACACATTGACTTTATAAATGAGCTTGCAGCTTAATATGGTTACTAAAGCACACAAAACAGGTAGTGTTTAGTTTTGCAATTTGAAAACGATTGTTTGGTTATCCAAGTATAACTATTATCAGAAATTCTTCTAAAGAGGAACATGCTTTACTTCATGTTTTGTTTTAATTTAATACTAAATGTCTATGTGAATGAGTTATCATGGATAGAGCAAATAGGAAGTTGTAAGAAAGCCATGATGTCATGGGTGTAGTATTCTCTTTCAGAAACCACACTACCCATAATTGGCCTTTGGAGTAGGTTTATATTTCATTATCACATCAAAATACAGTCTTAATGTTGTTTTATGATAATTAGACTGAATATTTTCATGTTAAAGTTTAGGATAGACTATTATTTGGGCAAGAGTTCTTCAGTTAATGTTGGAAGACAAATTTAGAAGTATATAAGAGTATTTGATTTACTTTTGTAATTTTGCGTGCAAGCACCCTACTAAATATTAAGAAATACGAGAATCTAACTCAATGGCTCTCTACAATCCCAAAGATTGTTTGTCTTGAATATGTTAAGAAGTACACCTTATGCTCTGTAAAAAAAATCCAATTTTAGTCTTGGCTTATAATTAAATAAAATTGTTACTTATGATTAAATTTGAAATTGGCATTACATTTCTGGCTTCTGAGTAGTAGGTTGAAAAGTAAATATAGAAGGGGAGAGTTTTTATTATTGAAAGAGTATCATTCTATTTGTTCAACCTTGTTGCTTTTGTGAGAAGTGTTCTGCGAAGTTGGGTCAATAACATGACTTCAGTTTCTTAGATAACATTATACTGTCATAGACCTTTTAAGATTGCCCCATCCACCATATCACATCTACCCTTATTAATTCACTTTTACCAATGGATAGAAGTCGTTTATCAAACCAAACTACAATCTCTCTTTTAGTAATGGACAGAAAGTGTTTATTTAACCAAAATAGAATCTTTAGAAATGAATCAAACTTCCAAAAGAATTTATCTAACACCATTACTTCTGGAGTAACATCATTTAGTTAGTATATCAATTTATAATTAAGTTATGATTAATTATATCAGAAGGTTGAATTCCAAAATAAACACTCGACACTGTTTATCTTATTGTAATGAAAGTTTATAGTTATGTATCTTTGGTCTATTGGTTTTGTATTATATAATACTAGTTAAAAGTAGTTCTAGATTATTTTATTCTAGCATCTTTTATACATAACATATGCATGGTGCTTTTAAAAGAACTCTAGCAAGATAGATACTAAGGATATTTCTAAGAAAACTTTTAAGGCTTTCATGATTCTTTCATGGTTGATTTGTCTAGCTACTTCTAGTTGATGGTTGAAGACCATTCTAGAGTGTTCTTTAGGGCTATTTTACATAACTTCTGGTAGCATTTTCCTGGCAGCATTTTAGGTGGATGTTTTCTAGTACTTGAAAGGATGTTCTAGACTTTTCTGTAATGTTTGACCCGTATTCAAATTGTAAACCGGAACTTGTTTTTGTCCAATGATGTATATCAAATTTATTATTTAAATCAATATGTTCGTGTTTCAAATACAGTAATATTTGTTTATAACAATTTAATATCATTTTGTAGTTTATAATATAAATTTTTATAAATTTATAAAGTTAAATTGCTAATTATGAGTATTTATAAATAAAATAGATAATTAAATTGAAAAGTTCTTACAAGATTTTAAAATTTTATAAAAATTTGATAAAATAAATTGTTTTATTATGTAAATTAAGTTTTTACTAGTATTAAGCCCCCCGTGTTGTTGTAGGGGGCGTAAATCATGTAAGTAGCAAAAATGTTATATTACCATTAGCAACCACCAACACCCAAAAAGCTCGTATTAAAAAAGATATAAAAATGAAAAATATGAAACCGAACGGAATAGTAGACGTAAAAACGTTAAACCACACACGTGAAACGTAAAACATTAAAAAAATAACTATGTTGATCTATTACTTGCGCGTTGTGACAGGCCGATAAAGGGGAAAAATAAACGTAAACCTAAAATCACACGCGCATGTTACAAGGTGTTAACTAGTAAAATTTAGGCCGAAACTTAAAACGAAAAACTTGTAAAAATATGAAAGTAGGGCAAAGTGGAAAATGAAAATTTATAGGGGCTAAATTGTAAAAGATATAAAATTATTGGGGTTAAAACTAAAAAAATTAAAGATTAAAAGCCTCAAAATTAGGTACAACCCACTAAACTTAAAGTACACACCTTAATGCATTACAAACTTAGTAATTAGTATATTATAAATTACGTTAAGGGTTAAAATTGTAATTTAATCTAATTCCATAGTTTCTTAACATAAAATAACAACCTTATAAATCACATGGGCTAAACTGTAAATTTCTCGTACAGTCGACCACTATTTCAACCATTCTCTGGCCACTATCCAGAGGACCGTGGCGGTGGTGCTTGTTGTGGCGATGGTGGTTGGATGTGGCGGTTAAGCATACTAACTTATGATAGTAAAAAAGCATATACAAATTAAGATTTTATATAACACCATTTTTTAAAGTTGTATGAGAAAGAGAAAAGTATAATCTAAGTTTTGATTACGTCTTATACATTTGTTCTTCAATTTCTTGTACATTCGGATTCACAAGCCGTTTCAAATGAAATTTCCAATCCCTATATCAATAAATAAAAATATTAAGTGACACGTGTCACTCTCCAATGCCTCTTTAATATTTTTTCTCGTTTCTTTCTCATATTAATTATAAAAAAGTTCTCTAATCTTTTATTTTTTTATCTCTATCCTAATATTAAATGTTTTTACAACTATTTAAGTAAAATATTTTATATTTTAAAATAAATATATGTTAAAAATTATATAATATTTCATAAATATATAAAAAAACCTCTATCGCGAAAAATATATATTTAAATTTTAGCAACCCGTGTATTACACGGGGTTATAACCTAATAAATATAGATAAAAATAAGCACGTTTCAACGATATATTCAAAATATTAAATGCTAACTTATTAGAGGGAAAATAAAAAAATTGTGAATATATTAAAAAATAAATCATTAGCATATGGTACAAAAATTAGATATAGTTAAACTTGACGGCTTAAATATAATAAAAATAATTATATATATTTTAATTACCAACATCTATATATTATATATATATATATATAATATATATATATATATAATATATATATATATATATATTTATGCACATAGTACAATCAGTTAAAATTTTTAAAATTTTATTTTAATCTTAATACTTTTATATTTTTTAGAACCCCGACAACTTTTAAAATCTAACTTTATTCCACTATACTTTTCATCTTTTATAAAATTTTCGTTTTATATTTTGGTCTAAATTTTGAGAGTATCATTCAACGTTGTTACATCTTTTTTCCTCATTTAACGACCCCGTTGCAACGTCCGGGTCCTAAATCGACATAGTTATTGTTTATAATGTTTTACGTTTTACGTGTATGATTCAACGTTTTGTCTACTTTTTATTTGGTTATATTTTTTCTCCTTTTTATACAAGTTTTTTTCCGGTGTTGATAGTCATTGACGGTGGTGTGATATTGATATTACTTTGTACGAGTTTATGCCTCCGCTGCAATCTGGGGGGCTTAATACTAATTGTTACTTAAAAACCAAAAAAATAATATGCATCAAAAGGTGATAGATTAAAAACTTTGCTCGATTACTTTTAAGGTATAATATAAAAAGAAGTATTTAGAATTAGATAAATCAGTTATATGCTATATGACCATGAATAGTGATTAAGGTCATTGACCAGTCAAAAGGTGATTTATTGTGACGCTAAAGCCACTATACAATGGTGAAAAGGGGTGTCAAAGAGACCCATCGTCAAGCCCTTAACGGGCGTGAAATTGATGGTTGCTTTTGGAACACGTCCATTTTAACAATCTTTAGTTAAAATAGATTTTAAAATCATTAAGTTTGATTTAAAAATGACTTTAATGTATTCATATTTACTTAGGTGATATTTTAACTAAAAACACTTCTTGTTTTACCTTATCACTTTCTCCCGTATATTTTCTCACATCTCCATGACTGATTCTTTCTTCCATCATTTTTCATGATTTCTAATATTATTCAATATAAGTTCTTAAAATCAAAGAGGATTTCTTCGTTGATTTTTGTTTAAGACTTAAATCTATTTGCATCTGGCTTGTTCTTCAAATAGAATTTTCACTTTGCCATTCTTCGATGCTATTTGGGGCAACTTTTAGTGTAATATTGGTTTGCAGACACAGAGGGAAACAAAGAAAAGGGAAACAAAGAAAAGAACATGACCAGTAAGTGATCTTTACTTCAATTCCAGTAATTAAATCATATAATGCATTGTGTTGATCATTACGAATCCTGCAGTGCTTTTCTTCAAATCAAAATTTGTTAAGAGTTATAGGGTCTGTGTTAGTTGCTTGATTTGCATCTATTTGTTATTGATTTGATTGCATGCTTTACGTTTATAACGATTTAATTGAGAATTTTGGATTTAATTAGTGCAAAGAGTTTCTACATGTTCGAGTGTATCCTAAGATAAACTTAAACATTCATATCTACCGTGTTAGAACTGTACTATAATATCCCAAACTCATTTCATTTAGTCGTGATCTTTATGATCCATTGGCTTAATTTACTCTATGACTTTTGCGTGTGAGTATTCTTATTAGCATTTTGCTTATTTACTTGAAGCAGAAACTTAAGCTATACATTCATGTATACCACTGTTTCATATCCCAAATCGTTTACCTCAAACTTAAAACATTGACATGCTTTCCTTTTATGTTGTTTATGTAAGAAAATTTGCTATAAGTCTGTTAACTTGGGAGCAACATAATGGTTTGGCATATTATGATTCTAAATGCATGATTCACATTTCACAAAACTGCTAATCGCATGCCCTGATGAAATCATATTGTAATTCTAATTATAAATTGGGCTTTGTAGGAATTGATGGACTAACACATTATATGAAGGTAATAGCTTCCATAACTAGTATAGGATAAATATGAGTCACTGATTAGCCGCAAAAGTTCTACATTACCTTTTTTCAAACAACTTTTTTATAGTTTTATGGAAAAACATATTTTATTAATCTCAACTATTTATTATTAGCCAATATTAATCACAACTAAAAATTTTAACGAAATTATTTCAAGTTTTCATTTTTTTGCCTAATAACAATTTCGGTCTAACTGTTTGTTAACTCCGTTATTTATTTATGACATGACTCATGACGTGACGTATAACATAGTTATATATATATATATATATATATATATATATATATATTATATATATATATATGTTTTTGTATATGTTACATAGTTTTTTTTAAGTTCATTTTCTAAAGTTATTCCATGTAACCCTTTTTGTTGTCGGATGAGTAGCTTGTAGACAAATATCTGCAAAATTTGAGTGATATATTTATATTTCTTATTTTAATTATGTCACATACCACGTCACGAGCAGCGTCACCTATTGTATCATAAAAACCTAACAGTGTTAAGAAACAGTTAGACTAATATTGTTATTGATAACCAAATTAAAATTTAAAATTAATATTGGTCAAATTGTTAGTTGAGATTAATTCGAGTCAATAATCAATAGTGTATATTATCAAAAGGGGTAACTAATTTATAAAATAGTAACCAACTTTTAGAAGCGTTTCAGTTAGGTAACTCAAGTTTTAAAAGTGTTTCAATTAGGTCACTTAGTTTTCATATTTTATATAAATTAGAAGTTTTTTTTCTATCTTTTGATGCTGATATGAAACGTTGACGTAAATTTTAGTTACTTTTTTTTATTTTCTTAATGATTAACATGTTTTTTTTAAATAATCTTATATATTGAAAATTTTGACTCACACGTCTTCTCCACCATGTCATAATCTTATGTATTTTATTTTTACTAATAATTTTAAATATTTTATTTGGGTAAATTACGCTTTTAGTCCCTGTTGTTTGGTGGTTATAACGTTTTTCATCCAATAGTTTAAAAACGTTTAGTTTAACTACTGTGATTTGAAATTTGTCACAATTAAGTCTAAACAGTTAATCCATCAAATTTTCCGTTAAGTTATTTAAAATAGCCAAAATACCCTTGGACTGAAATTGTTATTATATTATAACAAATAAAACATGAGTCTCACTCACCTCACTATATCAAACCTTAACCCTAACCTCTTTTATTATTTGACCATATCTAAACCTCTTTTGGCTTGACCAATGCACCTGCCATGTTCATGGATCTCATGAACCGAGTATGTAAACTGTATTTGGATAAGTTTGTGATTGTGTTTATTGATGACATTCTTATTTATTCCAAAACGAAAATTGAGCACGAGATGCACTTGCAACAAGTTCTTGAACTTCTAAAGAAGGAGAAACTATACGCCAAGTTCTCCAAGTGTGAGTTCTGACTAGAAGAAGTTCAATTCTTAGGGTATATGGTGAATAGCCAAGGAATTCACGTTGATCCTGCTAAAATAGAAGCCGTGAAAAATTGGTGTGTTCCCACAACCCCAACCGAGGTTCGTTCTTTTCTGGGCTTAGCGGGATATTACCGTAGGTTCGTAGCAAATTTTTCGAAGATTTCTAAACCATTAACGACGCTAACCCAAAAGAATCGACTTTTTGAATGGGGACCCTAACAAGAAGAGGCTTTCGAGACATTGAAACGCAAGTTCTGTAATGCTCCTATTCTAACACTTCCTGATGGAACGACAATTTCACCGTGTACTGTGATGCTTCTAATCAAGGTCTTGGTTGTGTTCTCATGCAACGAGGCAAAGTCATAACATACGCGTCGAGGCAATTGAAGGTTCATGAAGTGAACTACACAACTCACGATCTTGAACTAGGTGCTATGGTTTTCGCTTTGAAGATCTGGCGACACTATCTTTATGGGATGCAATGCATAGTCTACATTGATCATAAGAGTCTCCAACACGTGTTCGACCAAAAGGATCTCAACATGAGACAAAGACATTGGATTGAGTTGATTGGCGACTACGACCGTGACATTCGCTATCACCCTGGAAATGCGAATGTTATAGCCGACGCGCTGAGTCGCAAGGTCCACAACAAGACTGTCTCGCTTCAAGAAATCCGAGATCGAAGACAATGGTTTGACACGTTAGGGGAATTTGATACCGAGATTCATGTGGATGTTAATGAGGCTACTATCATGCTTCAAAATATAAGGATTGATAGTGACCTCGAGTTGTGCATTCGCGAAGCTCAACAAGCAGCGTTAGCCGACGAAGGGAAAGATGAAGATTTGGTGTTTAACGTTCGGTCATAACTGGAGATAAAACCGAATGGCATGTGGTACTTCTTGAATTGATTGTGGATCCCGAATCGTGATAACCTTTGACACTTCATTAGAACGAAGCTCATCAAACCCGATATTCCATTCATCCTGGCTCTAATAAAATGTACATGGACCTGCGAGGTCAATATTGGTGGCCTGGAATAAAGAAAGATATCACGTCCTATGTTTCCAAGTGTCTCACATGTGCAAAGGTCAAAGCTGAGCATCAACGACCAAGTGGTTTACTTGAACAACCTGAAATCCCTATGTGGAAATGGGAACATATATCCATGGATTTCATAACCAATTTACCTTGTACTCATCGTGGTCATGATAGTATATGGGTGATTGTTGACCGTTCGACCAAAACGGCACATTTCATACCAATACGAGACACTTACAAAGTTTCTAGACTGGCTCGCATCTACATTGACGAAATTATGAGTCGACATGGCATGCCGTTGCACATCATATCCGACCGAGACGCTCGTTTCACTTCGTATTTTTGGTCGTCTATGCAAGAACTCTTGGGGTACTCAATTTGATTTAAGTACGGCTTACCATCTTCAAACGGATGGTCAAACCGAACGAACAATTCAAACCCTCGAGGACCTGCTACGTCTTTGTGTCCTTGACTTTGGTGGTAATTGGTGTCACACCCCGACCGACGGTGGAATCATCGGGGCGGACGAATGTGAAACGATGTTCATAGCACATGGAACTAATTAAGTTAAATATTTAAATATCATAATCATTGAACATTACAATACAAATAAGTCCATATAATACTGTCACACCCTCAAATCCACGTGCGGAGTTTTACCGCGAGGCGTGTGAACAACCAGGATCACAGTCAATAGTTACTCAGAACGACTCTATATGCCACTATTAAAATAAAATCAACCAAATTATAAACTTGAAACGTGCGGAAGCGTTTTGTAAAACAACCCAAAGAAATAAAAGTGTATACTATGGCAAAACATGCGCCAACCCAAAAGAGTAAACATTAACCATTAAATGATAAAAATGTCTTGAAGACCGAGTCTTAGAATGCAAGTGAAACCATGTAGTGCTCCTAATGGCAAGCAAGCTAATGACCTGAGAATAGCATACTAAAATGTCAACACAATGGTTGGTGAGTTCAAGAGTGATATTCAAACATAACAGTTTAATGTATAGATATAAAAGTAGTGCATTGTAATAGATAGCTAGTCCATTAACAATAAATATTAACTCATAGTGATTTCGCAATTGAAGCTGACTGTGTTACGTTGTTGCCTCCTGTCACGACTTAACAGGTCGTGACAATGTTCAATAGGACAAATTGCACCGGTTGACCTCGAGTCACACAGGTGGGGCTCGTCAGACCCAGTAGTACTACCCAAATTTCCCCGCTATTCAATATTAACAATTCGAAAGTGTGAGGACTTTTCCATGATATCAACACTATATTAATATTATACACAACTTGAATATATAAAGCGTTTGTGATTTACCAGTATGCTATCTCCCCCAAAAGAGATTAATAAAGAGTGGGGCATGAACTCACCTGATATGCGTGATAGACACTTAGAGTTTTACTTGACAGACAGAATGGACAGACAACCTTCAGAGGTTACCTAGATCATATAAGTACGTGAGTACGTGTAAACAGAGAACATGTGAAACCCTAAGTACACTACAACCAAGGACTCAAGTTTCAAAAAACAGACACGTTTGACCCAGTTGACCCGTTTGACCCGTTGGTGACTTTATGTGTTGTAAACCATTCAAGCAATCATACACATATATCATACATGGTTAACATTCAAATGGATCATATGTATGCTATATTATCCAGGTGTATCACTTAGATCATCATACAACCAAGTATCATACAAGTCATGCGAATCTAGAACATTAACATGTCCACTAGTTATAACACAACTAACATGCCACACAAAGATCAAATCACGCACCACATGCATGTGAAGCCACTCACGACTTCACATCCTAAACCCTGCCATCCTACTAAGTAGGGGCCTCAGATTCGCACGCGTGTATGATGATCATAATCATATTCATTAACCATGTTCATTGCATTCAACAACATCACAACAATCAATTTCCAGTCCCAAACATGATGTCCTAACTACTAACCAACATCAACATCATACATGATCATCAAAGTCCAAACATCACCCATGATTATCCAAGCATCCCATACAACTAATTTAACATGTTCTATCACATTAGAATTCATCCAAAACTTACTAACATGCTCCTAACATCCCAAACATGTTCAAACTATCATCCTTCAAACTTTGTGCAAATAAAGTTTCCCTTTTGGGAAAGTACATTCCAACATCTATCAAACACTCAATGTATTCATGAATTCATCACAATTATACCATCTCAAGCTCATAACAACATCTAGACATGATCAACAATGCCTAATCATCATAATCTAACAATCATCATGAGCAAAAGTTTCCACTTTTGGCAAGAATGAAAAAACAACATTCATTCTAAGATTTCTAGCATTCAATCAACAATCTAGCATCTAATTAACATCATGAACCCATCAACAACATCAACCTATCATTAGATCATCATGTCATGAAAATAAAGTTACTATTATTAGTAACCTATGAACACCAACTTAATTCATAATTTCTTGCAAAATCAATGTATCCTAACATTCATACAACCTACTAATCATCATACATTCATCAAACATCACCATCATGCATAATCTTATCAATTTTCAAATTAGGGTTTGCTTAAAACCAAAGTTCATGATCAATCCACTAAAAACATACAATTCATGCATAATCAACGTTAAACAACATGTATTCAATCCAACTAACATTAACATCATCAACAAAACAATCATTTTGACCCCATGAACATACAAAATCGAATTAGGGTTCGGCCACCACAAGAACTCACAAAAACATGTAAAATCTAACCTTTAAACGTGTAGTTGCTTGCAATTGATGATTCCAACGTGTTGTAATCCTTGTAATCGAAGAAAACCGAGGCTTAGAGGCTTGTTTCTGGTCGAATTCGAAGTTGGGAGGGGGAGAGGGTGATGGTTGCGGCCGAATGGGGTGGGGCTAGGATTAGGAGTGTTTTGTTTAATTTTATTTTCCATATTTACCCTTTAAGCCCTTGTGTTTTGGTATTTTATAAAAACTAGACTTTAAACTCTTTGTAAAGTGTTTTTAACTTAATAATATAAAGATATAAACTAATGAAAATCATTATATATTTTATCTTTATAAAAACACAAGGCATACGAATAAATAGGCATGTTTCCGCGTTACGCGATTAATTTTCTAATTAACATTTAAAACATGCAAACACATAAACATAACACAATAATCACATAATCAGTTAGATTATCAATAATGTAACATTATTAATTATTATTAGGTCGCCAACGTTAAACGACAACTAGTGTGTGTTTACGACACGTGTATGCAAGACTTAACGGGACTAACGGAGTTTGATAACGGAATTTACCGGATGTCACAAATACAAAAGCTTCAAACAAAGAAATAACATATTTAGTTAAACTAGGTCCAAGTCTTATATGAGCACGAAGAGAAACCTCAAGTATTAAACCTGAAACATGTTATAAAGATGGCAATTCATGTTATAAGTTAGAGAGCAAAGTAACTAGGGATGTAAGACAGAATACACAATCAGACCTTTTTACAAGTCTCAAACGTTTACAAGTATATACGATTAGCTAAATGTATTTGGATCAACCAAGCAGGCTTGTGAGGCCCATAAATCTATGACGTCGCTAGGCTAGCAATAGTTAATGATTGTACATATATTCGACATTACATGGTAGCTACAAAGATCACTAACCATAACATACAAGTGAATTGCCATAAGTTTACAAGCATCAAACGTGTTTACAAGTGCAATGTTTATAAGGTAACATGTTTCACCCCAAAGTGTAAAAATGTACAAAAAGAGGTATAGAAATACTCACATGAAAAACTCACATGCTATAAGTTGCACTAGATAATAATAAGAAGATAAGATGGTTCCAACAATTCCTTCACGATTCAACCTAAGATTTGGTGTTTTAGGGTTAGAATAAAGATATGATTCAAGAGTAGATGTGAATTAGGGTTTCATTTGAAATTTGATAGGTTTTAATAATTAAATCAAGTAAAATACAACAAACGATTATGTTTTGATTCAATAAAGATGGAATAAATTAATTACGATTGAGAATGATAATGAATGATTTAATAATTTAATTTATTTAAATAAATAAGGATATAATGTGTTGAAAGAAATAACTAATTTAGAAATTAATTATTTAAAACTGATATAAATGATTTATTGAATACTTAATTATATGACTTTCAAAATAATATAAAATTATTTCAAGTCATTTTATAAAGTTTTTAAACATTTTAAATAATCTTTATAAAGATCTTATAATATCAAAACCCAAAATGGAGAATAATAGAAATTATATTGTTTTATAAGTTTCAAGAATCTTAAATGAAATTTTAAGGAATAATTTTATTAACTAATTATATATAACATGGTTAAATGAATAATTAATTATTTAAATAATTATTTAAATAAATATTTAAACAACTCTTTGAATAATTATTTATTTAACATATAGATTTATAATGTTTTAAAATAAATCTACTTTTGAACCATAATAGGTTTATAACAATTAAATAATTAATAACGTTGTTATAATCTTTGTTATTCTTTTAAAGGTAATTAAATTTTAGAAAAAATTATATGTTTTAAAATCTTTAAAATTAATGTAATAATTTCTGAAATTTTTTAGTTATCAAAATAATTTTAATTTTGATTTAATGACATAAATAAAGTTTTCGAAATTTAAAATACATAGAATTGACTAAACGAAAAATAATTGTTGGAGGTTGGGGTCGAAACCAGACCTCTGCTTTGCAAGTGCAATGTGTTAACTGGTTGGGCTAAAGCCCGGATCTATCTAAAAGCTTCTTTGAAATGTTAAAAAACATTAATTGCAAATATCCCCCAATTCCATATAAACCCTAACTTGATTTTAATCCAAATTGAACTTGAGATCGATGTCGATTGTCAAATTAAACATGGGGCTTTGATCCCCCAATGTAAATCGAATGTAAAATGCATTTAACTTACTTTTTCAAGAACGAATTGATGTAAACAAGTTTAAAGAAGTCGCGACCGAACAGTTAGGTGAATCCGAGGGAATGGTGATGTGTTGTTGAAATTGATCACGTGAACAGCTTCTAATAGTGGTAATGATCGAAAGCCCTCTATTAATTGTAACCATAGGTGCTCGAAATTGGTCTTTTGATAGAGTTGTAGGTTGACGACGAAGATGGTAATCAAATGAGTAGTTTGTGGGTTTCGTACAAGAAATTGAGGTTACATAAAGATATAAGAGAGTAATTAAAAGGTTTCCACTTGTTTAAACGAGTTCAATTCGTTCAGTTTCGTCTCAAACGAGTTTAAGTTTCACTTCAATATTTCGGTTACAAGTTAGCATGGATCTATGAGCGTTTAATCCGAATTGATTTAGGTGTTTGATTCGAAACCGATGCATATGCGTTTAAGAGTGGTTCAATTGCGGTTTAAATCGAGCGTTTTAGGATTTGAGAATTGCCGGACATAGGCCGGAGGTGGTGGCCGAAACAAGGAACCGACGAGATGGTGGTTTGGGTTGTTTTATAACAATTTACACTTTTGGACCCTGAAGTATCCAACTCTGATATATTATGCTAGAAGCTTTTATATTAAGTTTTAGAAATTACGAGTTAAATCCTTGACTTATAAAAACTAATTTAAATAATAGATCAAATTAATTATTTATTAAACTTTTATAAACTTATTAACTTTATAAATTAATTATTTAATTTCAATAATAAAAATTCATTACTACTATTGAAACTTTATAAGTTTATTAAAAGTCATTTTTAATTTAATAAATTTTAGTATGACTTCCCTTTTAGTCACTTGTTTTGTAAAATAATAAATAACACTTTATAACTTTACAAAAAGAATTGTTTATAGATCATAAATTATCACAAGTTATTTAAACGATCCACAAATGAATAATTCACAATATAAATTACAAATTTAATGTATTTGGTCCATTACAATTATTATAATACTTTTATAATATAACTTAAAATTTTGGGTTTGAACTTGAAAAAAAAAATGGCGGATGTTACAATTGGAATACGCATTTACCGCTCACGGAATTTTCGTATAACAATAGTTATCACTCAAGTATCAAGATGGCACCATTCGAGGCTTTGTATGGTCGTAAATGTCGTTCTCCGATCTGTTGGACTGACATTGGGGAAAATCTAATCACTGGTCCTGAACTTATACAAAAAACAACCGATAAAGTCTCGACAATCCGCAAGAACCTTGAAGTGGCAAGAAGTCGGCAAAAGAGTTATGCCGATAAGCGTCGTAAGCCGTTGGAGTTCCAAGTTGGCGACATGGTTCTTCTTAAGGTTTCACCATGGAAATGTGTTGTTCGCTTTGGAAAGAAGGGTAAACTGGCTCCAAGGTTTGTAGGACCTTTCAAAATCCTGAAAAAGATTAGAAAAGTGACATATAGACTAGAACTACATTTCGACCTTAGTAGAGTTCATCCTGTGTTCCATGTCTCTAATTTTAGAAAGTGTTTGGCCGACAAGAGTCTGCATGTTCCACTGCAAGACATTCAGATCGATGAGTCATTGCACTTTGTTGAGAAACTTGTTGAAATATGGGTCGCATTACGAAGAAGACTAGAACCACAACTACTCCAATTGTCAAGGTTCGTTGGGAGAATAAGTGTGGAGTTGAGTTCACTTGGGAGCGTGAGGACTATATGAAGGCAAAATATCCGCATTTGTTCGCTTAGTTTATTCTTAATTTCGGGATGAAATTCTCTTAAGTGGGGGAGACTGTAACATCATGTAATTTTGGTTACATAAAAGTTAACGTTGTTATTCTTGTAAGGACCATTGTTGCCTAAAACAAAACTCATGGGGTGCTTATGCTTATTGCTTTAATTTGTCCTTACTTCTTTAATTGAAAATTTATAATGTAAATTATTACATACTAACCATAACAATAATAATAATAATAATAATAATAATAAGTTTTACAAGTTAAAAAGTTAAATTGTGTAAAACTCAAAGTTTGATTATGTTCAAGGGGCCTAATTGCAAATTTGAAAACTTTAATTATAAAGTTATACATAAAATGTTAATTGTTAAACCACGTGGGCCAAAACTATAAATTTATAAAACTCAACCCAACCCCCCTACCCCCGTATTTCCAGCCATCCTCCGGCCGAAGTCTGGTGAGTTTCAAAACACCAAAAACACTCGGTTTCGAAGCCAAAAACCGATTCAAGTCATTTCGTATGAGTGATTCTTACTTTAATGCATCTAATAATTAAGGATTAAACATCGGATACCACCAATCGAATGTATAACCGTTGCACCTTAAAATCCATAACCGTTTGGCCATTAAACGTTCATAAAAATCTAATTATCTTCGCCTAATCAATCGTCTATGTATTTCCTAAATCATTACAAATCTCAATTTTATTTGAAACAAACATCTACATCGAGTTCAAATCACCCTTTCCATCACGACCTGCAACTATTTGAACACTATCTTCAGTGCTTCAAAACTCGAAATTAACATAGGGCTTTTCATCTTTGAAATCAATAGAAACTATCTGTACAACGAATTTGATTATCATCGTCGTTTGAGCATCAAACCAGTGCTACGTAGTCGCGATCTGCACTATTACATGTTCATCATCGAATCTATCTTCAACCGGGTAATTAAACATTGTTATATATTCGTTTTTATCTAGGGAACAAAAGCCTTATGTTTGATTTCATTATCAATAACAAAATTAGGTTCAATTGGTGAATCTAATTCTAGGGTTCTTGAATTTGGAGGAGTTCTTTGGAGTTGTGTTTTTAAGTTTTAAAAAAACAGAGTTAAACTAAGGCTTTGGCCCTGGTTCACTGGTTAAGTCATTATCCATTTAAACATG
Source organism: Flaveria trinervia (assembly GCA_025506515.1). Classification (NCBI taxonomy): domain Eukaryota; kingdom Viridiplantae; phylum Streptophyta; class Magnoliopsida; order Asterales; family Asteraceae; genus Flaveria; species Flaveria trinervia. Next base: position 12,127,904 of record CM046448.1, read on the forward strand.
AGGTCTTGGGTTCGAACCCAGGCACCCTCATGCTTTATTTTTAAAGGCTTTTAGCCTCATATTAATTACGGAAATTTTTTGATAGATATAAAAAATGTTCTTATAAACTCTATATATTTTTGTAGCCACTAAATGAATTTCTGAAATTATTTTTATTAAATTTAAATAACTAAATAACTTTTAATAAAACCTTTTAACAAAGATTATTCTTGGTTTAATCCTATGATTTTCAAATAATAAATACTAAATTAGTATAGGTCCAAATGTATTTTTCATGATCATTTTAAAGTGTATATTTTAAATTTTAAATTATAAATTTCATTAGTTGTTACAATTGGCTCAAGTTCGTTTTTCTAATAAAATATATAAGGGATAAATTTCTTTATTTAATATATTTAGAAATAAAAAGCCTCAATATTCCACTCAAAACCCTAGCTCTCGTTAAAACATTAAATTTACTATAGTTAAGCTTAAAACTTGTAAATATATATATATATTTAGGTATCTTGTGAAGGACTACGTTGAAGAGTTGCTTATTATTCTTTTTAACCTTCATTTATACAATTATACATCAAATGAGTATTTCTATACCCCTTTTTCATATTTTCACACTTGGGATGAAACATGTTACCTTATAATCATTGCACTTATAAACTCGTTTTATTCTTGTATACTTTTGGCAATTCACTTATATGTTATGGTTAGTTGATCTTAGTAATTACCATGCATTGACAATTATATGTACAATTATAACCTAATTGCTAGCCCGATGACGTTATAGATCTATGGGCCTGACAAGCCTACTTGGTTAGTCCAAGTACACTTAGCTAATCATATAAACTTGTAAACATGAGAACTTGTAAACTGTCAAGGTTTGATTGTGCATTCTGTTTTACATCCTGAGTTACTTTGTTCACTAATTTATAACATGAATTGCCATCTTTTATATACTTATGTATCGAAAACTATGGAAATCTCACAAACTTTATGTTGATTTTTTATTTTTAACATGTTTCAGGAAACGCGCAAGTTTGATTGCCACCTTTGAAGCTTATTCACACCTAGAAATGGACTTAGTTAAATAAATGAATAAACTTGAAATATTTCTTATTATGACTTGTTGATTTTCTTATTTGAGACTTATGCTTGTAATGTTACATTTGGAACTTATGATTATTATATTTGGATTTAATAATAGCGTTATGTGGCTGTGAATGATCTTAACTCACATCTCGACGTTTCCGCCGTCAAGGTTGGGGTGTGACATAAGATCTCACCATCTTAAGATCCCTCACACACACAATACTTAACTTATCAAATGACAGAATTTCCAAATCTGATATGGAAATTGGAACCATGACAAAGTCCCCACTGATCACTCTGATGACTTTGACACTTGGTGCCAAAGAATGGAAGGTTTCATCAGGTCCCTAGACTCAAGAATGTGGGAGTCTGTTGAAAATGGACCTCACATATCAAGCATCTATTCTGCTACTGGTGGTGGTATGATCCCTAAGGCTGTGGCTGGGACTACTCAGATGAAGATAGAAAGAGAGTAGAGATTGACTAGAAGGCCATGACATCCCTTCATACTGTTGTTCTAAACTCTGTGTACAGAGGTTTCAAGAAATGCAAAACAGCTAAGCAGCTATGGGATGTATTGAAATTGATGTATGAGAGTTCCTCTGAAGCTAAGGAGAACAAGAAGGATCTCCTGAAGCAGCAGTTTGAAAATTTCACCTTCAAATTTGGTGAAACCATGACTCAACAATACTTTAGGTATGTTGAGATTGTGGATACCCTAGTGGATAGAGGAGTTGCTCTTGAAAACAGAGACATTGTATGGAAGTTCATGTCCTCACTTCCTAAGCAATGGACACACTACTATGTGGTTATCAAGAGAACTGAGAATCTAAAAACTCTCACTCTAATAGAGTTGTATGGGATTCTCAATGGCTACCAGATGAAGATAAACATGCAAGGTTCATCTGGCAACTCCAACAATCAAATGGGTTCAACCCTTCATGTGGTTGAAAGGAATAACATAGAACCCCAACATCATCTCATATGCTACCCTGACAACTCACCAAAGGGTCCTTTCATCACCTTCCTTGAGACACCAAGGGAGAACTACACTCAAGGAAGCCCATTCCAAGAGACAAGTTCCTCTCAAGCCTTTGTGTCCTCTGATAAAAGTTATGGCAACTTTCTTTTCACCCTTGAAGACTTGGACTCTATCCATCCAGATGATCTGGATTACATGGAGATAGTCCAGCAGATGGCTCTTCTCACTCACAGAGCCAAAAAGTTCTATAAGCGGATAGGAAGAAAGTTTCCCAGTAGTGTAGCCATTGGAAAGTTTGGACTGGATAAAAACAAAAGTCAAGTGTTATTACTGTAACTTGATGGGCTACTTTGCCAGGGAGAGTAAGGCACCAAGAACAAATAGCGGCCAAGCACAGCCCAGACCAAACTACACTAATAAAGCTACCCAGAATGACAAGCCAAAGCAGCAAGCTACAGTTGTTGTTGAAGAAGATGGCTTTAACTGGAGCTTTTAGGTGGAAGATGCTTCTCCAAACCAATCACTGATGATAGATCATGATGAAGCCAAGGTATTGGAAAATCTATGTACCCCTGAATGCATTGCTAAAGTTAACAGATACAGGTCCTACAACTTAGAAATGAGATCTGATCTTGAGTTTTTAAACATTTTAAAAGCTGATTTTAGAAAGTCTGAATGTGATTATTAACTGAAGATAGAGGACTTAGAGAAAACCATTTCAGTTCTAAAACATGAGCACACAAATTATAGGACTCAGATCAAGGATATCATAACTAAGCTGACTGAGTGCCAGGCTAAACTTGTGATCAGCAAAGACAGGGCAGAAAAGTGTGTTCTTGAAGATGAGACCTTCAAGAACATGATATCTTCATCCCTGCATAACAAGGTGTGTTATCAAAACAAGCAGGGACTAGGATCAAATGAGATAGATCCTCCATACATAATCTTATGTGTAAGATCACCCGGGTGTGGAACTTATGAAGATGAGCTTCCTCTTATAAATCCTTTGAGTGAAGAGGATGAAGAAGTGATAGTAAAGAATCTCTTTAAGAAGAGTGAAGAAGAGAATTCTAAGAAGGGTCACTATCCTTCTGAGGAGAAGAAGAAGACTGTGATAACCAAGTATATAAGAAAAAACTTGATCAGAAAAAGCAAAAGAAAAGCTAGGAAGGCTCAAGAGATCAAGGCCACTTTTGATTCTAAGTAGAAACAAGTTTTTATCTATGTAGGATTTGAAGTGGTAAAGACTAAAGAAATCAACCTAAACTCTTCTGCTAAGAGTTCTAGTTCATGTTCAAATCATCTCAACACCAAGAAGAAGGCTGATCTATTGTGTACCACTGCTACACAGCCTGGACCATCCAACTCGAAGAACAATTCACACCCCAAAAGGACTGTCTCAGCATCTGCAAAAGATGAAGGTGGAGAATGGATGTGATCAAAATCAGTCTTGCTCTCAGCAGAAAGCTTTTGGGAAGAAGAAAATGGAATGTGTCATGTGCGAAAGTACCTTTCATCTTGCTAAGGATTGTCCATACAATCCCAAAAGGTACTCTTCATATGACCAAGAAAAGAACTTCCAAGAGTTCCAAAAAGATTCCAGCTTCGGAAGGAAAATTTGTTTCTTTCGGAAGATCCAAAATGAAAAAGAAGGCAAGTGGAAAATTGCCTTCGGAAGAAAATTTGCTCTCGGAAGAAAGGAATACTTCCGAAACACTGAAGTCTGTTACAGTGTCTGTAGAATCTTCCGAAGGTTCATTTATTAGAACTTCTGAAGTCTCAAAAGCTTCCGAAGTATTGAAGGTTAAGTCCAAAATTCCAAAGGTGGTGTGGAAGTCTAAGAAAGACCAAGTGACTGAAAGTTCTCCATCAACAATAGCTCAAGATCCTCAAAGCACAACTATAGGATCTATTACTGTTGCATTATCTTCTACTTCTTTTATTGATCCCAAGACAAGTTAGGCTTGGGTTTCTAAATGTAACTAATCATTTTCCTTGTATAGAAACAGCTCAAGACAAACAAAAATGTCTATATCATTGACAGTGGCTGTTCTAGGCACATGACAGGTAATAGGTCACTACTCTAAAACTTTGAAAGGATTGATGGAGGACCAGTTGCTTTTGGTGGAGATGAAGGTGGTTATATTTCTGAAAAGAACAAGGTCACAAATGGTAATCTCAACATTGAAAAGGTAAACTTTGTCAAGGAGCTTAGGTACAATCTTCTGAGTGTATCCCAATTTTGTGATCAGAGTCATAACATGCTCTTCATTGAGCATGAGTGCATTGTTCTCAAGCCCGGGTGATCATTCCTCATGAGCATATCCTGCTTAAAGCCCCCAGGAATGGAAACATGTACAAAATAGACTTGCAAAAAACATTTCCCTCTAAAGAAGTTTCATGCTCTCTATCCAAAGCCAATAGTGATGAGTCTTTCCTATGGCACAAAAGAATGTGTCATGTAAACTTTAAGAAACATAAATAAACTGATTAATAATGATTTCATAACTGGAATGCCAAAAAAGAGTTTACAAGTGATGATCATTGTGTTATATGCCTGAAAGGGAAACAACACAAGGTATCTCATAAGCCTAAGGAAAAAAAACTCCATCACTACACCACTACACTTATTACATATGGATCTCTTTGGCCCCACCAGTGTAATGAGTCTAGGAAGAAACTCTTATTGTTTGGTAATTACATATGACTTTACAAGATTCACTTGGGTTTTCTTCCTTAGAACTAAGGATGAGACCCTTGAGATTCTAAAGAATTTCATCCTAAAGATTGAGAATCAATCTAAACACAAGGTCAAAACCATAAGATGTGATCAAGGAACTAAAATTAGGAACCAAATCCTTGATACATTTTGTGATGAAAAAGATATTACAAAACAATATAGTGCTCCCAGGACTCCTTATCAAAATGGTGTTGTTGAGAGGAGAAACATGACATTGATTGAAGCTGCAAGAACCATGTTATCTGACTTTAAGCTGCCCATCACCTTCTGGGCAGAGGCATTCAACACTTCCTGTTATGTGCAGAACAGAGTTTTAGTAGTTAAAACTCATTGCAAGACTTCTTATGAACTTTGGCACAAGAGAAAACCTTTCATTGGTTTTCTCAGGTCATTTGTATGTCCTTGCACAATCTTGAATACCAAAGATAAAATTGCCAAATTTGCTGAGAAAGCAAATGATGGACACTTCACTGGATACTCTTCTCAAGCTAAGGTTTACAGAGTATACAATCTCAGAACTAGAATTGTTGAGAAGTCAGCCAATGTGACTTTCAATAAACACATATCCTGTGTGGTTGGTTCTGGTCCTGATTGGTTGTTTGATCTTGATTTAGTTACTAACTGTTTTAACAAATCTTGTGAGAATGTTTCAGGACCTACAAATATCTTACCCACAGGTAATCCTCACCCAAGATTTGAGTTTAGAATACCTTCAAGCCATATATCTTCAGCTCCAGTTGTAACTACTTCAGCAAATAAGGTTTCTATCGGCACCACGATGACAAATTCAGCTTATACATCTGAGATGTCTTCAAATTCTAGCTTAGAGGCTCTACAACCAGATAAGGATACCTCAAATGCAAAAGAAAACAATGGTGGTGGTGATAGTGATCAGGAATTTTTTGATGCTGATAACCAATCCATAGATGACAACATGAATGATGTCATACACTCATTGGATCAAGTCTCTCTTGATAAGTGTGCTGATGTAGTGGAGGATACATCAATACCAGATCTAAATTTCTCTAATTTAGATCTCTTTCAACAACTTGTTATGATTCCTCAACTAAGGATTCAAAAGTTCATCCCACTACAAACATCATTGGAGATGTTGACACAGGGATAAGAACAAAAGGACAAACCCATGAAGCAAATGTTTGTCTTCACTCTTGTTTCTTATCTCAGATAGAGCCTAAGAAAGTTGATGAGTCTCTAAAGGATGGAAGTTGGGTTGAAACTATGCAAGATGAGCTACTTCAATTCAAAATACAGAAAGTTTGGAACCTTTATCATCTTCTTTATAAAAGACTATTATTGGAACCAAATGGGTGTTTAAGAACAAGAAGGATGATAGAGGCATTGTTATCAAAAACAAATCTAGACTAGTTGTTCAAAGATACACACAAAAAGAAGGAATTGTCTACACTGATTTATTTACTCCTATAGCAAGACTAGAAGCTCTTAGGATATTCTTGGCATTTGCTACATCCAAGAACTTCAAAGTGTATCAACTTCATTTCAAGTGTACTTTTCTTTATGGGGTGATTAATGAGGAGGTATATGTCAAACAACCATCTGGTTTTGCAGATCATAATCATCCTAATTATGTCTGTAAGCTTGATAAAGCTCTTTATAGGCTGCGTCAGGCACTCAGGAAATGGTATGAGACTCTGTCTAGTATCTCTGCAAGAATGGATACAGAAAAGGTACTATAGATGAAACTATCTTCATCAAAGACAGATAAATGACATAATGCTAGTTCAAGTGTATGTAGATGACATCATCTTTGAATCAACTAATCTAAAGCTTTGTAATACTTTGAGAAGATGATGAAGGACATATTTGAAATAAGTGCCATGGGGGACTCAATTTTTTTTTGAGAATTCAAGTGAAGCAAGTTGAAGATGACATCTTTATTAGTCAGTCAAAGTATGTTCAAGACATACTCAAAAGGTTCAACACGACTGACTGTAAGATTGCTAAGAAACCATTACTAAAAACCACTATCTTGATAATAATAAGGGGGAGTGTGTAGAAAAATACTTATACAAGGGGAGTGTGTAAAAGAACACTTATACAGGGGGAGTGTGTAGATGAACACTTATACAAGGCTATAATTAGGTCTCTTATGTATCTTACAGCTAACAGGTCTGATATCATGTTTGCCACATGTATTTGTGCAAGATATCAAAGCAAACCTAAGATGTCTCACCTTATCACTGTCAAAAAGATTCTAAGATATCTCAAAGGTGCTTCAATATTTGGTCTGTGGTATCATAAGAATTCTGACTTCAATCTGTATGCTTATATAGATAGTGATTATGGTGGTTGCAACATGACTGCAAAGTCTACATCTAGGGATGTTAGTTTTTTGGTGTAAAGGTTGTTTCATAGAAATGCAAGAAAGAATCATGTGTCTTTCCATCAACTGCTGAAGCTGAATACATTGCTGCTGCAAGCTGCTGTGCTCAAGTGTTTTGGATTTAGAATCAGATACTTGACTACGGGTTAAACTTCAAGAAGACTCCCATTCACATAGACAATAACAGTGTTATCGCTATCACAGAGAATCCTGTACAACACTTAAGGACAAAACACATCAACATCAGGTATTATTTAATTAGAGATAATTTTATAAAGAGATTAATTAAACTAGTCAAAGTTCACTCAAATGAACAATATGTTGATATGTTTACAAAGACTTTTGATAAACAGATATTTAAATATCTAAGATCAGCTATTGGGATGATAAACTTTAAGTAGGTTTTTCGTAAAACTAATTCTTATCATTTCTTAAAATTTGTGTGTCCTAAATGTTATGTAACATTCGTCATTTTCAAGTTATAAACCCGAACCCGAACTAAAATCGAACTTTCTTACGATATGAATTTCTTTATTTAAATTATTTTAATGAATTATATAGATTAGACGTGTAGTTTAAACAATATCGTGAATTGATTTATTTAATTTATTATTTAAACAACTTATAATAACTCATTGATTTATAAATAATTTTTTTCACAAAATTATAAAGTTTATTAATCATGTTACAACAAATAACTAAATGGAAAAGACTTATTAAAACTTATAAAGTTACAAAATGAACTTTAATAAACTTATAAAGTTTATTAATAATTATGAATTTTAAATACTGAAAATAAGTAATCAAATTATAAAGTTTATAAGTTTTAAAAAAGTTATAAAGATTAACAGATAAATAATTTGATTGATTATTTAAATTGGTTTTATAAAGTGTATAAAGATTTTATAAAAAAAGTTGTTAAAATTAGAGTCTTCATAAATTTAAATTTTAAATTATAATTATTCTTTTATTTATTTAAATTATTTAATTTTATATTTATTTTAAATTCTAATCATAACCCCCTTTTAAAAGACTTATAAATCACCATTAACACCATTCATAACTTCCTTCTAACCTCAAGTATAAAAGCAAGGCTTAGGCCTCACTTTTTATTTGCTCATTCTCTAAAAATCTCACTCTCATATCTTTCTTTCATCCATTGGTTATTATCAATTTAAAGAATTTTATTTTACAAGAAATTTCAAAAATTCGTAATACTAAGGTAATCTTTTATTGCTTTTATATTATACATTCAATCATCCTAACATCCAATTATTCTCATGATTTTATGTTCTTACTATTATTCTTTCTTCTACCAAATCTCTTTTTATTCTAATCATTATCATTGATCATTAACATTTTAATAATCACTAACCTTATAACAATCACTAACCTTATAACAATCACTAACATTCTTAAATTAAACTAACAACACATTAACATAAACAAAGAATCCCGTTTGCATATGGACGGCTATGCCGTCGCATTCGGTTATTCTACAAGATTATTGTTCTAAATGATGGCTATGCCAAAGTCTTAGAATATTTTTATAACTCAAATGAAGACTAATATACCATATATTGACATAATAAAATGTTCTAACCCGTTTTATGCTTTAACGATTTTAAAAGTGCACATAAGTGCCTTATTACAATTCTGGCAGAATATAATCTTACTTCAACCGACCATAACTTAATCATAACAAAATAAATTTGAGTAAAATCAAACTCCAATATTAATTTCTTTGAATTACCTTTTCAACGACAGTTTATACGTCTCCAAAATCAATCGGACGACTCAACAATAGTCTTCACAAGATAAGTGCGCATTTCAGCACCTTCTATCTTGTGCTGCTTGTTTGGCCTATTTAAAGATCTTTTCATAAAATTGTTTCCGAATGAAAGTTGTCCGGTAGACTTTGAACTAATCAAGTATAAATTTTTATAATTTTATGAAACTGTTTTCTATTTTTAAAACCTGTTCAAACACATACCAAAAATTCTATCCAAAATCTAAAATTGATACAATAATCATTTTTCAATCTACCTTTTATTTTTTAGCATTCTCTAAATGTCCTAATTTCTTGTAATGAATTCCAACCTCAAGTTATTGTTCTTTTTATCATTTAGGACATCACCTTTGACTCTTGACATTCAAGTTTTCTTATAAATTCTACAACCATCACTATACTTGTGAGTTTTCCATGTAAGTATTTCTATACCCCTTTTTATATTTTCACACTTTGGGGTGAAACATGTTACTTTATAATCGTTGCACTTGTAAAACGTTTGATTCTTGTAAACTTATGGCAATTCACTTATATGTTGTGGTTAGTTGATCTTTGTAACTACCATGTAATGTCGATTATATGTACAATCATTAACTATTGCTAGCCTGGCGACGTCATAGATCTATGGGCCTGACAAATCTGCTTGGTTAATCCAAGTACACTTAGCTAATCGTATATACTTGTAAACATTTGATACTTGTAAAAATCTGTCAAGGTTTGATTGTGCATTCTGTCTTACATCCCTAGTTACTTTGTTCTCTAACTTACAACATGAATTGCCATCTTTTATATACCTATGTATTGAAAACTATGGAAATCTCACCAACTTTCAAAGTTGACCCTTTATTTTTAACATGTTTCAGCTTTGATACTTGAAGATCTCTTCATGCTCATATAGGACTTGGACTTAGATAATTGAAAGTCTTATGTTGTAGTGTATATCTTGTTTGTGTTGTATCTATTTAATTGTCTTGTAATGTTCAATAAAAATGATATTTAATATTATTACAACTTATTTAGTTCCATGTGCTATGAACAATCATTTCACATTCGTCCGCCTCGATGATTCCTCCGTCGATCGGGGTGTGACATGTTAGTAGCCCGGCATCTTTAAAATATTGAGAAAGCTCACTGTTGGCTTCTTTAGGGTAGAAACAACTCTTGTCTAAAAAATGTTAGACCTCATTGCTCAAGGTGACAACCTAGCAGCACCAGCTAGTGTTGATCCCACACCTTTTACATCCTCAATAGCCACAAATCACCCTCACCTACCAAATAAAACACAAATGAACCTTTACTCAAACTACTCAGTCTATACAGGCCCCTATATACTCACCCACACAGAAAAAAATGGACACTGGAGCTCTCACTTCTCCTAAGGAGAAAACCACTCCTATTACTTCAATGATCAGTGCTGAGTTTCCACATGCTCAGCCTGATGAGCTCATATGCCCAAATGCCTTAAGCTATCACTCTGAGTCTCAACACTCAAGTGATCAACCTTCAGGAGACAGTTATCATCCCCAACCTTTGGACTTAAACCAACCAATTCCCAACCTTGACTTCTATATTGATTAAGATTTAGGTTTCAGTGAGTACCATGATTCTCTTCTCTTTTCCCATACTCAAAGAGAGATGAGTGCTTCTGAGTCTCTATTTCTAGCCCACATCAGTCACCCATTACTAAGGTGGACACATCTGAACCTGTTCAGGATATCCATATGGAAAAGGCTCTCACTTTTGCAAGTGATTCTATCATTAAGACCTTAACCATGGAAACTCTACCCATTCTCACCTCAACTGAGATTACAAGTGAGCAGAGTAAATCCAGCAGCTAAGAACCTGAAGCTGGTGGTGAGAGTGAGAACTTTGGTCTAATTCTATCATCCCCCAATGATTTTTCTGATGAAGATGAGGGAAATTTGAGAATAAAGGTGCACAAACTGTCACAAACATGTACCTATTTAGTCTATAAGGTTAGTCTTCTTGAATCTCAAGTGACTACCTTGCAAAACAGGGTCAATGATCAGCAACTTAAGATTTCTTATCTCAAGGACAAACTAGCTGGGAGACCTTTAAGAGGAACTCAACCAAGAACACAAGAACCTATGAATGTGATTGATCTAACTCTTAGCTCACCTATACAAGTGGGTGATGCTACCAAAAAGAGGGAGAAAGTTATTATAGTCACAAAACCTGGGAGTTCTTCAAGGAGTGTGGACATTGAGGACTCACCATCCTCACTTGCAATTGTGCACACTCAGCAACTTTCTCAAGTTTATATTGATGTGGACTCTATAGACTCCTACATATAGAGTCTGTTTGAGGAAAGAATACCAAAGTCTATGTCATCTTAAAGTTCAAGGGCAACAATAGGTATTTAACTTTCAGACCTTGAACTTCTATGAAGGTCTGGATCTAGTCAACATGCCACTTGTCAATCAAAGCCAATCAAGACAAACTGACAAGCTGGCTCAAAGAATCCAAGACATGATCATTATAGAGTTCAGCTTCAGAAGGAGATTAAATCAATCTGGCAATGTCATCGATCAACTGGATGTTGAGACATGCCCTGAGATTAGTTTCATAGGGGAAACCTTGACTGAAGGCCCAATTGCATATTAAGTGTGTTAGGACCAATTGCATGAAAAGATGACCATACAAGACTTGCTGAGCAGATGGCTTTGGAATATAAATATGATGAGCTCCATGCAATTAGATTAAAACGTAAAGCGGTTTGTAGTTGAATAATATTTTATGTGGGCGAAAGATGACCTCATATGAGAACACAACGAACTGACAACCTTTAGCTTACTTTATGATGATGTTTGAATTTTAGTAGTCTGGTTGTGTATAACTATTGCATCAAGTAGTTCATATCCAGCCAGATTTGTTTACACATCTATTGCTTAAGCTAGTTGTATGATGATTTTTGAATTTTATTAGTCTGGTTATGTATAATTGCTTAAATTCACCATCCGAGCATCAAGTAATTAATTGTTTTAACTTTGTTATCCAAGCATCTAAATTTCAAACCTTTAAATAATTTATTGATCTAATCTTTCTCAAAAGAAAAAGCAAAATCTTGAAGGCGTGTATATTACCAAAATCAGTAAAAAGTGTAGTAAAAATGTAAGAATGTAAAACAAAAGCACACAAATCTTGAAGGCATGTATATTACCAAAATCACTCTTTTTTGGGTCATTTAAAGAAGCTGCACCACTTTCTATTAGGCTCATCAACAAACTCACCAAAAATCAACAAACCACGAATGACACAAAATGCAACAATTAACGAAACCAAAAATTATCTAACTCAAGTATTACAAAACTTGTCATTACTATTTACCTTTTATTCTATATAGTATATATTGACACAGCTCAAGTAGTTTACATATTCACATAAGTACAGCCAAAAGAGTATGCAAACAACACCAAATGTCAAAAATCATTCTCAAACAGTTGGACGACGTGCCAAGCGATTATGCCTATGACAATCCCCCCCAAACAGACCTTCTAACCCAAGCAAGGCTGTTGCAAACACTTTGAAACATCAATCATTCTCACTTGAGCATAATCAATAAACTAACAGGAAAGAGACAATAATAATACGAAACCTTATCTCTTGTTGAGGGGACACGTCACCCAAGAGTGTTGTCATAATAATGGGAATCTAAAAAAAACTAGCAATGCTCACAACCCTTTTTACAAAACTGTTAGCACTATTAAAAAATGTTGCCTCCAAGAACATATGTAACCAATCCCTCCAAAAACCATAGCTTAAGCATTTGGACACTAAGCTGGTTGAACAGGGGTTGGTGTTTATCACTATAGCTAGCATAGCTATCGCGGGCAACACTGCTAAAGAAGTTTACAATGTACAACTTGAGTCTGACATGAGATGGTGTGCTGCAGTTGCCTTTATATCTTTCTTATTAGCTAGATATAAAACTGGTAGCTTTGTTGGTCTGGTTTTAACGGAACTCGGTTTACTGATGATAACAATGTTGGTTTTAATTGCCTTGTTGCCTAAAGAATATGAATCTAACTTCTTAAAGGCTTAAGTGATTTTTCTGTCTATCATTCTTATTAGTCCTTTCATCATCCGCTGTGCATGGGATGCATCATCAAATATAGCCACCATGGCTTGCAAAATTTGTTTCTTTAGGCAGTCCCGAGCGTTATGCGATCCATCGCATATAAAACAGAACTTTGGAGGACGCCTATCATTGTCGTCATCACTTTCTTCATTCATGGGCTTGTATGGTCGTTTTTCTATATGATCGATCAAGCTTTCAGCTATTGCAATGGTTGAAGCTAGTTGTGAACGCTTCGTCTTTTCAATTCTATCTTGGCCCATGGTTGAAGACCGTCAAGAAAATAGAAAATAGAATATTTATCCGATAAGTGTGGGATCTCAAGGACAAGTGTTGTAAACTCTATAACATAATCCTTGACAATCCCGGTTTGTTTGAGCTTACGAAGTCGACTTCTGGCTTCGTGTTCAGCGTTTACCGGGTGAAATTGTCTTTTAAGTTCTTGAACAAATTCAGTCCAAGTTTTCATTGTGCACGTACCTCGTTCGATTTCCATACTTCGGAGTCTCCACTACAACGCTGCTATATCTTTGAGGTACATTGTAGTCGTCTTTAATTTGGCCGCGTCATCCAAGATTTGTACCCCTCTTAAGTACTGCTCCATTTCCCAAATAAAGTCATAAACCACCCAAGCTTCCCGTTTGCCCGTAAACGATGATGATTTGGGAATTTCAACTCTTGGTGTAAAGTTCACAACATAACCTCCTATCGTGATCATCGCTTTGTTGCAATCAACGATTTTAGTTTCCAAGCCTATTAGACTTTGATGCATGTCGCTTGACAGCTCATCCATGTCTTTTTGTAGTTTGGTTGTAACATTTTTTATTGCATCTTTGATCATCAGTTTTACTTCATCTCGAAGTAGCTCCATAGCAACCTTGAGTCCTTCCTAGAGCTCACTGAAATCTTCCTCCAAAGCATCCAATCGTTGGAAACACAAGTCTATTTGAGTTCCTATCTCAACAAAACCTATTTCCATGTCACCGACTCGTTTTTCCAAGGTATGATTTTTGAAAGTACCTCGATCCTTCTTTCATCCCTTTTGGGATTCATCTCGTCCTCATTTCTCTTCCATGGTTACAAGTTTGCTTGTTTCAGTTGCCATTCCCGAATGAACCGACCTGTCTCTGATACCACTTGTCATAAAGTGATTTCTTCAACTACCGTGCGGCACTTAGATTCGATCTAAATTCACCTTTGTGACCCAAACAATGTATCGTATCAAGAAAAGATGCTGAAGCTTTTGCAAGCTTGTAATACAAATGACTTGTATTGCTTACAAGGATGATTACAAGAGTGAGTTACAAGTACTTAACACAAGACTTGTATGAGTTTTGGGTGTTTTTTAGGTGTCTTTGGGTGATTACAAATGAGGGGGTTCACCCCTATTTATACTAGTTTCTTGTTTTTAGATCCTTCATGATCTAGAGATTTCTAAAACTAAATATCCTATATTTTTACATGGTAATATCCAGATTTTTCTATGAAAATATCTTTGATATTTTCATAGACTTTTAAATAATTTTCTAGAGCTTTTTGGCAGCTCTAAGGCTAGATACTTCCAAGCCTTCTTGGCCATTTTAGGGCTGTTCCCAAGTGCCCAAATGCAGGTACGTTGTTCCAGATTCGTGTGGGCTGTTCCGTAAACTTCTAGACAGCTCTAAATGCATCTTTATGTGTCCGAAACTTCCGGATTCCGAGTAAGTTGACCTGATTTTAAGCGGGTCGTGACATTAGGCAGCCAATTATTTTCAACAACCTATAATGAAGGAAAAGCATATGTTAATTAAAACACTAATGCAAACTGTTAATAACAGGTATCCAACACTGAAAGAACTAACCCAAAACATTGAGAAAAAACCACAAAATCAACAGAACCCAACATATATTGAAAAACAACACAAAATAAAATAGATTGATAGGTAAGTTGTGCACTAAATAATAAAACCTATGCAGCCTTAGGTACATATACCAATCCTCAAACAGTTGTGCACTAACATATCAAAAGCTATTCCATCAACCCAACAGTTTTTGCACATCTGTTTCATCAGAGAGTGAGCACCTATCTTGCATTTGCAAAAACTAAAACAGTTTTTCAAACCATATATGAACAAATACAATCAAGTTGTGCAATAACATATTAAATAACAAATAATCATAAGCAAACTTAAACAAACACCAGGCAAACACGTCATTTTAGTTGAACATTTAGATAGTGAAATAACATGCCACAAAAGTTCCATAAATCAACACTAAAATCAATCAAAACAGATGAACAGATGCAAATTTACACATCAATGAACATCAGTTTCAACAGGTTGAACAACTGCGTCATAAAAGTTATGAATCAAACACCGTTGAAAAATCAAAACAAAAAAGCGCATGAAACTCAAAGGAACATTGTGGCATATCATCTGTCATTTAGCTATTTTCGAGCAAAATCGAAGCATCATAACATCAATCAACATTGCTGTAAGATGTTTCTGTCGCATTAGCTTAAGAACAACTTTTATTGAACTAAACATAAGCAAATAAACATCGATCGACATTGGAAAAGATCGTATATGCTGATTTAGCATAGCAAAAACATAATTGCCGCAAAACCTAAACATAATCACCGATTTAACATTGCAGTTGAATGAATTTGTGTTTTTAAGTAAGTAATACACACATTCAATAACTAAAATTGATCAAAAACAAAATCGAAATGCAAATTCGATCAACTAAAACGTTGAAGATCGAATCGAATATGATTTTGCAACAAAATGTAATGCGAGATTAGAATATTACATTTCTCAGTTCATGTGCAGATAGATCAAGAACAACGTCACCAGATGTTCCCGCCATTTGCGGACAATTTAATTGAAACAAAAACATGTTCGTTATGACCATTTTGTATTTATAGTATTAACCGACATATATGTAAAATTAAACTTTACAACTCTTTATAACAATTCCTTTGTTTCATTACTTCTCCCATCCTTTATTCTCAACTCCTCTATAACACACACATACACACGCGTGCATGATAATAAAAGTTTGTTGGTTCGGAACGAGAGAAAGGGAAACAAAAGTAGTTGAAAAGAGAGCAATTACAAGAAAAGAAATTCTGGTAATAAAGAAACAAAAGTATATTGTTATTTGAATCTAAGTATGTTAATACTTTTGGAGTTTGTTTAAAGCGACGGCCGTGATACCGGTTATTTCTATAGTCACGTGAGATTCATTTTTCTCATGAAAAGTAAAGTGCATAGAAGGGGAAAAAAAGTGAAAATAAAATTAATTAAAAAAACAAAAAACAAGCATGCTCATTGTAACAATTTCTCGTTTGTTTGTTCTTCTGGGATTTTTTTTAGGATGTGCTGTTAATGCCGTTTTTGAGATAATTCCTAAAAAGAATTTTGCTATACTTACCGATAAGACTAGGGGTTTTATTTTAGGGAAATTCTTAAATAAACATCGATCATTGAAAGTTCAGCTCCCATGAAACGCTTATGCAAATTTTGCGTAAACAATTACACCATCGAGCGAAATCGTCAAGCACACAAGGTAATGACACTTTTACTCTATCTTTTATTTTTTTACTTTTTTTGTAAGAAGCAATCAAGTGAGCTTGTGACAAAAGTGAAAGCATTAAGGTTATCGAAAGAACAATAACTAGGAGCCACTTTAATTCGGGGGTTTATGAGGGCTAGCTTGTTTGTGCATTTGAGAAGGTATTGACACCTGAGATGAAATGTGCACAAGTTGATTAATGTTTGGGATTAAACTTAACTATTACTTTTTTGACGAAAAAGATACTTAACCAAAACTTTTTCATGCAAAATTCCCGCAAAAAGTTCTATCCAACTCAGATGGAGCATATGTCTTGACAAACTCGCCGAGATGATTGAAAAGAGAATATTTTAATTCAAAATAGTTTTACAAATTAAATGCTCAAATAATTTTTTATAGATAATATGTTAAAAAATTAAGGTTTTACTTGAAATTGAATTTCTTAAAAACATTTTATTGTAAAGTTTAATAATAACTTAAGTAATTAAACATATTTAATATCAAACTTAATGATGGCAGGAAGCTAGTAATACGTAATCTTGGGCAGGGAAAAGTCGTTTGTTCACCATACCCAAGAACAAAACGCCGTATTTCACTAACAGAGTTTTTTTTAGAAAAAAACTATTTTAATTATATAAACTTTGGTTTAAATCACACATTTATAAATTTATTTCAGATAACATCACAACAAGTACAAAACTTGCATATAAGAAACCAATGTCGTAAAGCAAAAATGAATGTAACCATCTCATCTCTGTTTTCCAGCCGCACCCAAACGCACACCCACTGTTGTTGCTGACCAGACTCCCATACACCATCGACTTGTTTAACATCAACTTGCAGAACCACTGCCGGGTGGGAATTTGGTTGTGATGTGGTGACTTTATGGTTGTGATTCCGTTCAAAGAGGTTATGTGGTGTTTTGGTGTTTTGGAGTATATCGACTTGTTTAAAGAGGTTCTGTTCAAGTGGCTGGTGGTTCCATGGTGTTTTGGAGATGGATAGGAACTAGAAGACGATAGTGTGAAAAGTTAATACGACTTGTCAAGTTATATTCAGAGGATTTTAGTGGCTTTGATTTATGTCAACTAAGGATACAACTCAATCGATACATTTTAATTAGGAAAAAGCAATGAAGTTTTTTCTAGTATTCATGATATCAGAGAACTTGAAAAGAAAATGATCGAGATGAAGTATCAAATTACGTATGAACTCGTCTATCGACTAATCGAGTTAGCATTAGTCTTGCCTGTTGTAACAACTACCATAACATTACATATGAGAATGTTTAATATAAAGCAATTTTACAACGATTTCAAGCGATAAGACAAAGAAGATCAAATTACCAAGTATTTGTAAAAAAAAATAGTAATTAGTGTACCCTAATAATTTGTAAATGTAAAACAATACTATTTTTTATTTTGACCACTATACTCAAACAAGTAGTTAGATTTATTGATTGAAATTTGTTTTTACTTGCATCAAGTAAACGATTTAATAAGACCAACCTTCTCAATTGATCAAATCAATTAAAACATTTATAACAATAATCAAACGATTTGAATTTTGAAAACTTTAAAGCAAATATTTTTACCCCAACATAACCAAACTATACCTGCATTATAATCTGTAATTAGGTTATTTTGGGTCATGAACTCATGTCTCATGATGATAAGTGATTTTTTAACATTCTGTTAAATTCTGGGCCCAAAATAATATACCTACCGCTGATAAGTGATTTTTTAACATTCTGTTATATTTTGCGATAATGAAAATCTTTCTTATCCAGTTAGTCAAATTTAGAGTGGGTTGATAAGGACGATTCTTTCTTCACAGGCCACTTCATCAGGTTTTATTTCTTTTGTATTTGTAAAAGGTCATGTTTCTGAAATATTGTAAGTTGTAACCAGTACTAAACTTATTTTACTATTAAAATTATCATGTTTTTCTTTTTAAACGGTTTTTACAACCACCCACACCCGAGCAAGTCTTATTAAAACATAATATCAAACATTCATACTGATTTTAACAACCTAACTCATCCAAAAACACAGTATAAAAAAAATAAATAAACCACTTATATTTTCTAACATGAAAAAACAGTACATGTAACTTACTGATATAGCTTATGATAGGTAGATAAAACATTTTGAGATTTAGATCATAAATGTGAAATACAGCTGTTTATGATTCATTTTCGTTATAAAAAAACCCTCTAAATTCCTATAAATTTATCAAAACCTTTGATTTAATTTCAAAATTTCAACTGTAGTCACCGATAGACGCAACGTGCTAACGAATCTGAAACATATTGCCTGGAAAGTGACACGATTATCTCTATGTTCGAGAAGATATCATCAAAAAAGTCAAAATTAAACGACCAAATTTATCATACGATCGATATCTTCTCATCCAAAAATCAAACACAAAAAACATGATTGAAGATATACGAAGTTCGGTAAGCAGATTTATCGACTGAAATTAACGACAACCGGCCAGTAAAACTTCGAGATTGATATAGCTACAGCCAATTTGGCAATCAAAAGAGAGGTATCGATCCACCTTACTCTTGGTACAATGCAGCAATTGTTGTTTACTTATAATCAAAAACATAAAAACAAAAGAAAATTTACATCAACGATCATGTGCAGGTGGGTATTTGCTGTATGCCGTCAAACAAGAGAACTCAAGGAGCATTTTCGCTTGCTTCTCTTCACTCTTTTTTTATAGATGATGTTCTTACAAACCCTAAGCCCGCCTTGGTTTCATGGATCTTTGAAATGGGCTCCCGTTTTAACATAGCCTGTGGGCTTTTAAAGTGTTGAGAGTTACCTTTTGGTATTAAACCCACGCGTTGGAACGTGTGGCATAAAACAATGTCAAGCAGACACCATCGTCAGTTCTCACTAATACTTATAAATCTTGTATTAAAAAAATTAAAACCGAACAAAATGTAAACGTAAAAACGTTGAACCACGCTGACGAAACATAAAAGATCTAGAATATAAGGTAAGTTGATATATGACTAGCGCGTGCGAGGGGGCAATTAAATGAGAGAAAAATAATCGTAAAAACGTTAAATCATACATGCACGTTCCGTGGTTCCTCACATCCTCTTGATTTTTTTTCTTGATTCTCTATCACTTTATGACAATAATTCTTAAAAGATGTTACAGTTCGTATTTTCCTACATATTACACACTTGATACTTAAGAACTCTATATCCTCTGTTATTAGATGGTGGATTTTTGTTGTGGTTCGAATGATTTCAGTTGGTTCATGAATGAAAAGCTTGATAGCATGAGAAAGAAGTGCAAATTCAAGAACTATGATTTCATCACCCCAAGGGTAGTGTAACTTCACCATCAATTTTAACATGATCTATATCAGCTTTACAATATAATAATACATGGTATATGATTCTGCCTTTCTACTCAGAACACATTCAATTTTGAAAAAATAGATTGGTTTAAAGTTCATGTAGAAGCACTACCTAATGACTCTGGTCTCGTAAGATACTTAAAACTTGACATATATCCTTTTACATCTGTCTTGAAGACTAAATGATTAATTTTTGACGCACTAAAATTGGTATGAAAGGATTAATCCTAAATTGGGTTCACATGTGAAAAGAGGCTAAAAAGCAAGAATTAAGGGGATGCGTCGAGATTTTTGTGATTATGGCAGCCACAATTCAGGAGGGTTTTTAATTGTGTATTACGAATTTTTTATTTAATGTTTAAATTGGGTATGTTTCTCTAAACTAAGTTGGTAGTTTTAAATTTTTAATTAGGATGTGAGTAGGTTTAGGAGCTTGAAGAACAAGTTTTTTCTAGGATATAGCTGACCGTTTTTGTTTACCAAGTGTTATGTCGATTGTTAATAAGGATTTCGTAGTTTGTCGGTTACTAACATGGTAGGATCTGAGTTGATCTAAAACACTTTTTTACATAAAATGGCAATTATTTAATAAATAAGAAGTTGATCTTACAAAAGTAATAATTTCCGGGATAATCTTGTTATTTGAATAAAACCAATTAAAAGGTTTTATGTATTAAAACTAGTAAAGGTATTTTTGATTTTACATTTTAAACACTGAAATATAAGTTAAATCCACTCATTCATAAGTAATTAGGGCAAAAGTTTGATTATAATAGTTACTTTCACAAAAGGTCACAGAGAACAACTACAAACGACGCCACACCAAGATGAAGTTGTAGTCAAGAAATACCAACCATTGATGATTTCTCATATGTTATCATGACCAACCATCCCGATATACTCACCATGCGGGATGATATCCCGAAACAACAACTTGATGCTCCGGATTATATGGTTGACATGGATCTGTCATAGTCCAGCGATTTCCTCAAACTCCTCCAAATTTGAACACCATCCAGGTTTCGGACCATCATACATCGCATATACGAGTAATCCATACGGGCCAGGTGTTGGGTTTGGGCACCCTCAACCTGGTCATTATTCTAACTATGATTGCCCTAACCATGGTTACCCTGGTAGCACTAGCAACTACGGTTAACCTAACAAGTTAAAGTGCTCATTCTGTATGAATGCAATATAACTATTTTAACAGGGGACTGAAGTTGTATTCATAGCTGATTTTAAATTTAAAAAACTTGGAAATTTAGCTGCATTTCACACTTCCTACATCTAGTCCAACACTTTTTTTCTTCTTCAATGAAGCACCCCATTCTCTCCCAGGAACACAAAAAACGAATCGCGGGGATCTTGCTTGCCCTCAGCGAAGCATAAGACAACACATTCACGTATACAAAACCTTACATCGCATGCCTCAACTAGTGACGCTTAGTTTGCTTGTGTTTAGTCGCCTTAATCTCTGGTCAAGTTCCGCCATTACCACCGTTTCTTGCTTCTTCCTTTGCTTCGATAAATTGGTTGTCATAAAGCCAATATTTTCAAAGGCAACCTGCAGCCAGTAAGAATGAAGGTCAACAAGTAGAATGAAACAAAAGTGTATAACTTTATATATCGGGTGTTGACTTACGGTCAACAAGTCATCGGGATCGAATAAATGATGTGTGGTATTCTGTATTATCTTGATTACATCCCCAACATGATGGGTCATCAACAACTCTTCTTCCTTCATCTGTGACACCAACATTAATCAGTTAAACCTTGAAAATAAACATAGGAAAACAACCGTATTGCCCTTACCTTGAAAACAGCCAACGCTACATTAAACAAGACTTGTGCCCCTTCATAAAAGAGAACATCCCACACTCTCATAGTCGTCTGCAAAAGGATCAGACGTTGTACACTATTAAAGAAAGACGAATTGGTAATTAAGTATTACGCTACAGTAAAGACAAACGGGATTATTAGTATATGTTAACCTCTGAAGGTAAGCTCTTCGAGAACAGGCAAAGAAACCACTCGGTAGCTACAAGGGAAACATCAAACCCGAGAGCTTCTAAATGAGCAGATAACCTGCAATGTTTCAAAACCATAACTGTAAAAGTGCACCTGCACATCATGACTCATACTTACGTAATTGGGTTGATTTGGATAACTTTTGTCAACTAAACGGGCTGTTTACAATGCGTCAAAATGAGTCTCTTCTATAAACTAGCTACCATAGAGCTAACACCACACACCACCAATGTCTGTCACAACCATCTACAGATTGCCATAGACATGACAACTACGTTAACCAAACCTCGGTTGACCCGAAGCTGATTTGACCTATTAGCTGACCCGACCCGACCCAAAAGCATGAATGAATCTGTGATGATGAATACATGATAGAACCAAGAGTATATATGTACCTTGGGCATTTCTTGGTCAGCAAATCTTTGAACACCCTTTGGTCCACATGACACCCTGATAAATTATCTGTGTAACAATCATTGACCATACATTTTCTAGGAGAACTGCTAACATCCAGAAAGCTTCTTCTTCGGTTTTCATCACAAGCAACAACAATGCCGCCACGTAATTTAAACCCTGTATACAATAATCTATATGCATCTAAAATTGAAAGAAAAAAACTAAATTCATGGTGAAACATATACAAAAGCTTGCCAACCCAACAAATAATGAATAATCAAGTACCCAACAGATATAAAACAAGGTGATCAAATAGTATTTGTGTCATGAAAAACAGACCAACCTGACAATAACCAACGTCAGAATCGCGAAAAGAGTACCCTACAAGAACACGCCTCACCGCAGCATGGCCCTCAGGGGTGTCCAACCACGGATGACCAGGGAACGTCCGCGGCAAGTCCTGTTCACATTAACATTCAAAATCACAATTCAGAACACACCGTTTGCATCAAACATCAACAACATAACACACCCAAAAGGCCAAAAGGCCAAAACTCAAACAAAAGGCCAAAAATCAACAAACTAACATGATCAATCTGCTTTGTGGCAGGTGTGACCTTATCTTGAACAGCAAATGTTAAATCATCATAATAACTATCAGGCACTGTAGATTTCTTCTTAGCAGCCCCAGATAAAGAAAACCACACTTTAGGCCTCAAAGCTGGAGGGATACCCTTCCTAATAAGCTTCTTTAGGGCCATTGCATTCACCATAACAGAAAACCTAAGGGATGATTTAGAAGATGCATAAGTCTGCAAATACCAATCTACCCCTTTGCTTGCTTCCATTGCCCACCAAACCCTATCTTGTTCCTTCATCTTTTCCCTCACATCATTCAATATGTTAACATCATCAACATTACCTTCTACCATAAACCCATAAGGATCTTGAAACTTTACAACAATGTTTGCCCTTCTGGCATGAATACTTGGCCTCAAAACTGGTGTTTCTTGATGGATTCCCAAGGGTAAATCCGTCTTTCTTTGAGTTTTGTGCATCTTTTGAGTGCCAATCGAAGATGGATTGATGGGTGTCGTTGAAAATTGATAAAAAAGTGGAAGAAACCGTGAACTTGTGATCAAATCTTGAAGATCAAGAAACTGGTTTGTGGGTTCCTTGAAGAAGAAGAAACAAGAACAAAATGGGTTGGGTATATATACACGAAAGAATTTCAAGAAAGTTGAAGGGTGAGAATGGTGAAATTGAATTCGACAAATTTGAAGGTTTCTCCAATGGGTGTTTGAGAAAAATTGAATTTGAAACCATCAAAAGATGATGTAAACGTTAGATAGTGGCAAACATGAACAAGAAACAAAAAGGTTGTATTTCTTGAATTTTTTAATCAAGTAATAAAATGTTAAACATGTATTGTATATTGAATTTACGAATTTAGATATGGAAATAGTCGTGAATATTGAATAATGTGTCTGCTGCCGTTTCTCATGATTTCCGATGGGTGAGAGCCGGCGTTTTATCACATAACAAATTTCGATATATGCTAAAGTTGCTAATATGTATTTTCATAAGATTACTTATTTAAGCAGATAACCGTATAAACTGTTGTAATTGTTGTTTTGTTTGTCATGCACTCGTAAGTTGCTAGTTGAGGAGTAACGATTTCCCAAACATATGTATTCTCAGTACTCTTTTAATTCTCAACCATTACTTCATTTTTTTTATCTCTCTCGTCAAAAGAACAATTCTTTGTAAAGTTTCTAGCAATATGTTTTACAAATACTTCTGGGTGATATATGTGTTTATAAAAAGAATACAATGATGTATATGTATCTTTAAGATATAACAAAAAATATAATGAAATGTCTATTACATACGTCTGAATTTTTGTTAACTACTGTATTGAAAATTTTAAAATAATAAAGATGATTCATGATCATATATAATACATATACTTGCATTGAAAAAATAGCATAAATTATAAACGTTAAATTGTTAGTTCAGTTTATACTAACGGTTAATTCTAAGTTTCAAACTGAGTCAAACTATGAAACAAATTGTTTGAATCTCAAACATCGGATTTGCTTCGGTTCAAATGATTTTGTAAGCTAAATCATTTTCTAATCCAACTATAGCTTTTTTAATACGAAATATTTTAAAACCGTCCTTGTTATTAATAACATTTTATAAAAAATGATATTTTTCAAAAATATTTGGTTAAAAAATATCATGTTTAAAAAATGATTTTGTAAGAATGAAAGTTTAAACAAATAATATGATTGTTTTATTACTTAAATCGTTTGATAATTTCTAAACCTTCAATATGCTCACTTAATCAGGGGCAAAGTAGTCTTAATTTTTGGGTACAATAGTTTAAAATGTATATATATATATATATATATATATATATATATATATATATATATATATATATATTATGTTCGCTCCTTGTAAAAAAGTTACTTCCGCCTCCTGTAAATCAGTTCAAGCTCCACCACTACATTTAATATTTTGTTGATATAACGCATCTAATACACGAAGTTCCAATCTAATAACTATTATATAACGTATCTAATACACGAATCTCCAGTCTAATAAGTATTATATAACGCATTGAGATTATATATCCTTTCTTTGTTCTTTCGAACCAAGAAAACCAAAATACTAAAACATGAAAGAGTAAAACAGCAGACGACAATATGAACCTCCAACTCAACCGGTATGATTTGTCGTTTGTTTTTTAAAACCGTAAAACCGTAGTTGACCGCTCGAAAACCAGTAGATTCAGAATGGGAATACCCCGTAAATAAGATCTCGAAGACACGGAATATTCTATAGGGTGTTTCTTTCCCAGGTCGTGCAACACACTACGAAAATTGTGACCTCATATTGAAAATTTCTTTTATTGAGTAATATAGTTGTTTCTGACTTTTTCTGTTTATTTAGTATATATAAGCATCGAAAAGCTTTAGGTAACCTGTTTTGTGATTTATATATTTTAAATGTATTAAATATATATATATATATATATATATATATATATACATGTCATAAGGCACTCTCTAAGCCATGTTTTGCAAATGCGTCACATTGTTCACACCTATTTTTAAAAACTCAAATTAATAAGATACACATCAGACGCACGTACATTTTCTAAAAAATCAAGATTTTTCTAAAGTCAAGATAAAAAAATATATTTTTTCAGTAAATTAAAAGCTACATCATTTTATCAAAGAATATGCTTTTTAAAAAACAAAAATTTCAAAGACTGGAAATTTTCTATTAATAAAGATATTTTTAAGTATGAAATATTTTAAAACGTTTTATTTTAAATATAGTTTTTTTATAAAAACAAGAATTAAAAAGGAAAATAAGAAATAATTAAAACTGAAATTTTAACAAGAACTTTTATAAAAAAAATTAAAACTTTTCCTATTAGAGATGAAAAATACTTATAAAAAAATAATTTAAAACCATAGTTTTTAAACAATGGTATTTTTATGAGAAATGGCATGTTTTCAAACTTAAAAAAAATATTTATTTTAAAACAAATTATTGAAGAAAAACATGAAAGTTTAAATAATAATAAAAAGAGTTAGCTACATAAATAGTCCTTGGGTTTATCCAAAATAATATTTATGGGTACTAAGCAAAAAACCTAACAAGTTTGAGTACTCGTTTTTAAATTTATAATAAGTTTGAGTATTAACACTAACAGACGTTAGATTTTCTGTTAAATTTAAAGGTCGTTTAATATTTTCACGTTATAGGATTATTTATATAAATTAGAGAGACTATTTATGTACTTTAATTAAAATATTATATTACTACTCTAATAAAAGTGTAAATGGGGGTACCACGTGTTAGCATCACAATCATTTTTACCAATTTTTCCCGCATATCTCTCCTGTTAAATAATTACTTTAATTACTAATAAAATTATTTTAATAAATTTTAATATATAATAAATTAAGAAAGAAATTTATTTATTAAGGTTATTTTTAATAAATTGATATTTTTAATAAGTCAATTTAAAAAAAATCAAATTTGGGAGTTGTAATAAGAAATTTTTAAAAAATAACATTTTTATACGGTTTGTTTTAAAAATATTTATTTTTTAAAAAAATTAAAAAGTTGATATCATTGTTCTATTATTTATAGTCATTTCTGATACGTAATTTTAGTCATATCATATCTTAAAATATCATTTTATAATTAATAAATTATTATATCAATATTTTATTTATTCAACCCGTGTAATACACGGGTTTACTAAAGCTAGTATTTATATATAACTCAATATATACACGCGCGCTTGAAGACACACACATATATATAATCAAACACTAAACCATTAATACTCACTATCGCTTCCGGATTCTAACATCATCGCCGACCACCACCGTCAACATCACCAGCAGCCATCACCACTATCTCTATCTTTGGTATCTTCATCATCATCACCAGTAGCCACATCATAAATCCATCCCCCATTTCCCCATGTTAACTTCCAAAGAACCACCCACCATCAGCTGCTAACACCACCACTGTCATCCCTTTCCCTTGTTATTTTCCAACGACCACCCACCACAAGCAACCAACACCACCATCATTGCCCTTTCCCTGTTATTTTCCAACCAACCACTAGCCGCTAACACCACTATTGTCGCCCCTTTCCTCTGTTATCTTCCAACCAATCACCTGTGACATCCGTCACCTTAAGGTCCGTCGAACGACATAAATAACATGGAAATAT
The DNA here is from genome assembly GCA_025506515.1 of Flaveria trinervia. NCBI lineage: Eukaryota > Viridiplantae > Streptophyta > Magnoliopsida > Asterales > Asteraceae > Flaveria > Flaveria trinervia. The sequence continues at coordinate 12,155,090 of CM046448.1, forward strand.
TTTAATTAATCTTCCTTTTCTTCATGAACTCCTGCTTTACGGAATCATGTTTGCTTATTTTTCCCTTGTGCCTGTACTTCCTTCGAGAACGTGTGTTAAGCATAAAACTTTTATAAATTTCATCACCATTACCACCAAATATATCATCTTTAATTTTGACCATTGTCATTAATAAAACCATTTTAGGCTATCAAATGCCATTAAACACGCTTTTAACCGTAATATAACGAACATTTTAAGATCGTAATCAACCGAAACAAATTTTTGGGAAACTCGAGGGTTAAGTGCAGGGACTAAACTTGTAATTTTGCAAACCTGGGCTGGGTATATAAACCCCATTCCAGCCATATATCCTCATCTTCATCTTCTTCACCTTCAACATTTTCTCCACTTTCTCTCTCGATCTAGCACCAAAAATCGTCACGTTTGTCGCGTTTTCGCTACAAATCTTGGGTATCATCGTGTATACGCGTTCCTAGCAGGTAGACAACCTTGTTCAACCCGTTTTTGATTCGGTTTTACTGCTGCGTTTTCTAGGGTTTCGGGTGCTCGGGTTCATCCGAGCACATGAGGTCGAGTGGGTGCGTGTGAGGTCTTTCTGCTTGTGTTTCATGTTTGTGTATGTTTGTTGAGTGTTTCTAGAAGTCCTCGTGGTATAAAACCGCGTTAGAGCAGCTCGGGGGCTGCTCAGCCCGGCCACAGTCGCGATTCTACAGTTCAGGCGACTGGGTCTGTCATGCGATTGAGCCGTGCGACTGAGTGAGTCGTGCGACTGAATCGTGCGTCTAAGTCAATCGTGCGACTGAGTTGTGCGACTAGGCATGTTGTGCGACTGAGTCATGCGACTGGGTGTTTGTATGCGATTGAGTCATGCGTATGAATGATTGTGTGCGATTGAGTCAGGTGACCGACTGAGTGTATGCGATTGTGCGTGTTTCGCACGACTGGAGTCCAATCGCACGAATGAAGGTTCAATCGCACGAAAGTAGCTAATTCGCACGATTGAGGGTTGATTCGTGCGCATGGAGGTTAGGTCGTGCGAATGTGTGTGTTGTGTGGTGCGACTGAGTCCAATCGCACGAATGAAGGTTCAATCGCACGAAAGTAGCTAATTCGCACGATTGAAGGTTGATTCGTACGAATGGAACGTGAGTCGAGCGTCTAGTCCTGTTGTGTGACTGATGATGAGTGTGAATGTCCCTTGAACGTCTGATGATGATAAGGCAACATCAGTAATAGTGTCATTGCTTGACCCCAAAGATTAAAGTCAACGCTACCAACATGCACATACTATTTCAATTAAACCTAACATTTTACAATTACTGACAACCCATTTGAAACTACGAATACTTAACAAGTGTCATCTTTCATAACAATGAGATCTTTACAAGGATGTCATAAGCAATGACGACTACTCGTAGTACTTGGATCTACATAAGATCTGATACGTGTGTCCGCTTGTGTGTGTGTGCCACCCACAACTGAACCGATACAACCCGAACCGACCAAACATTACTATACGCTTTATACATGTCATTAATGCTTGACCATAACTGTCAATAGGTGCTTGACCGATCATTGCATTCAATTGTTGGAAATCTCGAACTTTCATACTTACCATTTAACATGTGAGTTTCATGGCCCCTTTTTATGCTTATACTATTTTGCAAACATTTACAAACATGGGGGAAAAGTATGCTCGCCGTTTTCTATGCTGTACAACATAGATACAATTTTCATACAAGGAATCAACGTGATATTGTGTTGCAAGTACTTATCTGATACATGCTTGGGTCTGCTGTGTGGTTCTATCTTTGCAACTATTTAATTCCAGTTTGGGAACCGACGGTTAGGTATTGGTAGTACTACTGGGTTGACACCCCCACCCTCGTGTTGGTATACTAGTTAGTACCAACAATAGCCAGGTACGGGTCTTAGGTGAATATACGCCGACAATTTCTTTGTGTACGTCGCTAGGTTTGGTTGCAAAGCTCATGTCATGTGATTTTACTTGTGTATATAACTGTATTCACGGTATTCCATATCATTTACTTTATACAGCATCACTTACACTTTTATTACTTAAACCTGCGAGCTCACCAACAAATTTGTTGACCATTTTGAGCATATCTTTTTAGGTGATCAAGCTAGCTGAGGTTCTAGGTGTGCTGCCTTAGTGGAGACCCTAGGATGCATTTTTTTGGACTAAACATGTTGACAAACAGTTATTTTGAACAATGTTGAACGTGTAAACAATTACAATCTTTTGAAACTTGTTCCCGGGTTGTGGGAAATTACATTACGATTTCATCTTTATGTGATCATGTAAATCGCTTATTCTGTTGTGCATATGGCTATGTTGTCGTGAACATCGACTATACACGACACAAGTCCCCTTGTTGTCGGGTGTCGTCATGACACGCTTGTCATCATTTTATTATTGCATCTCTATCGCTTACCATGTGTTATGACGATTCCCGTCTCGTCGCAACCCCGTGTTTCCGCTCTTAGCGGGGGTGTGACAGACTGGTATCAGAGCCATTGGTTATAGAGAATTAGGCAATACACTTGACCTAGACTATAACCTAGGAACCTTCATGTAGATTGCATACCAGGGTGGTGTGCATTTTGTTCTCATACGTGTTCCTCATTACTTGTTCGTTATCTATCTATTTTGTGATCTTTCCACCCTATGAGAGAGCCTTGTGCTCACTCTTTTATAGGATGCTCCTATTAGATCTTCCGTTCCCTCTGCGCGCCAAGTTATCATAACCAAATTCGGGTATTGAGACCCGAAGAGATCTTCACAGATCATATATTGCGCTTGACCTTGGATACTGAGACCGACCCGAGGAGGCTATGTCTGAGTCCTTTAAGGATGCGAGATAGGCAACCTCCACCAGACTATACGTGATTACGTGCTTGGGCTCTCAGTTGACTTGATGGATTATTATGGATATGATGTAAAGGAAAGTCGGATGTCATGTAACCGGATCGGGCATCATTCTCGGTACATCGTGGGTGTGGTGGGAACGCTGCGGGGAACCCTATATATAAACATCACCGTTATACCGAGAATATGCTTGAAATGGGCTGCATGGTGATCTTGACCGACCGGAACATGAACATTGGAACTTGATAAACAGGATACTTGTGTATCATATGGTGACTAAAGCTTACATGTTATCTCTTTTATGAATAGAACATGCCGCCTCGAAGATCTACTCGCAGTAATAGTAGCGGAATTGAAACCCCAAGAGGCAGAGGCAGAGGCAGAGGCAGGGGAAGAACCCCAAGAACAAGTGATGCTCCTGCCAGTAACAATCAAGGAACAGGGAACACTGATGTGGCAGCCCTGATCGCTCAACAGTTGGTCGCACTGATTCCTACTATCGTGGCCCAAGTGAGCGATGCTCTTCAGAATTCTCACCCCCACGGGGACGGTGGCAATGAAAATGAGGATAACGGTAACCCGACTGGGAACGAAAGCAATCAGGAGACCGAAAATGGTGGTACAGCCGGTAACGAAACTGTAATTGTTAACGAGACTGGGGTTGTGAATACTAGACGGGGATGTTCGTACAAGGAATTTGTGGCTTGCAAACCACGAGAGTTTGATGGCAAAGGTGGAGCCATAGCTCTGACCAGATGGCTTGAAAAGATGGAGGCCGTGATCGACATCAGTGAATGCCTCGACAGCCAAAGGATTAAGTACGCCACTTGCTCACTACAGGGCAAGGCGCTGACGTGGTGGAACACTCAGATTCAGGCTAGGGGAAGAGAATCCGCGATGCAAATGACGTGGGATGATTTCAAGGCCCTAATCACCGAGGAGTACTGTCCTCTCAATGAGATGCAAAAACTTGAGCATGAGTTCTGGAATCATGCCATGGTAGGGGCTGGGCACGCAGCTTACACCAATCGCTTTCATGAGCTAGCAAGGTTGGTTCCGCATCTAGTCACCCCGGAATCAAAAAGGATAGAGAGGTACATTTGGGGACTTGCGCCACAAATCCGGGCAATGGTAACCGCTACCGCTCCTCCTACTATTCAGAGCGCGATTCTAAAGGCTGGCGCTTTGACTGATGAAATGGTGAGAACGGGAGTTTTGGGTAGAGGAGCAGAAAAGAGAAAGGATTTTGGGGAAACGAGCCGGTCGAGTGCCGGGAAGTTTGACAAAAGAGCCAAGACAACCAGAAACTTTGTGGCAGTGACGCAGGGCAGGCGAGAGTGTGTGGGTCCGCACCCCAAATGTGACAAGTGCAATTATCATCATCCCCCAGGAACGCAGTGCCGGGTGTGCGCGAATTGTAGACGCCGGGGCATCTTGCAAGAGACTGCAGAACAGCGCCGAATATGGTTGCACCGGTCAACGCGGTTTACCCCGCGGGAATGCAAGGGCTTGTTATGAGTGTGGGAGCCTTGATCACTACCGAAACATGTGCCCCAGGCTGAATCGGGCATCGGGCAACAAGGAAAAAACCAGCAGCAAGTGATGGCTATAGCTGGAAATCAAGGCCCGACCAATGAGGGGAATACAGCTCGGGGACGTGCATTCGTCATTGGAGCCAACGATGCTCGCCAGGACCCGAATGTTGTCACGGGTACGCACTTACTCAATAATCACTTTGCATCTATACTGTTGATACTGGAGCAGACAATAGCTTTATATCTTCTGAGTTTGTGCAATTGCTTGATTTGAGCCCTAGTAGGCTAGAAACTAGCTACTCTGTAGAAATGGCCAACGGTAGGATTGTTCAGGCCGATGAAATTATTAGAAGTGCTCGATAATATTAGAGGACCACACCTTCGATATAGACTTGATACCCTTTGAGCTAGGAAGTTTCGATGTGATTGTGGGAATGGATTGGTTGTCGAAACACGGGGCCGAGATTGTCTGTCGAGACAAGGTAGTGTGAATCCCTATGTCAGACGGGGGAGTACTCAGAGTTCAAGGAGAAAGACCGGGGAGAAACTTAAAGCTTATTTCCTGCATGAAAGCACGCCGGAGTTTACGAAAACAGTGCTACTCTTTTCTGGCTCATGTGGTGGAAAAGAAAGAGGAGGAACAGGAATTGGCAAATATCCCTATAGTGCGGGATTACCCAGATGTATTCCCAGAGGACTTGTCTGGTTTGCCTCCTCCACGACAGGTGGAATTTCGTATTGATTTGGTTCCTGGAGCTACACCGGTAGCAAAGACACCGTATCGATTGGCACCGTCTGAAATGCAAGAGTTATCTAGCCAGTTACAGGACTACTGGAGAAGGTTTTATTCGGCCGAGTCACTCGCCTTGGGGAGCACCAGTGTTATTGTCAAGAAGAAGGATGGGTCGTTCCGTATGTGCATCGACTACCGTGAGTTGAACAAATTAACTGTGAAGAATCGGTATCCTCTCCCCAGGATTGACGACCTGTTTGATCAGTTACAAGGAGCTTCGTATTTTTCCAAGATCGACCTTCAGTCTGGATATCACCAACTAAGAGTTTTCGAGGAGGACATACCGAAGACAGCATTTAGAACTCGTTATGGGCACTATGAGTTCTTGGTCATGCCGTTTGGATTGACTAACGCACCAGCTGTGTTCATGGACTTGATGAATCGAGTGTGCAAACCTTACTTGGATAAGTTTGTGATCGTATTCATCGATGACATACTTATCTACTCTCGATCGAAGGAGGACCATGAAGAACACCTTCAGGCAATACTGGAACTGTTAAGAGAAGAGAAACTTTTCGCCAAGTTCTCGAAGTGTGAATTCTGGCTGCGAGAGGTGAAGTTTTTGGGTCATGTGGTTAACAAAGACGGGATTCATGTAGATCCCGGCAAGATCGAAGCGGTAAAGAAATGGGATACACCCCAGACGCCTTCAGAGATACGACAGTTCTTAGGATTAGCCGGATACTATCGTCGTTTCATTGCGAACTTTTCAAAGATCGCTCAACCGTTGACGTTGCTAACTCAGAAAGACAAGAAGTTTGATTGGGGAGATGCGCAAGAACGGGCGTTCCAAACGCTGAAAGATAAGTTGTGCAATGCACCGATATTGTCCCTCCCAGACGGAACTGATGATTTTGTGGTGTACTGTGATGCTTCGCATCAAGGGTTGGGATGTGTACTAATGCAAAAAGATAAGGTGATCGCCTACGCTTCGCGACAACTTAAGGTGCACGAGAAGAACTACACGACTCATGATCTTGAGTTGGCGCTGTAGTATTCGCACTTAAGATATGGAGGCATTACTTGTATGGAACCAAGTGCATCATATACACAGATCATAAAAGCCTTCAACATATTCTGGATCAGAAGGAACTCAATATGCGACAGCGACGTTGGGTAGAGCTTCTTAGTGACTACGATTGTGAAATCCGGTATCATCCGGGGAAAGCTAACGTGGTGGCTGATGCTCTAAGCCGCAAAGAACGCGTGAAACCACTACGTGCACGAGCTTTGGGATTGACCATCCAAACAAATTTGAAAGCTCAGATCCAAATTGCACAAAGTGAAGAGTTGAAAGAAGAAAACCTTACGGGAGAAGAATTCCAAGGGTTGGATAAACAACTGATGTGCAAGGACGATGGCGTACAGTACTTCGTGGACCGTATATGGGTACCCAAGTGGGGAGGTGTACGTACCTTGGTCATGGATGAAGCACATAAGACACGATATTCTATTCATCCTGGCGCAGACAAGATGTACCACGATCTCAAAGATCTGTACTGGTGGCCAGGCCTAAAAAAAGACATTGCCACGTACGTCAGCAGATGCTTGACATGCTCGAAAGTTAAAGCTGAACATCAGAAACCATCGGGATTATTACAGCAACCTGAAATTCCCGAGTGGAAATGGGAGAATATAGCCATGGATTTCATTACCAAACTCCCTAAAACGAGCAACGGGCATGACTCGATATGGGTCGTAGTGGATCGAATGACGAAATCAGCACACTTCTTGCCAATCCGAGAAGACTACAAAATGGACAAGTTGGCGAGATTGTACATTAAAGAGGTCGTGACAAGACACGGAGTGCCGGTGTCAATCATCTCCGACCGTGACGGCCGATTCACTTCACGATTTTGGCAAACACTACAGAAAGCAATGGGCACTCGATTAGACATGAGTACCGCCTATCACCCTCAAACAGATGGCCAAAGTGAACGAACCATACAAACGCTAGAAGACATGCTGAGAGCGTGTGTAATCGACTTTGGTGGTAGTTGGGATACTCATTTGCCATTGATTGAATTCTCATACAATAACAGCTACCACACTAGCATTGGGTGTGCCCCGTTCGAAGCTTTGTACGGAAGGAAGTGTAGATCACCCGTTTGTTGGGCCGAGATTGGTGAGAGTCAGCTAACAGGCCCAGAGATCATCCAGGAAACAACCGACAAGATCTTCCAAATCAAAGATAGACTGAAAGCCGCTAGAATTCAATGTTGGGGACCGAGTGTTACTCAAAGTCTCTCCTTGGAAAGGAGTTGTTCGGTTTGGAAAGAAAGGGAAGTTAGCCCCGAGATACATTGGACCATTCGAGATTACAGAAAGAATTGGTCCAGTGGCTTACCGATTAAGGTTACCACAAGAACTCAACGGTGTGCATGATACTTTCCATGTGTCGAACCTCAAGAAGTGTTTGGCTGACGAATCACTTCACATACCCATTGACGATATCCACATCGACGAAAAGCTTCATTTTATTGAGAAACCCATTGAGGTCATGGATCGTAAAGTCAAACAGTTGAAGCGCAGTAGAATACCAATTGTTCGCGTAAGGTGGAACTCGAAACGAGGGCCAGAGTTTACATGGGAACGGGAAGATCAAATGAAACTCAAATACCCGCACTTATTCGTGGATGACACCCTTGGACCTAACTCCAGCTGAATTTCGGGACGAAACTCTCTCAACTGGGGATACTGTGACATCCGTCACCTTAAGGTCCGTCGAACGACATAAATAACATGGAATATTTTAATTAATCTTCCTTTTCTTCATGAACTCCTGCTTTACGGAATCATGTCTGCTTATTTTTCCCTTGTGCCTGTACTTCCTTCGAGACGTGTGTTAAGCATAAAACTTTTATAAATTTCATCACCATTACCACCAATATATCATCTTTAATTTTGACCATTGTCATTAATAAAACCATTTTAGGCTATCAAATGCCATTAAACACGCTTTTAACCGTAATATAACGAACATTTTAAGATCGTAATCAACCGAAACAAATTTTTGGGAACTCGAGGGTTAAGTGCAGGGACTAAACTTGTAATTTTGCAAACCTGGGCTGGTATATTGTAACATCCTGTAATTTTTTTCCGTTCTTATATATATATATATATATTTTTATGTTGGTGCGTGGCCTCGTTAGTAATGTAAATATATATATATATATATATATATATATATATATATATACATATATATATATATAATAAAAATAAATAATAATAATTATAATAATAATAATAATAATAATGATAATAATGATATAATAATAATAATAATAATAATAATAAAACTTGAATAATTAAGGCTTAAAAAGTTGAGGGGGTCTTAATGCAAATTTGGAAATCAAATTAAAACTTTAAGCTTAATGTTAAAGCACAAAATGGAGGGACTAGTTGTGTAAATAGTCAAAACTCAAATCGGGTTTTCCCCCGATTTTCCGGCTGCCGCTCCGGCGAGCTCCGGCCGAGCTCCGGCAAGTCTCCAAACCCCATTTTAAAAACCGATTTGATCCAATTAAACCGCCCCTCGTCTTCGACTATGAGTTTCGAACCCAAACCCAACTCCATTTTAAATCCCCGCTCGTTTTCTTCCAAAACCGAACCCGTGTCTAAACCTTGCCAAAATCCGAATCGAATCTTGCCAATTTCACGAAATTGAAGCAAATTAATCATTTCTAAACTTAAAACGCATCCTAAACAATCAATCAATCAATTATAATTACGCAATTACAGCCGAATCTCTCAAATTTGGTAAACGGGAACGCGGTCTCAAAATCAAACGAGTTAAGCTCGAATCCATGAAATCAAACCTATATATTGTGGCCTTTCGGTTCATTGTGGAGTTCCTAAACTCCCTGAACCTCCATTTCACTAAAAACCTCCTCGATCAAGAAGCCCCAATTCGCGAACAACGAAGTTTGAGTCGATCTTAAAATCACACAAAACTTAATCGAAACAGGTAATATAGAACCTGTTATTGACTCGATTTGGTCCAGGGATCAAAAGCCCCATGAATTATTGGGTGTTTAACATCGAATCGGAAGGTCAATTTTGACCTGTGAACCTAGGGTTCATACGATTTGGGGGAAACCAGAGAGGCAGAGGTTAAATTCAATACAAACCAAAGTGAAACCAAGGCCTTGGCCCTGTGGTTCACTGGTTCCCGCACTTCAACTCCAAGGGAGACCCGGGTTCGATCCCGGCAGCCCCTTCCCCTTTTTCTTGTTTTTATTTTTCTGATTTTTTTTTTTTTTTTTTTCTGATTTTTTTTTTTCACTTCTTTTTAATTATTTAACTTTTGTTTTTTTATTTCTTTCTGAAAATTTCTAAAAAAAATAATTTTATAAAATGCAGATTATTCTTTTTATTTTTGTTTAAATTTTGTGACTAAATGAATTTTTATAAAATACCTTTGTATTTATAAATACATTACTGTATTTCAAAAAAAAAAAAAAAAAATACAAAAGAGATGTGTGAACATAATACTTGTATATTATATATATATATATATATATATTCAAACAATAAATTGTTTAGTTATTTATACCTATATATATATATATATATATAATATATATATTACATAGCTCTTTTTAATAGCTAAATCACTTATTATAATATACAATATTATAAACCGATTAAACGTACAATTAAATCAAGTTGTACTTATCCTTTCTCGCACGCGCAAATAATTAATTATTTCAAAGTATAAAAATCCACTCGTTCCATTTATCCGATCGCATCAATAACATATAATAGATACGAATAATTATTAAATCCTATTAGACCTACAATTAATCATCAAACAAATTATAACGCGCTACTTTATTTCGTTTAGGGTGTTGTGACGTTTGTGTTGGAGCTTATTCGTGGTTATTCTTATTTCATCTTCAAACCCTTATTAACAAGTGAGTTCTTATGCCCCATTTACATATATTTTACACCTTTCGGGGCGAAACATGTTGGTTATACAAACATACTCCTACACGCTTTGATACTTATTATGCACGTGCAATTCTTTACATAGTCGTGGTTAATTGAATGTGTTGAGTTATATATGAGATGTGTCATATGTGTGCAATCATTAACTAAATCTAGCCTGGCAAAGTCTTAGATCTTTGGGCCTGACAAGCCTATTTGGTGCTAAAGTCGATGTATTGCCGACTCCTAGGAGCCGTATGCTTGTGCACTAGGGAACCAAATACACTTAGCTAATCATGCTTATTCACATGTTGTTCAGTCAAGGTTTGGTTGTAACTATGCATGTTCTATATACTTGCTTATTCTGTGACCATTGACTAGAATTGCCATTTTTTTTTGGTATACTTATTGTACTTAAAACCATGAGAACTCACCAACTTGTTAGTTGACCTTATTTTCAACATGTTTCAGGAAATGTGCAAGCTTAAAAGATGATTGAAGGAAATGCTTAAGCTTAGGACATGGACTTAGATCTAATAAAACTTTGGGATTTCTTACTGTATTGTTTGTGTGATTTTGAGACATTGATGTATGTGGTGGTTGAAAACAATTAATTAATGGCATTTACATTTAATCATAGCGTTATGTGGTTGTGAACAATCTTAACCCTCACACTTCGACGTTTCCGCCGTCAAGGTTGGGGTGTGACAGATTGGTATCAGAGCCCATAACTATAGGGATTTAGGTTATTAGAAATGGTGACCTAGACTATAGTTTATGCATGATCCTTATAGAATAGTATTCTTATGAATACATACATATGGTTTGCATGCTGCCTAACGCTATGCCTTATGTGCAATGTGATGCTTTAGCATAGGTGCCTTTACTTGCATGAATACATATGGTTACTCGTCTCCCCTAGACTTATCTTAAACGTTGATTCACCCCGACTGTTGCTACTTCTTAAACTTATTTCGTCGCCGAGTAGAATCTATTGATAGGAATTTTTCAGACTTTATGTCTAATCTTATCAACATCTCATCAAGATTTTGATTCCATGGACCATAGAGCTAGTGTGGTACATAGACACCTGTATCCTGGTTTTCCTGGCAAAAGGCCTTCGGGCTAAGGTAAGCATTTCGTATAAATCCTACGGGACCAGTCATGCTTACCTGGGGATTTCCGGGATGAGTGTTAAACTATGGCCATTAAAACACTAGTTTCTGAGGCAAATGGGTCAATTTATCTTGACGTGTCAACGTCTCCAAATGGTGATGCGTCATCAAATGGAATCATTCCGTATGACTCTTATCCATACTTTAACTGTTCATCCTTACTATTCTTTTAAACCTATCCTAATCCAATTTGTATTTTTCCAGCATGTCTCGTTATCACGGAAACCGAGGAAGATCCGACCGTAAGCTTGCCGCCATGATTGCCCGGCAAATGGCTGCGGTCATCCCGACTATGGTGGCTGAACTCAGCAGCACCATGATTGCAAACGTCACGAACAACAGCAACGGCCAAGGAGAAACTAGTGCAAACCAAGGCCGTAACAACCAGTCGTGCACCTTCAAACATTTCAGTTCATGCAAGCCTCCCAGTTTCAGTGGCAAGGAAGGTGCCACCGGTCTCCTAGAATGGTTTGAAGGGATGGAAAACACCTTCGTCAACTGTGAGTGCCCCGAAGCACTTAAGGTGAGGTATGCCACCAGTATGCTGCAACAAAGGGCCTTAACTTGGTGGAACAGTGAAAAGCGAAACCGAGGTCCCGACGCGATCTTGGCTTTAACTTGGGAGGAGTTCAAGAACATAGCCATCGCCAAGTTTTGCCCGAGAAGTGAGATCCAGAAGCTAGAAGAAGAATTCTGGAACTTGAAACAGGATGGCGGGAACCATCTAGCCTATTCTACCCGCCATCACGAGCTGAGCATACTGTTGCCCCACATGGTGGATACTGTTGCCCGTAACGTGGAAAAATTCATTAAGGGTGTGCCGCCCCAGATCCAGGATGCCGTGGTGGGCAGCCGACCCGCAACCCTGGAGGAAGCTATCACTATTACTGCACAGTTGACAGAGAACCACATCCGAGCAGGCACCATGTCTGCGAAGGGTGCCAAGAAAACTGAGAAGAACGGTTCCCGAGGAGGTCAAGGTGGATAACAAAAAGAGGAAGTTCGTACCGGCACGGAACTACGCCGTGGCCGCTCCTAAGCCACCCCAGAGGCAGTGTGTTCCCGGGGCTGCACCGGCAGCACAAGTGCCCGTGGCAAGAGCTTATGCAGGTCCTCTACCGTTGTGCAACACATGTAAGTACCATCATCCGGGGAATCTCCCGTGTCGCATCTGCACACTATGCGGCAAGTATGGGCATCTCGTGGCAACGTGTCGCCGAGCACTGGGGAACGCAGTGACGGAACCAAACCGGGCATGCTACAACTGTGGAGAACCAGGTCACTACCGACCCCAATGCCCTCGCCTTGTGGGCAATATTCCACAAGCTCGTGGACGTGCCTTCAACATCAACGCAAACCAAGCTCAGGCAAACAACGATGTGGTGAACGGTACGTAATTTCCAACCCCATCTCCGTAAAATTTCAAAAAAAAATATATAATAAAAATAAAATAAAATAAAATATATATATATATATATATATATATATAATAAAAATTCCTGGTCTATGCCCTAAGTGCCTTTTTTTAAACCTACACAGGTATGTTTCTTATTAATGATACCTATGCTTACGTACTATTTGATTCGGGTGCCGATAAGAGTTTCGTTTCCTTAGAATTCGAACCGACACTTGCTAAAACTCGTGCGAATTTGGGAAGACCTCTCACTGTAGAAGTTGCCGATGGGGAACCAATCACCGTCGACGTGGTCATCCGCGATTGCCTATTGTGTCTCGACGATCATAAATTTCTTATCGACCTCATTCCTATGAAGCTCGGGAGTTTCGACGTTATTATTGGCATGGACTGGTTATCGAAGAATCATGCTGAGATCGTTTGTTTTGAGAAGTGCATTCGCATACCTTTACCGTCCGGGGACACGTTGAAGGTGTTCGGTGAACGGTCTTCCAAAAGACTCAAGCTTATGTCATGCACTCAAGCCCGAAAGTGCCTGAGTAAGAGTTATCCAGCATTCTTGGCTTACGTAGTCAACACCAAAGTCAAAGGGAAAGAACTCAAGGATGTTCCAGTTGTACGAGAATTCCCTGAAGTTTTTCCTGACGACCTTAGTGGGTTACCTCCTATACGGGAAGTTGAATTCAAAATCGACTTGATCCGGGGGAGCGAGCCCCGTGGCCAAAACACCTTACCGACTCGCACCATCTGAAATGCAAGAACTCTCTAGCCAACTCCAGGAATTATCGAGAAGGGTTTTATCCGCCCTAGTTCTTCCCCTTGGGGAGCACCTGTCTTATTTGTGAAAAAGAAAGACGGGTCGTTCCGCATGTGTATCGATTACCGGGAGCTCAACAAGTTAACCGTCAAGAACCGGTATCCCCTTCCTCGTATCGACGACCTCTTCGATCAACTTCAAGGAGCTGCAGTCTTTTCAAAAATCGACTTGCGTTCGGGTTATCACCAACTGCGAGTACACGAAGACGACATCCCAAGGACCGCATTCCGCACTCGGTACGGGCATTACGAGTTTATGGTTATGCCTTTCGGCTTAACCAATGCTCCTGCAGTCTTCATGGACCTTATGAACCGAGTGTGCAAGCCATACCTAGATAAATTTGTCATTGTGTTCATCGATGACATTCTTATCTATTCCAATCCTGCACCGAGCATGAACTTCATCTCCGGCAAATCCTCGAACTGTTGAAGAAGGAACAACTATACGCAAAATTCTCAAAATGTGAGTTTTGGCTCGAAGAGGTGCAATTTTTGGGACACGTTGTGAATAGCCAAGGAATTCACGTCGACCCGGCGAAGGTTGAAGCCGTTAGAAATTGGAGTGCTCCCACGACTCCAACAGAAATTCGATCGTTCCTTGGTCTAGCCGGGTATTACCGACGATTCATTGCCAATTTCTCAAAAATCGCAAAGCCACTCACGTTCCTGACCCAGAAGCACCAACCTTTCGAGTGGAAAGCCGAACAAGAAGAGGCGTTCGAGACATTAAAGCATAAGTTATGTAATGCTCCTATCCTGGCTCTACCGGATGGAAATGACGACTTCACGGTATACTGCGATGCGTCGAAACAAGGCCTTGGTTGTGTCCTCATGCAACGAGGAAAGGTCATAGCTTATGCCTCGAGACAATTGAAGGTTCATGAGGTAAATTACACGACGCACGATCTCGAGCTCGGAGCGGTGGTCTTTGCTCTAAAAATCTGGAGACATTACCTATACGGCACGCAGTGTATAGTTTATACGGACCACAAGAGCCTTCAACACGTTTTCAACCAGAAGGACCTCAACATGAGGCAACGTCGTTGGTTGGAACTAATTAATGACTACGACTGTGATATTCGGTACCATCCCGGCAAGGCAAATGTCGTAGCCGATGCGTTGAGTCGAAAGACACATCAAAAGTTGGTCTCTATACAAGAGATTCGCGACCAACGGCAATGGTTCGATACATTGGTGGAGTTTGACACCGAAGTCCGACTCGATGTCGACAATGCAACGGTACTACTCCAAAACTTAAGGGTCGACTGTGACATCGAGTCAAGCATTCGGGAAGCCCAGCAAGAGGTGCAAAACGAAGAAAGTATGAAGGAAGAACTTGAGCCAAACCTCCTAGCTCAATTGGAAGCGAGAGCAAATGGGTTAATGTATTTCGCAAACAGAATTGGATTCCCAAACGCGGTAACCTTCGGACTTTTATCATGAACGAAGCTCATCAGACTCGTTATTCTGTCCACCCGGGTTCCGATAAGATGTACATGGACTTACGTAGTCAGTATTGGTGGCCCGGAATGAAACGAGACATAGCAACCTATGTTGCTAAGTGCCTTACATGCACGAAGGTTAAGGCGGAACACCAGCGTCCAAGTGGATTACTCGAACAACCCGAAATTCCTATGTGGAAATGGGAGCATATATCCATGGACTTCATAACCAAGCTACCCCGGACTTCTCGTGGGCACGATAGCATATGGGTAATCGTCGACCGATTGACCAAGTCGGCACACTTCATACCCATACGCGACACATATAAGACATCGAGGTTAGCTCGGATTTACATCGACGAGATCGTAAGCCGCCATGGAGTGCCTCTCCATATTATATCCGACCGAGACGCTCGATTTACTTCTCACTTCTGGTCCTCCATGCAAGAACTTCTAGGAACGCAATTGGATTTAAGTACGGCTTACCATCCCCAAACCGATGGTCAAACCGAGCGGACGATCCAAACTCTGGAAGACCTGTTGCGTCTTTGTGTTCTTGACTTTGGTGGTGACTGGGATACCCATTTACCACTCGCAGAATTCTCCTACAACAATAGTTACCACTCCAGCATCCAAATGGCACCGTTTGAAGCACTTTACGGTCGTAAGTGTCGCTCACCAATTTGCTGGACCGACATCGGTGAAAACCTTATCACCGGTCCCGAGCTCATACAAGAGACGACTGATAAAGTCGCCATCATCCGCAAGAACTGGAAGTGGCTAGGAGTCGACAGAAAAGTTACGCTGATAAGCGTCGAAAGCCACTAGAATTCCAAGTTGGGGAGATGGTCCTTCTCAAGGTCTCACCATGGAAGGGTGTAGTTCGTTTTGGGAGAAAGGGCAAGTTAGCTCCGAGATTTGTAGGACCTTTTAAGATCTTAAAAAGGATCGGGAAAGTAGCCTATAAACTCGAACTACCCCCCGACCTTAGCGGAATTCACCCGGTTTTCCACGTCTCGAACCTGAGGAAGTGTTTGGCCGACGATGACTTGCATGTGCCATTGGAAGACATCCAGATCGACGAGTCCCTGCATTTCGTGGAGAAACCAGTCGAAATCATGGATCGCATTATGAAGAAGACTAGGACCTCTACTACCCCAATTGTAAAGGTTAGATGGGAAAACAAACGGGGAGCAGAATTCACTTGGGAGCGTGAAGATCACATGAGGAAGACTTATCCTTCTTTGTTTTGTAACTTTCGTTATTTGTAATTTCGGGACGAAATTAATTTAAGTTGGGGAGACTGTAACATCCTGTAATTTTTTTCGTTTATATATATATATATATTTTTATGTTGGTGCGTGGCCTCGTTAGTAATGTAATATATAATATATATATATATATATATATATATATATATATATATATATATATATATATAATATATATAATATAATAAAAATAAATAATAATAATTATAATAATATAATAATAATAATAATGATAATAATAATAATAATATAATAATAATAATAATAATAATAATAAAAATTGAATAATTAAGGCTTAAAAAGTTGAGGGGGTCTTAATGCAAATTTTGAAACATCAAATTAAAACTTTAGCTTAATGTTATGAAGCACAAAATGGAGGGACTAGTTGTGTAAATAGTCAAAACTCAAATCGGGTTTTCCCCCGATTTTCCGGCTGCCGGCTCCGGCGAGCTCCGGCCGAGCTCCGGCAAGTCTCCAAACCCCATTTTAAAAACCGATTTGATCCAATTAAACCGCCCCTCGTCTTCGACTATGAGTTTCGAACCCAAACCCAACTCCAATTTTAAATCCCCGCTCGTTTTCTTCCAAAACCGAACCCGTGTCTAAACCTTGCCAAAATCCGAATCGAATCTTGCCAATTTCACGAATTGAAGCAAATTAATCATTTCTAAACTTAAAACGCATCCTAAACAATCAATCAATCAATTATAATTACGCAATTACAGCCGAATCTCTCAAATTGGTAAACGGGAACGCGGTCTCAAAATCAAACGAGTTAAGCTCGAATCCATGAAATCAAACCTATATATTGTGGCCTTTCGGTTCATTGTGGAGTTCCTAAACTCCCTGAACCTCCAATTTCACTAAAAACCTCCTCGATCAAGAAGCCCCAATTCGCGAACACCCGAAGTTTGAGTCGATCTTGAAATCACACAAAACTTAATCGAAACAGGTAATTAGAACCTGTTATTGACTCGATTTGGTCCAGGGATCAAAAGCCCCATGATTATTTGGGTGTTTAACATCGAATCGGAGGTCAATTTTGACCCTGTTGAACCTAGGGTTCATACGATTTGGGGGAAACCAGAGAGGCAGAGGTTAAATCAATACAAACCAAAGTGAAACCAAGGCCTTGGCCCTGGTTCACTGGTTCCCGCACTTCAGCCCTCCAAGGGAGACCCGGGTTCGAATCCCGGGCAGCCCCTTTCCCCTTTTTCTTTTATTTTTTCTGATTTTTTTTCTTCACTTCTTTTTAATTATTTAACTTTTGTTTTTTTATTTTATTCTGAAAATTTCTAAAAAAAAATAATTTTATAAAATGCAGATTATTCTTTTTATTTTTGTTTAATTATTTTGTGACTAAATGAATTTTTATAAAATACCTTTGTATTTATAAATACATTACTGTATTTCAAAAAAAAAAAAAAAATACAAAAGAGATGTGTGAACATAATACTTGTATATTTATATATATATATATATATTCAAACAATTAAATTGTTTAGTTATTTATACCTATATATATATATATATATATATATTATATTTTTACATAGCTCTTTATAATAGCTAAATCACTTATTATAATATACAATATTATAAACCGATTAAACGTACAATTAAATCAAGTTGTACTTATCCTTTCTCGCACGCGCAAATAATTAATTATTTCAAAGTATAAAAATCCACTCGTTCCATTTATCCGATCGCATCAATAACATATAATAGATACGAATAATTATTAAATCCTATTAGACCTACAATTAATCATCAAACAAATTATAACGCGCTACTTTATTTCGTTTAGGTGTGTTGTGACGTTTGTGTTGGAGCTTATTCGTGGTTATTCTTATTTCATCTTCAAACCCTTATTAACAAGTGAGTTCTTATGCCCCATTTACATATATTTTACACCTTTCGGGGCGAAACATGTTGGTTATACAAACATACTCCTACACGCTTTGATACTTATTATGCACGTGCAATTCTTTACATAGTCGTGGTTAATTGAATGTGTTGAGTATATATGAGATGTGTGTCATATGTGTGCAATCATTAACTAAATCTAGCCTGGCAAAGTCTTAGATCTTTGGGCCTGACAAGCCTATTTGGTGCTAAAGTCGATGTATTGCCGACTCCTAGGAGCCGTATGCTTGTGCACTAGGGAACCAAATACACTTAGCTAATCATGCTTATTCACATGTTGTTCAGTCAAGGTTTGGTTGTAACTATGCATGTTCTATATACTTGCTTATTCTGTGACCATTGACTAGAATTGCCACATTTTTTTTTGGTATACTTATTGTACTTAAAACCATGAGAACTCACCAACTTGTTAGTTGACCTTATTTTCAACATGTTTCAGGAAATGTGCAAGCTTAAAAGATGATTGAAGGAAATGCTTAAGCTTAGGACATGGACTTAGATCTAATAAGAACTTTTGGGATTTCTTACTGTATTGTTTGTGTGATTTTGAGACATTGATGTATGTGGTGGTTGAAAACAATTAATTAATGGCATTTACATTTAATCATAGCGTTATGTGGTTGTGAACAATCTTAACCCTCACACTTCGACGTTTCCGCCGTCAAGGTTGGGGTGTGACATATATAAACCCCATTCCCAGCCATATATCCTCATCTTCATCTTCTTCACCTTCAACATTTTCTCCACTTTCTCTCTCGATCTAGCACCAAAAATCGTCACGTTTGTCGCGTTTTCGCTACCAAATCTTGGGTATCATCGTGTATACGCATTCCTAGCAGGTAGACAACCTTGTTCAACCCGTTTTTGATTCGGTTTTACTGCTGCGTTTTCTAGGGTTTCGGGTGCTCGGGTTCATCCGAGCACATGAGGTCGAGTGGGTGCGTGTGAGGTCTTTCTGCTTGTGTTTCATGTTTGTGTATGTTTGTTGAGTGTTTCTAGAAGTCCTCGTGGTATAAAACCCGCGTTAGAGCAGCTCGGGGGCTGCTCAGCCCGGCCACAGTCGCGATTCTGCAGTTCAGGCGACTGGGTCTGTCATGCGATTGAGCCGTGCGACTGAGTGAGTCGTGCGACTGAATCGTGCGTCTAATTCAATCGTGCGACTGAGTTGTGCGACTAGGCATGTTGTGCGACTGAGTCATGCGACTGGGTGTTTGTATGCGATTGAGTCATGCGTATGAATGATTGTGTGCGATTGAGTCAGGTGACCGACTGAGTGTATGCGATTGTGCGTGTTTCGCACGACTGGAGTCCAATCGCACGAATGAAGGTTCAATCGCACGAAAGTAGCTAATTCGCACGATTGAGGGTTGATTCGTGCGCATGGAGGTGGGTCGTGCGAATGTGTGTGTTGTGTGGTGCGACTGAGTCCAATCGCACGAATGAAGTTCAATCGCACGAAAGTAGCTAATTCGCACGATTGAAGGTTGATTCGTACGAATGGAACGTGATTCGAGCGTCTAGTCCTGTTGTGTGACTGATGATGAGTGTGAATGTCCCTTGAACGTCTGATGATGATAAGGCAACATCAGTAATAGTGTCATTGCTTGACCCCAAAGATTAAAGTCAACGCTACCAACATGCACATACTATTTCAATTAAACCTAACATTTTACAATTACCGACAACCCATTTGAAACTACGAATACTTAACAAGTGCCATCTTTCATAACAATGAGATCTTTACAAGGATGTCATAAGCAATGACGACTACTCGTAGTACTTGGATCTACATAAGATCTTATACGTGTGTCCGCTGTGTGTGTGTGCCACCCACAACTGAACCGATACAACCCGAACCGACCAAACATTACTATACGCTTTATACATGTCATTAATGCTTGACCATAACTGTCAATAGGTGCTTGACCGATCATTGCATTCAATTGTTGGAAATCTCGAACTTTCATACTTACCATTTAACATGTGAGTTTCATGGCCCCTTTTTATGCTTATACTATTTTGCAAACATTTACAAACATGGGGGAAAAGTATGCTCGCCCGTTTTCTATGCTGTACAACATAGATACAATTTTCATACAAGGAATCAACGTGATATTGTGTTGCAAGTACTTATCTGATACATGCTTGGGTCTGCTGTGTGGTTCTATCTTTGCAACTATTTAACTCCAGTTTGGGAACCGACGGTTAGGTATTGGTAGTACTACTGGGTTGACACCCCCACCCTCGTGTTGGTATACTAGTTAGTACCAACAATAGCCAGGTACGGGTCTTGGGTGAATATACGCCGACAATTTCTTTGTGTACGTCGCTAGGTTTGGTTGCAAAGCTCATGTCATGTGATTTTACTTGTGTATATAACTGTATTCACGGTATTCCATATCATTTACTTTATACAGCATCACTTACACTTTTATTACTTAAACCTGCGAGCTCACCAACAAATTTGTTGACCATTTTGAGCATATCTTTTTAGGTGATCAAGCTAGCTGAGGTTCTAGGTGTGCTGCCTTAGTGGAGACCCTAGGATGCATTTTTTTGGACTAAACATGTTGACAAACAGTTATTTTGAACAATGTTGAACCGTGTAAACAATTACAATCTTTTGAAACTTGTTCCCGAGTTGTGGGAAATTACATTACGATTTCATCTTTATGTGATCATGTAAATCGCTTATTCTGTTGTGCATATGGCTATGTTGTCGTGAACATCGACTATACACGACACAAGTCCCCTTGTTGTCGGGTGTCGTCATGACACGCTTCTCATCATTTTATTATTGCATCTCTATCGCTTACCATGTGTTATGACGATTCCCGTCTCGTCGCAACCCCGTGTTTCCGCTCTTAGCGGGAGTGTGACATCACCCACCACCATCTGCCAACACCACCACCATCGCCCATTTCCCCTGTTATCTTATAACCGACCATCCATAACTAGACGTTAACACCACCATCATCGACCCTTGTTAACTACCCATTCCTTTCCTTTATTAACTTCTAATTTGGATGTTCAAATTCTCCAAATCAAAGCTCCATCCACATTTAAGTTCAACCCCACCATCATTCACACATCAATTTCAAGTGGTGATGATGGCCGATGATTGTGGTTTGCCTTTTTGACGATTTTAGGGTTTTCTGTGGAGGTTTATTTTGAACACAGGAACATGTCAGTGGTGATAAATGATAGTGATGGTGGCTAGATGATGGCAATGGTGGCTGACAAGGATAGATAGTAGTGATGGTTGCTAGATGGTTATGATGGTGGTTAGGTGATGGCGATGGTGGTCGACAATGAAAAGGGGGTTAGGATTTTTTAGTTATATTTAATTACACTAATGCTCCCTGAATAAAAAACGATATTGGATTACAAAAGTAGTCCCTTCAAGGTTATTTTAATCATTTCATTTATTTAATAGAAAACCAACGGTTGTTAGTCATAATACCTTAACTCATTACAATATTTAAAAAATAATACTCTAATCTGTTACAAAAAATCCTTAGTAGTTAAATCTGTTCTTTTGAATAAACCAAATTAACCATTAATGTAATTAACTCTAAAAATTTTTATGTTAACTACTTTTAGTAAATTCATATATTATACGGATTGAATAAAAAATATTAAACAGAGTGAAAATTTATTAATTATAAATTGATATGTTAAGATAAGATACGATTGAAACCTTTATTATTATAAATAAAATGAAATTTTTGTTTCAAACAAACGTTTTAAAAAATATCATTTAAAAAAATTTCTTACTATAAATCTCAAATTTAATTATTTTTTGTTTATAAATATTTTATTTTTTTTTAAATCAATTTTAAAATATTTTGTATTTTTACAAAAGTTTGATGTTTTAAGAAAATTTTCTTATTTTATAAAAAGGTAATTGGATTTTAAATCTCAATTTTAATTTATTGGCCGAGATTAATCCCAATTAAATAAATATTTACAGTTACTACCAACTTTGAACTTATTTTACTCAAATGATCTCTTATTAAATGAGAGTTAACCCCCGTTAGATTTCTTATGAAATGGACCCAACTTTGAGTTGTTTTTCAAATCTTGCGTCGCCTAGCTACTATTAGGTCCGTTTTTATAGTCTAGCCTCCGTCGTCACCTAAAATCTACCTATAACGAGTCAAGTGGTTTAAATCACGATGTGGAAATTAATGGGTTTTAGAGTGTGAAGGTTTTAGATTGATATACTTAAAGGTAGATTTTAACTTTCTACTTAGTGTTTTGGTCACAAAAGCAATTCATGTTATCAAAAAACAAATGCTTACAACTCTCAGCTAGTAAGAGATCATTGGAGATTTGGAGCAAAATAAACTAAAAGTTAAGAGTGTCTACAAACATTTGCTGAGATGAAATTAATCCCAGACAAAATAAAAGTTAAGATTATTAAAATCCAATAATAATAAATTATTTTTTTAAATAACATTAATAAAAATATTTATTCTTAATTGAAAATCTATTTTAATCTAAAAAAATTAAATAATATTATTAGTAATTAATATAATTATTCGATAGGAGAGATAATCAGAAACTAATTGGTGAAGAGCAATGTGGTATTGACACGTGTCCCTTATAGCATCATTTTTTTTAAATAGAAAGACTAAAGTATTTAATTGTATATAATTTATATATTACTAATTACTAACTTTTTTATGTATAATGGTATTGTATATTATGCATACAAAGTTTTTCAAAAAAAATTGACTTTTAACTTTTAACCCAAAAATTTTTTATTTGTAAAGTAACCTTCTAAAATTTGATTATTTTTACTCTAAACCTAAAACTACTCATCTTTTACAATTTAATCTCACAAAATTTTTATACTTTCAACTTTGTTCCGCTATACTTTTCATATTTTTTAAATTTCTGTTTTACGTTCGTTCTAAGTTTTACAAGTTAACATGACACAAATATGCATGTACGACTCACCAATTTTACATTTCACTTTACTTGTCGTTCTAAATTATGTGAATTAACACAACACAACGTGTGTGTGTGGTTTATCGTTTTTACGTCTATTTTCTCGCTTTAACAGATTCGTCGCAACGCGTGAGTCTTAAATCGACTTAGTTATATTTTTATATGTTTTATGCTTTGGCCTTATTTTTGGTAACACACTGTAATTTCAATGTTGATAGTTATCTTTTTATATGATTTTATCGTAACACACTATGGTATAAATTTATGTTTCATCTAGTTGTAGTTCCTTAATTTTGCTGGCTTCTTGCTTGTTTATAATGAAATTTGACTATTAACAAAAGTAATTTAGGCATTGTTGATACTTATTTAATTTAATTACAATAAAATAGCAACTCCTCATTGTGAGAAAGTTTACTGTAGCTATGAGTCGCACTAATTAAGCACTATGCACTAATGTTTAACGTTTTATGAAGATTGTTGCTATTGTACTACTCCTGCAGCGTTGGGTACCATCGCCTAACCCATCAGCTGGTTCCTGTTGTGGCTATATGTATTCGTCTCTCTTTTGTGGTTCTTGTCCTAGATTGTTGATGTTATGTTCCTTGAAGCGCTATGTATTTTTGTTTAACGTTTTGGTGGTGGCTGGCTTTTAGATTTGCCTGTCCTTTCGGATCTGGTGCGCATGTTGGTGGTGATGAAGGCGGTGGGGTGTCGTTGCGCTGGTCTATGGCCTACAGCCGTTGTGACGATGTGGTTGTGTGTGCATTTTTCTTTAGTTATTGTTGTTGATGATGGTATCCGGCCTAAGATGATGTTCGTATATTATTGTTGTCAAAGATGGTGTTCGTCCTGAGATGATGTTCGGGTATTATTGTTGTCAAAGATGGTGTTTGGCCTGAGATGATGTTCGTGTATTATTGTTGTTGATGATGGTGGTTGGCTTAAGACGAGCTTCATTTTGAATCTGGTGGCTTAGTGATATAGACAATGATGATGAGTTAATAGTGATATATTTATTTTTATAACGTGGTAAACTCTTAGTTTGCAATGAAACTTGTATTTCAGTATTTTGTTCTAAAAAGAGTAAGCATATAGGTTAACATGAGGTGAATCAGTACATGTTTCTTAGCCTTAGTTATTAATCCTTTTAGTGTTAATATTAAGGTAAATAGATACTTCTGATGTGTAGTATAAAATGAGCGATTAGTAGTGAATGTGGTATTTATCCTTCGTTAATACGCTACACTAGAATAACTTATTGATTATAATTTGAAAATCTTAAATAAAATAAAACAACTTATACAATCAACTTCTTACAACAATAAAAACTTTTAGCTTCCATTCAGGTAGTGATATGATAATAACACATACTTCATCTCACAAAGATAGAAAGACAAACATGTATCACAATACCATATTACATGATCAACACCACCTTAATTACTACCTACTCTCACTTCCTTTTTATTTCACATGCATGCACGTACACCTTAATTAACTAATATCCTCACTCAGCTCATGTATGTCCACCCTCTTTTTCCTTCTTCTCCACCACACCACCACACCACCACCACCCATCCCAGGGATACCACCGCCCATCCCGGGGCCGCCACCGCCCCACCCCGGAACACCGCCACCACCACCAGGCACACCGCCACCGCCACCGCCAGGCACACCGCCACCGATGCCAGGGGTCCACCCAGGGATGCCCACCCCACCACGCCCAAGCCACCCAGGACTACCACCACCACCCCATCCACCACCACTAACACCACCACCGCCTTGACCGCCGCCCGGACCCATGCCGCCCCATCCGCCACCCTCACCGCCACCGCCACCCGGACCGCCACCGTATCCGCCACCTGCACCCCTACCCCTGTTCCCCAACCCCCTCCCCTACCCATCCCCCACCCTGCACCAAACCCTGCAACACCTATTTGCTTTGCTTTCATAGCTTCACCACTCTCTGCATGCAAACATTCACAAACACATGCAACAAAATTATTAAACACATTTTCATTAATCCAATCAAAAGATTCCATTTACTTTTCAATAAACGCTAGAAAACTGACAATTGCATCCAACTTTTTGACTATCGTGGTCGCAGAACGGTCGCAAATAACAAATAAAAAATATAAATATAAATTTAAAAACATCCTTGTGTGACCGAAAAAAAAAACTCAAAACGGTTGCAAATGCCCAGTTTTCAGTTTTCTAGCAGTGTAATTACATATATCGAAAAACATACTTTTAGAGGTATCAAGATTATCAGTTTCTTTATTCAGGGTAACAGAAGAAACAAGAACAGCTGCAAACAGAAGAGTGAAGAACACGAGCAGAAAGTCTTTAAAGGACGCCATTGTTATCCAAGATCGAAGCTTTTTGAATCTTGTCGATTGGATCCATTGATTTATACCAACTTGGTGTGTAAAAAAGCCAAAATGGCATTGAAGACGCCATTAATGGAAGCTTCAGAAACAGTGATCTTGAGTGCAGGAATTAGGGTTTGACTTTTGACGGAGAGTTCTATGTTGATACAAATGGCGCGCATGCATCCAATATCAACATCTGGCAGATAACGTGTCGTAGATGATGGTGATATATATATATAGCTTAATTGTATACACACAGGCGTGTGTATATATGTATTATATGTATATATCTCTATATGTATGACTGAGATATACATAGGTATGCATGCATGGATGGTGAAGTGATATAGCCATAAATGAGTGGAAGTAATAATGTATATCTGCAACAGATAATTATGGATGGTAACGCGCAACGGGGTAAAAACACCAGTTAACCTTACATACTTAAATTTGTTATATTTCTTATGAAAATATAGTTTTTTTTTTAATTTGTCATTTTCAACCACTTCTAATGTAACATTTGATTGTTACTTGTCAGGTGCCTCATTTCACCAGTATGAGATGTGACTTGTGAGTATCATCTATATATATGACCAATTGAGACTGGTTTGAAATGGACAAAATTATAATGCTGTTTTTGTTTGTTATCAAGACAGACAAGAACAAATGGTGACAATATGGTTAGGTCTATTGTAGTATCCACTTCAGAAGGTGTTGATTTAAACTTGTCAATGAATTGCTTGTTTTCTAGTATTATGGTTGCAATATGTCACCCGTTTCCTTGTAATTCAAGAAATAAAAAGACTTGAACTTGATTAACAAAAGATTTTATGTATAAATTTAATTGAAGTTAGAAATAGGAATGATTAAAAGTAAAAAAAACAACCATGAAATTTAGCTAGTTAATTTGCTACGTCAAATACTTATATAGATACATACATACATACATTATACATACATAGGCACAACTTAATAATAAAGAAAGAATTTGTTTTAGTTGAACAAGGCAATGTTTATGAAGGGTTAAAGTTTGTACGGTGGTTTTTTGTTTAGAACTAAATGGTTTTAAAGTGGTTTATGGTGCTAGTGCACTGAATCTGACTTTGTTGATTATACCTAAAGTCCACTAGTCACTTAAATGAAGTTGATCTTAAAAAAATTAAAGTCCGCTTGTTGAGATAACAGTCTCTTCATAATTCACTATACAACATAACCGTATCACTTTCTAATAAAACTTGAATTGTGTCACTTCTTAAGAAAGAAAATGATAAATGAAAGACATGGGCATATCACTTCTATCACCATAAAGGTGTCACTATCATTATGAAGGATACGTGTGTGTAATTCACATAGCAATTCATAACTTGTAGCATTTTAGAAGGTTGGGTAAATGTACTTCATGTCTCGGTTTATACTTGATGGAATCCCTCACTACACTTCAAGAGTTCAACTTGTCACAATAATAAAATCTCCTCCTTTCATACTATACGATAAGACTGACTATTAAACCATCTATGTGTTGACTTAGTAATCGTTGAACTGTGTGTGATATATAGTTTCAGATTGTAGATCTGTATATGACCATGGTAAGAAGATCCTGATGGACTAGAGAAAGAAGATTTGTTTCATTGTTCATTTGTTTGTTAAGCTTAGCGACAAGGTAATTACATGATATACTATTATTAAAAGACTCCACTTCTAGAGTTCTAGGTACTTTGTGTGCCCCTTTTTCCCGATCGATTCCTTTACTTTGTGCCCCTTCTGTTCTTTCCAACGAATCAACAGCCATCACCGCTACCGGGGTACGGTCTGTTTTGGCACAGTGAAGTAATTTTGATGGTTTACTGTTTTCTGGTTGTAATTAGATGACAAGATATTTAATTTTGTTTCATTTTTTTGTATGCTTGTAATCGTTAAGACTGTGTTATTGATATATTCTACATATTGCCTTTGTAAGACTGGAATATAAAACAAGCTTTTGGACATATATTTCAGAAACCATAGTTGACCAAATTAAAACAGTCAAACACTTTGACTAATTAAAAGTTGAATACGAAACAATGTTTAGTGGCGGTTAAAAAAATTTAAGATGAAACACCCCTTTGTTCTTGGAAACCAAGACAAGTGCAACCTAAAAAAATTTAAGTTGAATGGCTCGTAAACCGCCATTTCATCGTAGAGCTCACTGAAACTAAAGAAAAGTTAACACGGAAGCTGCAACGTCGTTTTTGAGACCCACTCTCAGTCTCACCTGGCGGTTCAGATGAAGTTCATTGTTGACTTTGTGAATAGCCAATTAGCCGATTCACATGTCAAGTGCCTTTTTGGAGCTCAAACCAAGTCGGGTTAATAGATTCTACCAGGACAGAACTTTATGAATGGAATCAATCGCAAAAGTGAAAATTCAAACCTGCACAATCTAACTCTTAATTTGTATTATTGTACATATTTCAGTTCATATACCGCTATATATGACAAGTAGCAATTAATATGTATACATATGTCAGCACCTCCCATGTTTTAGATAGTCTGAATTTATGACTTGTAAACCACAAAATGGAGACAAACCACCTTCGGTTCATCGTCAAACCATCATAAGAACAAAGTGCGTCCACAAGCCTTAAAAGACAAATGAAAGAATAGTGGTACTTACAACCCTTCAGCCATTCATACATCTTTGGCAAATGACAAGCCCACCGGGTATGGCCTGCTAAATCTTGATTTAGTGTTGTCTTGATCTTTGTTTACCTTGGTGCTGATTTTGGTCAACACTGGTTTCTCTTTTGGGCCGGTTTCAATAGCATCTGTAAGAAACTGAAGGCCCTGAACGATTCAAGTGCAGAATGTCAATGATATGTATAATTAAAATGAGAAGCAGAAAAATGTTCAAAGATGTCACAAACCTTTAAAGAAGACTCCTCGAATGTAATTTTTGAATGCTCTCCTACCCTAGCTTCAATATCCTATTGCATGTTGAAACATGTCATATGAGATCAAAGTATTTACCAGCAAGAAACCAATGCATGTCTCAGATCTTGTATGATTCACATAGTAATTATATTAAACCCATTTGGCCCACACGTGTTCAGGTAATAATATGCAAGGCCTATGGCCTAGTAACCTAGACGCATTAGTGATTTCCCTCCATGAAAGTGGTGTGGGTGCAAAACCATGCAAGTGCATGGTCAGGTGGTGTTAGGAAAACAACTGATGTTCAAAAAAAATATGCAAGTGACAAAAACGAGGAAGCTTTAGAGATACACCGAGAAACTAGAGATGGCAACATGGGTTGATCGGCCGTTTCGGTAACAGGTCCTAAGCAGTCCAGCTGGGCAAGAATGTGTAGACCCACACACTTTTTTGGCCAATTCTTAATAATTAATAGTTAATTATGCTTATAATAGTAAATTTCCATATTTTTTAATAAAACGTCTTAGAAAGTTGCAACAAAACTCAACTTAGGATAACTTTCCATCTGTTATACCCATTCCCATTGCAGCTAACCTTTTTGTTTGACCAATCCATTTGAACATTTTAATATTCCAAAACAACACATTTAAAAGTGCTTGATTAGTTTTGCATCAAGCTCCCAAAAAGTCTTCTAATATAACTCATAGTCCTCTCAACAGGCTTACAAACCAGATAACGAAATAATTAAAAAGACAAGTGAAATCCCAAATAAATACACAAAATATTTATTAAAAGAATATGTAAAATCCCACCCTACCCTCCTCAGATCCTACAAATAGTTTGACCATGTGTGGGATCTACTGGGTATGTTTGTTTGTTTGTTTAATAATAATGGGCAAACTTATAAGCAAGTAAACTTTCTAGTGTAGAGAAAAGATTGTAATATTCTTGGGGGCAACCAAAATAACAGTGTGTTGCATAAGCAAGTTTATACAATTATACCAAATAAGAGAGATTATAATTTCTCACCTTGAAAAGCTTAGCATTTATCCCATCTTTAATCCCTCCAGCTACTTGCATTAAATAGTAGAGACCTGAATTGGTCATATCCTGTTGGGCAAAAATCAAGTACAGTAACCTATAAATCTTTCATGAAATAAATACAACAGAAATAAACATAATCTTGATTGGAAAAATTCTCACCTGCTTTCCTTCAATAAGATCAAGCTTTCCTTCCTGTTCAGCAATAGAGAACAAAGAAGCAAAGTTTCAGATTTGTTTTTTTTTAAAAAAACAACGTGAAAACTTACCAATCCGGCCATCATTTGATGAATCATATCGATGTCATAACCTATCTGATTAAGATTGGACTTCACATCATTTACCTGCATAAAACTTATATTAGTGTACAGATGGCACTCTCAATCCATTTACTTATAAATGGGTCAACTTGGGTTCTGTACTTTTTTTTATCCCTAACACATGGATAATATAAATTCTTTAGCTAATACAAAATTGGGTCAGATGGGTACGAGTGTATGACAAGTCAAAACTTGCCCAATGTTCAATTTTGATGCATACAACCTCCCAAATTGCTATACACAATTACACGTAAAATTATGTTATAGTTTTCTTAATTATACTTGATGTGTTAATTATTATAAGAAAACTACAAGACTCGATAAGAAGGGTTTTGGTCAACCCAAGCCAACACAATCCAACCTGCACAAAAACATTATATGTCATGATTTGTTACGCAATCAACCCATTTAGCCACCTCTAAATAGAACGACAGAAATCAGTTATCTACATGATGATAAGTACACATATAGATGATGATAAGTACACATATTCTTAGCTTGTGTATAAAAATGAATGCTTTTCAAGACGGACAAATATGATGAATATCTAAAATAGAAAGAACTATCTTACATCATCTGCAATCAGTTTAGTTACTTCCTTCTGCTCATCTAATTTCCAGTCCAGGTTTTCTAGTCTTTTTGATAGATGTCTCTTCGTAGACTACAGATGCAATCAGAAAAAAATGTTATTGACAAATACTAACAAGCAAAAAAATTAATTATAGAAATACAAAAAAATTAATTATAGAAATACAAAAAAAGCAACAATCTATAAACAAAGTACTACTCACAACTAATGCCTCAGATACATTCTCTAATTGTTTTGAGACCGTTGATACAGCATTTGCCATATTGTGCTTAGTTACGAACATAACATCAGAGAAAGACAAGCCCTGAAAATAATAAACAGAAACTGAAATTAACTGCAACAAAACATGCATCAATCTGAGTAAATGGAAATACATCCAGTCAAACGATTTTTTGACTTTTATAAGCAGTATTGATCTTACCTTCCACCACATATAACAATATCCCATTGCTCCTAGTGCAGCAGCTGGCATCAAGTAAGATGAGTAGCCCCCTGTGTGTAACATATATGGGAAAAAAATAATTTCTAAGCATATAGGAATCGAGCTCAAAATCCACATAATCAGTAAGGGACATTGCAGTTAAACCAGAAACAATTAACTATAAATGGCAGTTTTACATTTTACATATTACATGTAAAAGTTATAGATCTTGGTTTTAAACGTACATCAAGTAAAAAAAACAGGCACGAGATTCTGTTGTTTTGTTCACATTAGGTGTTATTATCTTCATCGCACCTTTTATGAGATAAATGTTTGATTAGAGGTGAAATGTAAGTTATATAAGATGGTAGCAAGATTTACTGTGAATACACAAGCTGATCGTAACATGAAGGCAGACACTTGGATGATATATGCACATATAAACGCATAGAAAGGGTAGTATACCAAGAATGAGAATTTTGGAGCTTAAAAATTAAAAGTAAAAATTTGGGCTTATGCTGTTATTTGTTCCTCTAGAAAAGTAATGTAATGTATGATGATTTATACCTCAACATGGATTAAAAACATAAAGTAACATTATAAATATCTACCAAGAATATCCTAAATAAAGCATGAGTAATAAGCTCAAAAATGTATAAAATGAGTTCAAGTGCCTTACCACTTGAACTAGAATTTCCGTTGAAAATGGTAACAGGCTTGGAGAGGGACAATTCCCGGATCTCTTGTGCCAATTGTCGAATCTGAAGAATGATTGGGAATGAAGTGAGAAAAAAGTAAGCACATAATAATAAAAATAATATGCATGAATCATGTGTCCTTGACATCATATGAAAAATGCTACCCCCAACCAAAAATGATTATTGTTTGTTCCGGTGACTATTTGTAAACAATTTCTAGGGTGTACCCAATGCTTGACTTAGCTCCTGCTTTGCGAAAGGTCCAAGGACGGTCCGGATACCTGTGCAAACCTTACCCAACACTTAGTGCCAGAGGTTGTTTCCCACAACTTAAACCCATGACCTCAAGGTCACAACGTTGCAACCATACTAGTGGCTCCAAGGCCCACCCTCATTTGGGAACAATTTCTAACATTTGCTATTATACTTTATAAGCAGTAAGTACAATATACCAACATAGCACATGTGGTCGTAATTCTTTAAGTAGTTTTTCAAATACCTGTGCTGCAAGAGCGGCACTATCATACTTTCCAGGTTGCATTTCAATTTCATTAACACCCGTCATCAACTCCTGGAGCTCTGATAATATATCCGAGAGTTTTCCACTCCTCAAGATAACAGAACTAGTCAGACCTATTCAGCAAGAGAAAATATAATACATGAATGTCATTAGATGGCATATACAAAGTCCAAATATGGCAACATAGCTACAAAAATACTACAGTAGCCTCTGTATGATATTTTAATCAAGCAGCCCACTTTTGATGCTCATCATACCAGCTTTTCTGAACTACCAACAGAAAGATCATACAGAACAGGTAACTAAATTAGGCAACAAATGTTACCAACAGCGATGATGACATTACTTTACAGTGTTTAACATGATCACGAAAACTAAAGAAAAGAACATCACAAACTAATTACACACGTTTTTTCAATCTAAGCAGCCAATACCCTAGCTTCAACATTACATACTATAGACAGATCAAACAGAACATAAAGCTAACAACACAAACAAGTTTAGTATTCCGGAGGCTGTTAATCTGTTATACTCATCACCTCTGTCTCAGCCGACTACTATAGTCTATACAATCATCATTCAACGGAATTTCTCTGTAACCACCTCCAGAAGCAACAAACCCTAAATTTCAACCGTAATTCTTATTAAACATAAATTCTAACAAGGATAAACCCTAAATCTTCAACAAATGTTAACGGAACTCAGTACCGATTAGAACTAGAACGTTGTTAAACATTTAACAAGATGAATCTAGAATCATAAGAGTTTGGAGTTGTAGGGTTAATAGAATAATTAAGCAAATAAAATGCTAAAAAAAACCTGCTCCGACGAGGATGAGAACTTTGGAGGTGCTAACTCCGGTTTGCATCGCCATTGTTGATGAATTTCAAACTTTCGATCGGTCGGAGACGTCCGTCAGGTTAGAAAAGAACCAAGATGTGTTCAATTGGAATATTATGATTTACGGGATGATATCCGCCAATGTGATCCCGTTGAAGTCGTTCTTTCGAGAAAAAAAAGCTTTTATTGTTATTATTTTTATTTTTGAGTTTATGACTTTATTTTATTTACACATGTAAACATTGTGGTCCGGTGGGGTTTTGGCTTGGAGAGCGGCTACACCGTCACAACGTGTACGTTGTGGTGCTAGGGGTCGATCAAATGTTAATATTGTTTTTGGGTGGTTTTGTGTTACACGAGATTTTTTTATAATGTAAAATTTAAATGAGATGACATATTTTGATTGGATGATAAGTTTAGTACTTTCAAATGTTTTGCTTCTATTTTTCATCTCACACAAATGCTTTTCGAAACGCCTAACTTAATTGTTGGTATAATAAGAAACACAAAAGACAAATAAAAGATCAAGATGATTTAATTACTCAATGATTTTTCTAGTAAATAAAGCTGCAGGTTACAATACTTAAAATAGGAGAAGAAATGCATAAAGTATGCAACTAACTAACGGTCACAAGGCCACAAGGGGAAGCCTATTGACCGGTTATTCAGCAACCACCAACTAAAATAAATGACCCGTGATAAGACGTTCAAAAGCATCCATGCACGACTTGAGCTTCTACATCAGCACTAGTTTGAATCATTCATCGTCATTAAACAAGGTACTAGAAACTATAGCGACATCTTGTGCTATATTATGCATAGTACTTACTTCAAAGCATGTGAAAATTGTAACTCTTAACTGGAGTTTATAGTTGAAGTATTTTATAATAAAAAAACTTTACCATAGATTAACATCTAATTTTATCAAAACTCTTGAATAAACCTTTATTATGAACTAAGTTGGATCAATCCATCACACACAACAACCATAAACTTAAACATATCACACAACAGAACGTGATAATCATGATTAACAAGTTCATTTACCACCAAACACCTTAGTATGTTTTGTTTCTTAAAAACCTTAGTGCTAAAATCTATTTCCTTCACATCTCATATAACAGTGCTTAAAAAAGCAATAAATATTGTTTCAAATCCACTTTTGTGATGACTACTGACTTTGGGTTTCTAACCTTGCCTTATGTGCACGACTACACAAGAGTGCAAATTTGATCTGATCTAGCTTTAAAAAATCAAATCAAGTCGTGCATCAGTGCAACGACACAAAAAAAAAGCTCTCACTAGTTGATCCAATCCACAATCTTTTTTGACCCAGTTTTTCAATGTTGCAATTAAGCTCACCAAACCAACATATTCGTAGTTCTTGACTGCATAATAAAATCGATTAAATAGATAGTCAAAACATTTTAATGCATTTAATATTGCTTGACTAGTTCGAAATTCTTCACGAGCGATGAAAGCTACTTTTGGTCATGTCTATAAGAAGAAAAGGAGAGAATTTTTTTTGCTCATGATATACATTGTACGAATGATAGAACTTTCTAAAATTCGACAAAAGAAACCAGAAAACATTACGATGATCATGGGCGAATCAATTTGAGTTTGTTTTAAGTGAATTGTTTCAAAATAACCTTCAACCAAATATATGTATTCTTTTGTGTCAGTTCTATTGCTGCTTATGTTTGTGTTGTTAGATATATACTTATATCCGAACAATTTTAAAACAAACTATGACATTGGGTTTGTGCACTAACATGTGTTCTTTTAAGAAAAATGACAATTTCTTTTTTATACAACTAATAAGAAAACAGAAAAAGAAAAACAATATGTATCAATTAACATACAACCCGAATAAAAGAAAAGCTACATCAATGACCAACTATAACAATTTCAGGCGTGTCATCAGCTTCCGCCCTTTCAGCATATTTGTCGTCTTTGGTGCCTTCAACGATTCTGGGTTTCTTTCTGGACGGAGTAATGACACAATTAGGGTCCCCCGGGTCACATGCAGGGCCTGCAGCAGCTACAATTTCTAGAATTAAAACAGAAGATATCAGCAGAATTGTAAGGCAAACAAAACCCATCTTTCCCATTGTGTGCTTATGTTTTTCAAAAAGTAATTTTTTTTAATTGTGAAGAATAAGAGTGAGAGTTTATGAGATGTATTTTGGGGTTAATAATGACTTAAAAAAATTGATGGTCATTAAACTTCAATTACATTTAATGGTTTCCCGGAAAATTTGATAACCCAAAACACTCGTTTTGAAACTTTAGTTGAGGTATCAACTTATTAACCATTGAATTTATTATTTTTTCCAAATTGTTATTCTTGTACGTATATGCGTGTGTAACAAAAATGTAAATGTAAATGTAAATATAAAAACACCTAGGCGTTACCGAGGAAGACCCTTGTCACCATTTCAAGTTAAGAAAACTTCAAATTTTGATGCCTAACAAATGTCCTATGCATAAAGTTTCCGCCTTGGGTGATATAGAACAGTCTGAGCAGCAATCAAACTTGGTGAGTTGTCAAAGCTAGATTCCTTGCAATCCAAGTCACCGACACCAGGTCGTGGTAGTGGTGGAGATAATAGTTGCTTAACCTTATCAGCTGCCAAAAGATGTTCTTCCCTAACTCCTTCGTTATGCATTAGTTCCCTGATCATATACAAGAAATCAGATTGTTATTGGGAGAATATAATTTATATAATCATACTTGATGAGTTGACATTTTAGATAAAATCAGACAGGATCTTACATTAGCAACGATGCAAGTTTCCTGGGAGTGCATTCACGAAACAGGGCTTCGGGAATTACAGGGGAATTAAGAAGGATATTAGGCAGGGAGATGTAAGGTATTTTAGCTTTATAACGTATGATCCACTCGGTCAAGAAATGGGCCCGATAAGCTACAACACAGGTAATCGGGCAAGCTGCAACTCCACAGCCACTGTTCCTGATGTGCATAATGCCACAGTGCTTGCCTGCATAACATAATCGTCACACTCTATTACTTTATAATCAGTTTGTAAACATGAAATCGATAACAAGAGCATACATAAAGATTTACATGATATATCATCTTACTGAAATATTTTTGTATTCACTTCTGAATAATGAGAAGCATCACTTACACTAAAGGCATCATACTTTGTATGTGATGATCCTCCTGGAACCAACACCACGGGTGCAGCCCACTCGTTGATGAACTTTTTGATGTAGCATTCTACATGTCCGTTAGGTGCCACGTGGATTGCTATAGTCGGGTCTTTAACAGAGTCTTTTAAAAGATTAATGGTTTTTGAATAAATGGGAAGCATACGGGTCACTTCTTGTAATCTGCTCCCAGGAAGCAAGGTAAATATTGTCGAACCTAGTGTCAAAAGTGGATACACATTTTAGCCAGTAAACAAAAATACTGAATATGAGATCAATTCAAGCATTCACAGAAAGAAAAACAAGTAGGAATATCTTTGGGAACTAATCAATGCAACTGGGCTTTTTTGGGCTGGGCTGGGCTGGGCAGTGTAATTTTGTGAGTTTAACTTGTTAGTCATTCACCTGAAGAGATTCCGTATTCACTCCGGAACAAGTCGGCATTTCCTTGCACCTTCCACCCCTTTTCTGTTGTAATCTTTCACAATAAAGTCAAAAGTCATGGCATGGATTATGTGAAAATTAGCAGATCAACTGGATATTCAGTGTGACACATCCATACCGAAGAACATAACAGGCATTAATAGAAAGAATAAACTTGAGATAAACTGTACCAAATTCAGCTCCAGAATATCTTCTAAAACAGGATGACCGACAAAGGTTGCAGGCACTCCATGAGATATGCAGATTTCCTCTTCAAATGGTAAGATGCACAAGACATGATCCACAAACTCAGAAAGCCCATTGAGTCTTTGTTCACCCCCTTTCCAGGCCCAGAAAGATGGTGCAACGTAATGAAAGTGTAAAGGTGCATTAGGTCCTTGTTGGCAATATCTAGCTGCAAAAGACATTCCCCCATTGTCCTACATCATAAATATTATATATAAGGAAATTTGAAGTACGTGTTGAACAGGAGGAGGATGGTCAGAAAATGAATTACCCTTTAACTGTTTTAGGAGACGAAAAGAAAACCCTTTGGAGTCGATTGTCACAACAACATGTGGATGAAATGAGATTGCAGCTTCAACTGTTTCCTTCAGTCTAACCTGGAAAAATGAAGTTACATAATATAACAGGTTGAGTGATACTAATATGTGATCCCTGCTGCTTCCATTTTATTTAGTGAATTATAATAACAGATCTATATTCTATTTCAGGTATTTGTGTATTTATAAAATAAATTAGTTTCTACGTTTTTAAGGAAAGAACTTCACACTTTAAAGACTTTTTGATGTCGAAACCTATTATCCAAATAAAAAAATTCATATGATTTGGTTACTGCTCACCGATATATTTCGTTTAAAGCAGTAAGAAGTTGTCAATTTTTCATTACCACTTTTATTCGAAACTTCAGGATATAATCATTAGCTATTGAGTAACATTGTACTTCTTCATTATGAACAGAGGGATCATCATACATGTAAACAACGTAAAAGACAAAGGGGGTGTTAAATCAATACATCTTCACAATTGCTGAAGGCAAAGAAAGTGCAGAAACATACTTGCAACTTTTTTAGATGTGGCAACAACTCCCAGATCCCCATCACAGCAATGTCTTCCATAGGGAACAGGGATTTCAATCCTTGCTTTGTCATCATAGATCTGATAAGTGACAAAATCAATTTATGTGCTTAATTAATAAAAGATGGTAAAGAATAAATGCAAGAATCTGATGCACACACAATGCATGTTGTGCATACTAAAAAACTGGGATTTCATGAACAACTTTGGAGGGGTCGTTGCAAAAAGAGCCTGATAGCTAAAATCCAGTCAAACTGCTAAAGTGCTACGTACAACATATTTTCAGGGAAATACAAAGCAAAGTAAGTAAGAACAACCAACTGATTAGTGAGAAAACCATATTCATCATCTATCAAGTATCAAGCAAACTATATCATTAATCGTGAAAAAAAAAGTCCACACCGTAACGAGGAAACAAAATCAAACAGTCTGAATAACTAGATTGAAAATATATAGTCTACTTAGTACCCATCAAACAAAATCAGGTACAGGTATAGTTTAAGGTAAGAAAACTTAAATAAATGTAAGGTGAATACATGGCTATAAAACATTACCCTCCAACACACCAACACGTATAGGGTATGGTGAAAGTTTCTTCAGTGCAGCCATCAGACGAGAACCGATTGCATCTCCAGAAACCTCTCCTGCAACTAAAAAGATCCTCAATTCCCCATCTTTGGAAGCCAGATCAACTGCAGCTTGGCTAAAGTGGAGAATATCTTCTCACTGTCGGCAAAAAGAGCAAAGTGGATCTTCTATTTGAATTTTGGGTAATTTTAAGTAGCATTATGACGCTTACTGCACAACAGAACTCAGATTAATCGAGACTAACATTATGATAACAAAATACAGGAAGCTAATAATGAGTTATCTTCATCTTCAAACAAATTTAAATTGCATCTTGTATGAACTACGAATAAAGGAAAACTAACATCGTTTCTGGTACCAGAATACAGTAATCGATCAACATAAGCGATATTTACTTCAATTGGTGTGCGTTACAGTTACAGCTCTTCTTTATAAACAGAAGTATACATCCTCTCATAGTCAAAATTGCAAAAGTATTTAAAAAAACATTGATTTCAAAGCTGAAAACTAACCTGAAGGATGCAAGATCGGTATAGACTGCGGTGGCCGGGAGTTCTAGCAGGTGATTGAGTGTTGAGTGTCGATGATTATTCAGAAAGATCGATTTAGGGTTTAACGAGGGGACTGAGATTGGACTGTCCACTCCTTGGTAACGTACCGAAAAATATCGATACCGAAAACGATTAAAAGTAAAAACCGAATATTGTATCGACTTTGTAGGTTAGATATCGGTCGGTAGCGGTAGCATTGGAAAACGCATTACTGGTAATGGTAGCAACAGTGTTCGGTTGATTTAGGTTTCTACTCGATAAATGTTGCTCAAAATTAGCTACTTGAAGAAAGAGCGATACAAAAGACACGTCTGGTTCGTCCCATGAGTAATGTAACTTTATTTTTTTTATATCTTGAGTCCTATAAACTGCAACCAAAGATAACTTAGATGGCCCTAGAGTCTGAGCTCCGAGGGCACTCCGACACTCAAGTCAATATGCGTACAAGATGTATCAAACATAAGCATATATGTGTGAGAGTGTGAATGAAGATAATGAGTATGAGATGTTAAAGTTGAAGAAAACAAGTAGATGATATCCTTTGGGAGAGTAGAGAGTTATGAATGATTGTGTGTCGTCTTTTACTTGTTGATGTAAAGGGTTTCCAACATAAAATTAATTAGTATCATTTGTCTTTATAATTGATTTTGATATTTTGTCATTCTTAACTGCAAATTGCTCTTACATCTTTGTCTGACTCGAATTCTAACTTTATATGGTTTGTCGTCTCGTGTTCTGTTCATATTCCTTTGCAATTAATGAATGTCTTCCTTCCTTGTTAAGACTCCTTGCTTTCCTTTGTTTTCATAAAATTCCTAAGTGTTGAACTCGAGTTTTTACTTCTTCCTTTACCGGGCCGCGACTTGGGGTAGCATCCATGCGTTAGCCGCGACTAAGGGTAAACATTCCTTATTCTTTGTATCCTTATATGTGGTGGTAGGGTTATAAGAAAGACCCATTGTTTTATCTAATCGAGTTGGGGGATGTGAGTGTTGAGCCGCGACTGGGGTCCTCCCTTGTGCCAGCCATGGTCGGGGTTCTATGCTTCATTATTTGCATATCTCTAAACCTGTTGAGGGTTTGGTTATGAACACAATTGAGGTACACCTTCTTGAGCCGTGGATTGGGTTGCCTTATTTTGACTAGTTCCATTTGTTTAGCATATCTATACTATCACACCATGCTTAATCCTTTTGACCATGATTGTGTTGTGTTTCCAGGTGGTACCCCAACACTTTTGGTTGTGGTAATGTATTTCACACTATTGTTACTTTACTCATCAGTCGCGAATTACCATGGTTGTGATGTGCCAGTCGTGGTTTAAGGGCATTGTTTATAAGTTAGAGTTGCGATGTTGTATCATATTTCTGATCACGGGGGTCGTACCCCATCAATGAAAATGTCTATTGTCTTGAACAATAAACAAACTCCAAGGGCAACAAAGTTCCACGGTGTAACATTACAATGAATTCAATATTTTTTTTTCTATTGAAAGACAATATGTTAAGAAAAACGCAATTTATCAAAGGGTTAAGCAATGGTCTATTAAATTCTCTACCCACACCTTATGGTACATCTTCATGGTGGTAGTGGATAGGCTAAGTATGCCATTGTATGTTAATCATGTGTTCAAACTTTATGGTTGCTCTGATAATGACTCGATCTTTTTAGGTAACTTTTGAAAAGTATTACGCGTGTTATGTCAACTACATACCATCTCTAGACGGATGGTCAAACAGAATACCTTAATTGTTGTTTAGAGACTTATGACGCATAGTTTAGAAAAAAACCCAATCTTTCGCATAGAAGGCTAACCTCGTTGAGTCCTGGTATAATACCACGTCTCATATATCCATTAAAATGTCACTCTTTGAAGCACTTTATGTGTATCCACCCCCAATACATATATTACTTACATTTTTAAAGGAACGGTGACGACTTGTGTGGATAAAATGTCATGTCACTGAGAGGCAATGATTGAGTTACAAATAAGTCCTTACAAATCGCCTAAAACCGTGTGAAACAACTTTCAAACATCCACATGTCTAAACGACTATTTGAAATTGGCACATGGGTTTATGTTAATTGCATCCTTATAGCCAGACTTGACTATGGAGTACTAAAAACACAAAACTATCTCCAAAGTACTTAGGCCATTCTTAATCATTAAAGTGTTGAACCAGCATTGTGCAAATTGGATTACCTCAAGAAGCTATATACATAATACTTTTCAAGTTTCTCTCTTGAAGAAAGCATATGGTCCATCATTGCAGATTGTTCCTCTACATAATGACCTTCGTTATATACAGCCTATGGTAATGAGTTAAATCAGCTTAGCTAACCAAATAAGGTCATTAAGTTGTTAAGCCACTTGATTGTACTTAAACCAGGAAAGCTTATTGTTGAGTATTAAAGTCTTGAAAGTTAAAAAGAGTAAGTAAATAAAGCTTAAAGGAGCTGTAAAAGTTTCTTGACAATAATAAAAGGCATTCAAGTAGTAAACGTCTTGTGTTTTAAATTCTTCTTCATCGTTTTGTTTTCATATCTCAAAATGCCATCAGAACCGCTTAAATGACTATTCGGTTTTCAAAACATTGATAAATATTATTGTCACTTCATTTTCTCATTTTAGCATCACGTTTCCTTTTGGGGCGTTGGTCATGTTGTTAACCTAAATCTTGTATCTAGTTTCCTTGAAGATCAATCATTGTTGTGGATGACACACTTTTAGATAATTATTAACGTTTGAAAGATACCACTAAGATTACAACCAGAGTTACGTTACAAGGGTGATATTGCTTGAACACAATAACATCGAATCAGAAACTCTGTCAAGTCAAAAAAACATGTTTAACACATATTTTAATCTATAACTCATAATTCTTCGTTGCTGTCCGGAG
This sequence comes from Flaveria trinervia, assembly GCA_025506515.1. Taxonomy (NCBI): domain Eukaryota; kingdom Viridiplantae; phylum Streptophyta; class Magnoliopsida; order Asterales; family Asteraceae; genus Flaveria; species Flaveria trinervia. The sequence continues at coordinate 12,196,691 of CM046448.1, forward strand.
TTGCATCACCCATAAGTTCTTCCAGGGAAAATTCATCTTCTTCAATGATCTCTCCATCTTTACCATCCCAAGGTTCGGTCTTCACTATTGTCGGTGTTCCTTCTAATGGTAGGGTGCCCTTTCCTCCCAGTCCAGCGACTTTCACAAACTCTCTGCCAATTCAAACATATAGTAATGAATGATCTCACTTGATGATTTCAAGCATTAATTGGTAAACATTATACTTTGTATCTATGTTGATGTCTTTGACACTAATAAATATCGGATAAAATGTGCAAGTATATGTGCAAGTGTTAAATAGGACAAGAATGCAATACAGCAAAAAACATACATGATCTGATCTCGTTCAAATGCGCTTCGTAGTGGGGCATATGCACCTTTCTTTATGTTTAATGCTACCAAAGCCGGATATCCATAACCTCCAACACCAACATTCTTCTCTAGTTCAGGCTGTTTACCTGCAGCAGCCCAGACATAGCTGCCCCAAGATTTGACAAAATGAACATTTATCATCTCCATAAAAACAATCAAATTTAATAGCTTAAAAGAAACGGATAATTTAATATTGTACCTGTATGGACTCCTTTTGAACTTTTCTGCAATAGATAGTAGTGTTTCTAGATACTTGTTCCTTCCCTCTGCCTTGGAGTCCAAAATGTCGGGGAGGAAGGCAACAAAACATATGGCTGCTGAACCACATTTCTCTTCCATTACATCCTACAAGGGGAATATGATATTTTAACCACATTTCTCTTCCATGTGGCATACTTTTAATGCTGTTTTTTCATGATTTTTGAGGAATGAAAAGGGAACATGTGAAATTAACTAAAGATTTGACAGACTTACTGGGCTAGTCAACTCGGTCACTTCAGGAGGAGCGACGTTTGTTTCTAGCTGAACAAAGGCAAATGACTCAATTGCTGAGGCAGTTCTTGCTCCTTCATATGTGATTGGAGTATCTTTGTCTGCACCAAACACCAAAATAGTGGGGAAACCTTGCACGTTATATCTGCTCATTAAAGACTGAAACCCATAATCCATTAGTAAAAGATGAAGAAAGTTATAAATGATGATAATAAGGTGAAAAACTAGTTTAACACCAAGAATCCAATTTCAAGATTACCTTCTCATCATCACCATTAACGTGACCAAGCTTAACCTTCCCCTGTAAGTTCTTTGCAGCCTTCTTCCATTCGGGAGCAAGCTTCTTACAGTGTCCACACCTGAAGATAAGACATGTGGAGAATCTTCAAAAAGTGTAGCAGTCATTTACTCATTTTCAATATATGAAAACCACCAAATAAAATGATAGGATATAAAGTAAAACAATTCTTAAATGTGTTGAAGGTGAAAGCTAGCGGGACTGCTCTGGTTGATGAAAAGTGTGCCTTATTCGATAAAGTCGCTTATAACTACTGTTTTCATTAATGAAATCACTAGTATTCTATTTTAGTGGTGCCTTGAGCAACTAACACATTAAGATATATTTCAAAGCCTAAATATTAAACATGGGTCACATTAACAATAAACCATTAATTGAATAACAATCAAGTAATTAAAGAAACTTGTTTTGTCTGCAATATTGAGACCGTAAGAGCATTGGCAGAATCTATGCTAATTAAATCACTCAAGAGCAGTGTAATTACCAGGGTGCAAAGAATTCCACCATCCATAGATCTTTGCTTTTAACAACCAATTCATCAAAATTTCGTGAATTCAGTTCGACTGATAAACTTGGTTCTGATTTCTCACTTGATCCTCCTGTCGCTTTTCCATTTAATCTGTCCTTGAGGAGTGCCTTGACCTGTGCACAATAAACAAGCCATGAATACTTCAACCATTACAGCATGCATTTAGAAACTATACATGACAGGCGCAAGATGAGTCTTCAATCAGTGAAAGAACTGTTAATTGATACTCTTCATATCAAACTTTAATGTCAGGGTATAATTTGTAATGAAGGAGGTTGTGAATGAAGGTGAGTTTTAAAATAATTGACCAAGATTTTAATAATATTCTTGCTAAATTGTAGAGCATCCTAACAGTTTTTCCGCTACCATGACAACAGATATCGTCATACATAAACAAGAAAGATAACAAATCTATAGCATATGTCAAACATTAATTTCAATATGATAACCTGTTGGAGCGCAAATTCTGCTATAGGTTTTGCTTCCCTAGCACCTTGGTAATCAACAGGAGGTTTTCCAGGCACAAACACTTTAATTGTTGGAAATCCTTTGATACCATATTCCTGCATACGGCAAATGACAAAGAGTTAGATATGCATGAATTGCCATACAAACAGATACTCAAAACAAAGAAATTTGAAACAAAGAAGCATCTAGCTGGTAACAAGAGACAATCATAGAACAGTAATAATATCAATAAAAGAACATATTGGCTATACAGTTTAAGCCCTACATAAGCAATGACCAAACCTTTATTACACATCCCTAGTGTTTCTACCAAACAAAAACAAGCGTAGTCAAGTTTACGATTACAAATGTCTTAACAGACTAAGCCACCATCTAACAGCTGTTAGCTCAAAGTTTACATCTAGACCAGTTTAAAACTATCTCTAACAAGAAAGGCTTTCCATTGCAAACAGTGAACTTGTAGTAATATTGCAGACCCTCAGATGTCTAATGTATGGTACATGTAAATTAAATGTACCTCACTGAGAAGGGAAGTAAATAGGGTCCTAATATTAACACACACACCCTCATAAATCGACACCCCCTTATATGCCTCGTATGTGCTGAAACAAGAAAAATTCAGGTCAGAGATAGGCCTATACGACGTGTGTAGCAAAATTCGACACCGAAGACAGGGAAAAGTTCAGGGGAGCTGTGATAGTGGTTATACGCCCCATATAGGGCTATACGACCATATAAAAGTCCAAGGGTGTTGATTTATATTGGGTGGGTGTTCTAATAACGGCTCCCAAGTCTTTATTCTTCAAAAGCTAGGATACCAAATTTATAGAGCATCACACTATCAGAATTCACATAACAATTAGCTAAAGATAAAATGAACATCTCACAAAACAATCAACAAACACTAACCTGAGCAATAGCCTGGTGTGCATCAGCATCAATAGCTGCCACCGTTACCACACCTTTCAAAACAGAAGCCACCTTCTCCCACGTCGGAGTCAAAGCCTTACAATGACCACACCACGGTGCAAAGAACTCAACCAAAACAACACCATTCGAATTTACAACCTAAAAGAACACCACAATCAGTCACCAATCCAAACATTCAAACATCTCAAATTCCTTTCATGATGTCATCAACAGTCCAAAAATAAAGTCACAACAGCAATGAAACATAATCACATATAACAAATGGCATGTTATACAATTTCACTAACACCTAATCACGCGATCCAAAACATGTTCAAATCGAGCAATGGCCTGAGATATTATATTCATCATAACAATAAGATCAAATTATCGGCATTGATTGTGTTACCTTAGACTTGAAATTTGAAGGAGTGAGCTGAACCACTGGTGATGATGAACCGTAGAATGCATCAACGAGGTTTATGTTTGAATTAACTGATAATAAGAAGAAAGATATACAGATCAACAGTTTTGATGAGTGATTCATGTTTTCTTACACACACACAACACACAGTGGAGATGTAATGATCGAAACGAAGCGAAAACCTTGCGGGCGTAGAGTAGAAAAACCCCTTGTAGTGTGATACCATGGACCGGCGATACGTGTTTTAGCCAATGAAATTGCTACACGTCATCTTGCTATGTAATTTTGGGAAGGACTGACACGTGGACGAGCAAGATTGGCTGATTGAACCGGATACAAGTCTTTGTTTGAAACGTGTACGCAGGTGATTTTGTCAATCTAAGGTATTACGATTTTTTTACGATTTTTGTTCTCGAAGCTTCTCATGTATACAAACACAGAAGGTTTAAATGTAATAACTGATAAGTAAATTTAGATTAGGAGTTGTTAATGAAAAGAGTTTGTCGTTTAGTGGTTTTTAGGTATGGGTATTAACTTTTTAATAACACGTACAAGGGCTTGGATTTAATTTTTGTAAAAGTTTAACGAAAGTTAGCCTTAAAATTTGTCATAAAATTAATATCACAAGCTTCAAATTTATTACTTAAATAAATTAGCATCCAAACGTACAAGGGCTTGGATTTAATTAACTAAAACTATATATACTAATAACTAACTTTGGTGTGTATCATAAATTATATTATATGTTTTACTGGGTTGTACACATCTTTTTTTTTTTAATTTAACTTAATACTTTTATATTTTTATAATGTAATCTCAATATTTTTTTTTACTTTTAACTTTGGTTTCATATACTTTCATATGTTACATTTTTATTTTGTTTTACCTTCGGTTTAAATTTTGTTAGTTTTCATGCCAAACGTGCATGTATAGTTTAACGTTTTTTTTATTTTTTTCTCATTTAATGGCTCAGTTGCAACGTGTTGGTACTAATCGACTTACTTATTATTTTTATGTTTTACATTTTGCCTGCGTGGTGAAATATTTTTACTCATACTTTTTGTTCGTTTTATCTTTTTGTATTTATGTTTTTTAATACGAGTTTTTTAAGTGTTTGTGATCATTAATGGTGGTGTACGATCTATGATAATTGACAGTTTTACATCTCCACTGCAACGCGGGGCGTTAATCTTAGTTAACTCTAAGTGAAAAGATATTCCAGTTTTAAATGGCAGTAGAAGCACTTGTGCAAACATAACTCTTGCTAAAAGTACCTCCCATGTGCTAAAAGGGTGTTTAAAAAAATGGAACAACTCTTATCTAACGGCCTTAAACGGACGTTTATATGTCTACAATTGGTCTTAACAACGCGTTTAGGTGTTTTTGTTAAAATAACTAATATCAATCAAATCAACATAGAGTTGTATTTAGTAATCAATATGGGTGCCAACCCGTTAGATCATGTTTTTTTAACAGTTGTTAGTTGTTATAAGTTAGAAGTTAGTAACACCTAGTTAGTAATAATTTATCACTAATAATGTTTAAAACTTGGACCTACAAAAAAGACAAAGTCTTCCACCTCCCCCCTTAAACGTTAAATCATGTTTGTAAACCATTATACCAACCATGTCGGGAGAAACAATGTAAAATATGATTTACACAATTCAAATAAATACAATACTAAGTTTTAATTACTCGAGTAATGTTACTAGTGGTTTTTAAAAAATACCATCATAGGATCATATACAACTTCTTTAGCATTGACACCAAAAACAAAATCAGCATGTGCATAATCCTCCTTGTATTGTACAACAAGTTTATCGGAGTCATGATCCTTGAGACTTTTAAGCAACGTCGTAACATCTTGCACGTTGGAGAGCTCATCAGCCCCTCCATAACCCAGGTACATCGGGAAGTCTCTTGGGATGCTTCTCATGTCGTATACCGGAGGCGTGGACTGACCGTAATGCTTGTCATTGTCATCGGCATTGCCATAGTCATACATTGTTATAGTCCCCGTCCGGATCACTACATAATGTTTAAAACCATAATCATTAAACAAGCAAAGGATATGAGTATTTATAAAAATTATTCATTAAACACTACTATAATTCCCATCTAGTCATACATAGTTGAAACCGGCCGAATTGCGCAATTTGAACAATTTTAATATATAGTTTAACTATATGGCCTATTGGTGAAACCGGAGAGGGTCATCATAAAATTTTGTTTTGTACCGACTACATTTAGAAGGTCAAAGTATTTGTATATTAAGAAGACTCAACATTAATATATAAAACACCAACAATTTTATAATTTTATCATTATTATTATTATTATTATTATTATATTATTATTATTATTATTATTATTATTATTATTATTATTATTATTATTTTATATATGCATGATATTAATCATCTTTATCATTTTAAAAAATAATAAAACTAATAGTTTTAAGAATAATGGTTCAAACCGATAAAACATGTTTCAAACAGTAGAAAACCAAACCATTTTAACAGGTCTGATTGCCCCAAATATAAACGGGGCTGGTTTGAATTATTGTTTTCTAAATATATAGTTAGTGGTTCAACCTAAAGTTTGTATCAAAAGCGTTTAAACATTTCCGAACACCCTATCTTTTTCATTAAAGAGTTAGGTAATATGCTTTAGAGTTTTACTTTGAGCGAGATGGATCATGTTCTTAGTCGACGTGGATTGCGGTTCATGCTCAAGAAACTTATCGGTCATCGACGAGTTCACACAACAGTTTTGTCCTGCATTCACCATAAAACATATATTTATGCTGCTCTTTTGATGCAATAAACATTTAGTTAAATGTTGGAAATACCCGTAAATGATGTCATCAAGTTGCTACAATTGTACCAGGCTTCTTACATATAACACTTAGAAGATCAGCAACTACTTTCCTACATTCAATCAAGTAATTAGATCAACAGCGTTATGACTACTTCACATAAAATTGTCTCAAATGCTTAAAAGCATCAAGAATAACTATAATTGCTAGTTAAAGTAGGAAAAGATGCATATTTCTTACGCTCTTGGAGCAAATTCATGAAGACCCAACCAATATAAAGTCTGTTATAATAATGAAAGAACAATTAGTCACTAAAATGTCGTCTTAAAGCAAGAAAACAATGACGGATTTACCTCGCCTAAGAAAGCATTAGCACCAGCTCTTGCGAGAGCAGATGACATTTGACCTAAATAGGCTATGGGGCTAAGTAACACGGCTGATCTCAACATGTTTAAACTCTGGTCTTTTGAAAATGCCGAAAATGCGATCAAAGTTCCCTAACAGGTCATTAAGTTTTAATTTTAAAACACAACTACATATTTAGAACAACATAGGTTAATTAATCATTACGTTTTACCAAAAAAAATTGTGACACCGTTTGGCGTCACAAAACTTACCAAAGAATGACCAACATAATGAAGGTTTTGCCCCGTTTGATCGTGTACAAATTGGACTGCAGCCGGTAGATCATATGCTACTAATTCGTCCCATGACCATTCCCAATAGGCCTACAAAATAATGTATGAAATAATCTGTCACAACTCAAAAACTAAAAAAAATGATATAGATTAGGTTTTTATCAGTATATAATATACTAGTGTATACTATTGTATCGAATCATTCGTGTGATTTGTTAGGTTACATCTATGTGTATAGTCGTGTGTATATTATTGTATTGGGAGACAAACAAAAATATACAATTATTCATGTGACATGATAAAGAAAATAGACCGGATCACTAGGACTAAGCGACGTATGACCACGACTAAAATTGGTTCCACGAGTGTTTGCTATCCACACATCAAACCCGTTATCTGCCAAAATAAACCCAAGTGATTCATCTCGAGAGTTTAGAACCCATGTCCCGCCATCCTGCCAAACATCAACACATCATTATCTGTTTCAAGAGTACATTATCATATCACTTGGATTATGAACTTACCATAAGAACCCCGTGTTGTAACAACACCGGTGGCTTGTCCGCCTTTGCGCCATTGTGTCCTTTTGGAATACGTTGCATGCTAAGTATATAGCCATCTTTTGTTGTCACCTAAAACAAAACAAAACATATAGTGTTATCTACTCTAAGTACCCAACACTATTAAGCTCATAATTTCAACCCTTCCATCATGCTAAACATTAGTTAACCGTTTGACATGAAGTACCTGAATTTAAGAAACAAATGAAAATAAGTAAACTTTATGTTCCTTTAATTAAAGAATGAATATAACACATGATGTTCTGTTCATTTGTAAACATTCTTTTATGTTCATACATATAGTTAGATTACATGTTCATCCAAATTAATCTATTACTAACCAATCTGATTTTAGATTAATTTTAGACCTATTTTTATTACCAGCTCATCAACCCGTTGAATATTTGAATTGTAGAACGATTTGTGATATATGTTCATTAGTGGTTGTTTAGAATATTTGCTAACATAAACAAGCACTAATATGTTTATTTTATTAACAAACAAACACGAACAAGAAAACCGATTATTCAAGAATTTATTCATTTGTTAACTAGTATGAAAGACGACCAACAAGCCTCTATTTGTGTTCATTTTGTACTTCACGTCATTTACAAGCCTAAATGATTATAGAAAATAAACTGCAAATGGTTTTAAGGTTGTGTGAAGTTCCAGTCATATTTAAAATTATGTTATCTATAGCTTTAATAATCATATACATGTATATACTAGCTATTGATGAAAAAAGTAAAATAAAAAAAGAAATCATACATCTACGTTTGTAACATCTTACTTACCCTAACATATTTTATCTATTGTATATGATCACATATAACACATACCTTATGTTCTTCACATGTGTACCCTTGTGTCTCGATTAGCAAGCTACATATGCCAACCTGATCAACCAACGATGACGATAACTCGTCTTGACTGTTGATTGAATTCAGGTTACGTACCGCTTTAGAGATCGAGACTAAGTAAAGAAAAATAACAATTATAGTGCTAATCGTATAGGCCATATCTATTTACTTGGAACACCATTGAGTGCCATATGTCTTTTATAATGACAAAAGAAACCTTAGTTTAAAACGACAGTTTCATGGCCCCCTTGGACCATATGTTTAACCTTAACCATGTGTCTTCACTCAAGATTTCGTTGCAGCCACGGTCAAGAGAAATTTTGGATGCATAAATTATTTGATGTATATGTATATAGGTTAAATAAGGAGTCATAAAGATTATAAATTGATTAATGTAATAGATTAAAATTTATCTTTTTATAAAATTAAAAATGCATAATTTGTATATGCTTTTTTAAACATTGATTGTAGAGTCATACCTTGTAATCACTTTCTAAACTGACATATAATTCTAAGTTCATCTAAAGACTTTGAAAATGACAAGGATCATGATACCTTAGTATGAAAAATTATAAACTTTTACGAGCTTAGTGTATTTTTCGCGTCATGTTTGATTATTATATTTTAAATTATAATTTTAAAATATTTTAATCGATAGTTGACTTACGCTAACTCCACAATCAGTTACACTATTTTAATTGAATTTCAATATTCTTATTTAATTTAAATTTAAGCACCAAGGTACTTTTGACCACCCAAATTTACTTTCTTTTGTGTAATTTATTTCTAATAATTCACAAAATAATTATTCAAAGAATTTGCTTTAATAATTGCCACACGTTACATGAACTTTAATATGTAATTTAATAAAATGGTTGCAACTTTGATATGTAATTCAATATTTTGGGTGTAACTTTAATATGTAATTCAATATTTTGGGTTTAATTTTAATATGTAATTTAATTCAGAGTTTGAAATTGTGGGTGTTACAAAACTGTCTCTTTAACTATTTAATTTAATACTTCAATTATTTAAAATGTGTATACATCAGTTACTAGCTTAGTTGATAATACAAAAGCAGGCTTCAAATTGTAACCAATGCATGGTATAAAAAGAAAGCTTCTAAATCTATAGCATCCAATAAAAAATATTCTTTTGTCACTTATCGTCTTCTTAAACTATTTTTTTGACTCTTGTCATTCTTTCTATAAATCCTTACTTTATTTTCCATTCAAAAAATATTATAGTAACTAGCTTTAATAAGTCCGTATGATACACGGGTTAATATAAGTTATTTAACATCATTTATTAGTTATTTAACATAGTGCTTATTGATTAGGTCAATAGAATTTTTCTCTTACGTAACAAATCAATTATAATTGAAAATTATAATATTTGAATATACTAAATATCTAAAACATGTAAATATATTATTATAGAATAGAATGTGTTTTAATATTTCTAAAATCACGGTTAGTAATTTAGTTTGTTGCATCATAATAATAATATTCTACATTTAATATTTTTCTTACTTACCATATATATAATATATATTTAAATTGACCTTAAGGATTCAAAACCGTTTTTATTAGAACTTTTTGCAATTCTTATTTTCAAATTTTAATCAGTAATTAACAATACCATAATTACAAAAAAGTTCATTGTTCATATATCTTTTATAATTTATATGAAAATAACTTATTATTATAAAATTTACGTGTATTACATTGATAACTTAAAATGTTTTAATATTATTATGTATGGTGTTTTAATAATTCTAAAATCACGGTTTTAAATTTTATTGTTTATTAAACACGAATAATTACATTTTGCATTTCATATTATCTTTACTTACCAAATATATAAATACATAATATATGTAAATATTTAAATTTAAATTTTACAACATGTATTCAAAAATCATCCCTTCGATTCTATTTTGGGAACTTATTGCAATTATTTAAATCATTATTCAGTCAGTACTTAACTGTTACATAAATATATACTAACACCAAATTTAAATTATATTAACACTAAAATTAAAATAATGAAGTAATCAGTTATAAATCATCAACATCATTACCATAAATATATATACTTACCAAATTTTATAAAAGTCTATATAAACACATACACCTAATATGGTACAAACGCCATTGTCGATTGTCGATTACTACAAAACATCTTTCACTCCTATTATGACATTCAAGGTATGTACTATTGTATACTATTATACACATATCATTTTGAAATTTCGTTTGTCATTGCAGCCTAATTAATTAACGTTTGCTACTACATTATGTTTATTATTTTGCAAAAAAACAGAAGTAGCAAACTACTCTTCATTTCGCGACCTCGATGTATCGAGGGATGACTACACATTGAAGGTTCGGATTGTTAGACTATGGAGGCAACCAATGTTTAAAAATCCATCACAAACCTTCTCTATTGAAATTATTTTAGTAGATGAGGAGGTATTTCTAAATAATTCTTTTTTTCTTTGTTTTTCATTACTATAAAACATAATTTTGAACCTATGTTGTGTATTCTTTGTGCAGGGTAACAAAGTACAAGCAAGTGTTTTGCATAAATAGTTTTGTAGATTTGAGAGATTCCTTACTGATATGGCTACTTTGGTTATCAAGAAACCCACAATCGGTGACAACTCTGCAACTTTTAAATATGTTGACAACCCTTTTAAGGTGTGTCTATACTACAACACCTCAATCACAAAATGAATGATTTCAACGACCCACTTTATGGATTCTCCTTCACCGTCTTTCAGTCTATATTGGAACGAACTGTCTCTGAATCAGGTAGCATATGTATGTCCATTTTGCAAATATAATTTTAAACGTGCATTAAATTAATTAAGTTTTTAACTTTTTTATAAAATAAAAGTATAGAACCTTTATTTACACATTTCTTTATATTTTAAATGTTAGTTGTCAAGTACTACAAATTGAAGATATAATAACCAAGAATGGAAAACAAGCTTTCAAACTCAATTTTCATATGCAAGATTTGAAGTAAGCTGAATTTTCTCATACTTTTTATTTGTTTGAACGTGTTTCATATTATACGAATTGTTTTTAAAAAATATGCACAAAGGTCTTAACATATATGTTATCTTATGGGATGATTATGCTAAGGAGCTCTATGACTATCTTCTTAAGAATCCAGAAGCACGTATTGTGGTTATAATATTACAATTTGGAAAGTTCAAGAACTTTCGAGGTCTGCTCCTTATCTTCATTTTCTGTATTACTACTTATTTATTATATATTATTTTTGGTAAAAAATTTATATTAACAAATTTAGTGCCGGTTAACATTATATTTTATCAAATCATACATGCTTGATGAAATATTTAATATTAAACTTTTGACATACATGCTCTAACTTATATATTTGTATTATATGAGAAGGATACTCGGTTTCAAACTCGTATACGGTTTCACGTTTGTTCATAAATTCAAAGATAACTGAGATTATGTCATTCAAAGAAAGGATTACTCCTTTACATTATTTATTCAGGTTTCCATTAATAACAACACTTCTAATATATAATCATACATTTTTATATGTTAGCTATGTCTCAAAATGTAACAGTGATGAATCCTTAGAAGTTGGTGTACCGACCTCATCTATGTTGGTCAACCTAAATGATGATTTTCTAAACAAGACTGAATTCAACAGTATCACTGAGGTCAATGACATAGTTCAGGTTTGATTTATTTTTTATATTACTTACTGTTGAATACTGTTCTTATTTAAAACAAGATAATACCACAAGAAATAACATAATACAACAACTAAACTGTGACTTACCAATTTATCTTATTTTATCTTCAAATATGCAGGTTAAATCTGTTGTGGTTGTTGGAATAGTTAAAATGATAATACCAGATGTTGAATGATTCTATCAGGCTTGCAAGTTCTGCACGAAAAAAGTTGTTCGTGATGATAGTTAGGATACTGTAGTTACTATTTCCAACTCTATCAGTGTTCCTATACTTTATAAGTGCACAATCGATCCGTGCAAAGATCGTCTAATAGATGTTATTCCTAGGTGAAGTCATATTTATATCCCATAATACTTTAATGGACATTTTCCTAAATCTACACTATTTAATATGTTTTTTTCATTATTAATTATTTTCTACAAATTTAAAACTTCCATTCGCGTTCAGGACTCAACCAGCATTGTTTCTTTAACCGTTTTTAATCGTGAAGCGAAGAAATATCTCAAACAAAATGCAAGCAATTTGTTTGAAGATTACATTCAGGTATATATACAAAATTTTATTGCACATTATTTTTAATTTATTAGGTTTTACTTGGATATATACTAATACATTATGTTTTCTTATTTATTTTAGGGAGTTGGTACGAGTGTGTATCCAGATGTTTTGAACACCCTTCTTGACAAAAAAATTGCATTTAAAATTGACATCACTAGCTATAATGTTGAAAACAATTATAAATTCTTTGGAGTTTCAAAGAAGACTGACGATCCTTATCTTATATCTGAGCTTGAGAAGAAATATAACTTGGAACAAGTATGTGAAATTTTATTTTCTGTTATTATTTATATTATTCATTCGGTCGCCATATATATAATAATTTGATCTATTTTAAATTTAGGGACCAGCTTCTGACTCTCTTAATCTGTCAGTGAAAGATTAGAAGTCACAAGACACTAACAACTACAAGGTTTGCATTTTAAAACTATGGTTACCTCCTAAATATACTAAAACTCTTAATTTTTTTAAAATAAAATCTACTCACACATGTTTACTTTCTTCCATTTGTTACAAGGAATCTTTTTCTATTACCGGCAAAACTACTACTCTCGTGTCTTACCTCAATTTAAGAATATCAAATGAAAAGAATGAAGTGGATGAGCATGATTATCGTGACTACAAGCCAAGTTCGTTAAAGCGTAATCTCATTGAAGTGTACGATGTCGATGAATTGGAAGCTCTTAAGCTCTTCAGGTTCCAAATCATTTAAACATACTTCGGAAGATATGAACTTCGGAAGATATGAAGGCAAAGAAGCAAGCTCTACTCATCACACCAAAGATTGAAAAATAAGTTTATTTAGACCGTTAACATGTCTTGCGAGAACAACATTTTTTTTATCGTTTATGGTTATTTTTGCATTTATATTTTAATGCATATTTATTTCTAGACAATTTTGTTTTTCAAAAAGTTAATTCAATTTTACGTTTATTTTTATATTCATCTGTTTCTTATTACAAAGTATATTATTATTCACGTTGCATCAAAATACTGATGACTAAAATGAATTCCATTTACCTAAAATATATTATGCTATTAATAATTACGAAGTCTGAATAACATTCAAGATATTTCTATATTAAATAATTAACAATATATTGAAATTATGATATGGAAATTAAAATAACATAGTTATACCGAACTAAATTAAACAAATCAAATATCAAAATTTATTATAAACCACATATTTACTACCCATAACTAAAAATGATATAAATTTAACATATTAAACAATTATATAACTAACATACTTTCAAACTTATATATAAATGAGATGTTGTATAACATTACCCAGTAATTACATACAACTTATGAAAACTTATATAAAGTGCATGCTATTTTATTATATACATAACAAACAATATCCAATACCATTATACTTAATAATTGAAGAATTCAAACAATTTACTTACATATATAAATTCTATCTATTTTCAACTTTCCAAATATAGTTTTCTTATTTTAGAATCTGATTATATTTTAAGATCCTTTAAAGTTATTTGAGTCTTTCAAATATTGTAATTGATATACTATTATTTAAAAGTAAGTATTTACACATCTATGATTGATGAGGTTTTACATGTATATTATAAGTGTTTTAGATGTACTAGTGGGAAGCCCGCGCGATGCGACGAAATTGACAAATCACAAGTATTAAGTATAAATTGTATAAATATAACCAAAAAACATAGCTTTAAAAGATTGTATAAGAAATGTATTATATACTTGGAAAGAATATCCGCGTGTTGCAGCGTGTCGTATCGATAAAATATATATGCTATCAAAATACATATTTTACAATATGATATCACATATACTTTTACACACATGTACAAAGGTTTATGTTGGAACATTCAAAATACATATGGTATCAAAATATAATTAGTTTGAAACCCTTGGGGACATATCCTTCACCACATAATATCTTTTAGATATTTGAGAGCATCTTCATCTAGTAAATTTGTACAAATAGTGTAAGAGAAAGCCCTAGTTAACCGCTATGTTATCTCCTCTATTTCATTAGTTCTCATTGCAGCTAGAAAAGAACCAGGCACACCTCAATCTTTTAGAGGTAAAAAGGTGGGAACTATATAATAAAAAATATGATAATATCACAAACAAAGTATGTTACCTTCTTTAGTGATGCCATCCGTCGGGTTAGTTCCCCCATCAACTTTAGTTACATCATTTAGTGTATCATATCTAACAAAACATAGCATTCAATATATGCAATAACATATAGAGCAATGTATAAAAGATAAAAAGCAATTTTGTTCACAATAAAAGACCATTATCATTTTCTATGAATTATCAAACATGAAGCTTTCTGTTTTATTTATACCACTTCCATATTTAGACTATTAACTTTAATTATTAGATATTAATGTTTTTAACAATTTCTACTTACCTCTTTTGTAGGGTAAAAAAATGAAAATCTTAAGAAGATTAGACAAGATTCTCTTTAAGAGACATAGCCATGCTTGATTGTGGCCTTCAACTTGTCAACATTCTCTTTTTCGGTTTTCAACGCTAGAAAATTACAAATTTCAAAGTCCGTAACATTGAATCTACTTTGGATTGTGACCAAATAACAAATTCAAAACATTGTGGCCTAATAGAAAGTAAGAACTACAAAGTTTTTTATGTAATTGCAATTATATTATGGCATGAAAGCTTAAAGATGACAGATATGAAATCAAATACTTTAGTATCATCTTTCTTTGAACTACTTATTGTTATGATAAATTGGATTGCAAGTATGTAGAAAAGTTCTTACTCTACTTGTTGGTCCAAAAATCAAAGTTAATGCGAGTTGTGTGTGTATGCCTAAAAGCATACTCCAACTTGATCAGTCATAGTATTAGTTGATGTTAGTTAATGTAGAGCAAAGATAGTGCTAATCTATAAATTGAGAGTAGATAGACCTTTAATTGTTATTTAAATGGGTCATTATGGGTAATTAGTATTACACAGAAGAGTTTAAAAAAGTGACCATAATATTGTAGCACCACAAGAATTTGTGTATAAGTCTGTAAGTTGTAATTTTTAAGTATCAAATTTAGGTTACTAATATATGTTGGTAAAAACTCACAAAGTTTAGATTAATATGCTCATAAATCTCTCAAAATGGGCAATTTAAAGCCAATAGGGTCACTAACACCAAGAAGCAAAAAACAAATATTGTAATCAAGCATTCAACAAAAGTCAAAAGAAAAATAATTTGTAGAAGTCGTACATGAGAAATCAGAGACCAAAAGCCAAGTGATTGAAAGAAGAGTGTGGTCCACTGATTCACAATGACAGAACATATATAAGAAAACACACACACACACACACCATATATATATATATACAATAAACACAACACACATATGTTGTTTAGGCTACCTTTGTGTGACATATTTACCTAATACCTGTGAATTCTCCATCCAGCCGGCAGCCGCATTGTCCGAATCTGTTTTACTTGGCAAATCTAGAGATCATAGCAGATGAGTCACTCAATAACAACAAATAAACAAACAAATCTACGAATCAAGCTATGTAGAGAATGAATCATAGCAATTTCAAGGCAACAGGTGCTTTAAGAACAAAAAACAACAAAAAAAACTCGCAATCTAGCATTCAATAAAACCAAAAGGAAACGAAACCATAGAACTGGTACCTGTGAAACCATAGAGCAGGAGCAAACTGACTAAATCAACTGTGTGCTTCCCGTATTCAAAAAGCACAGAACACATAAGAAAAGGAACACATGGTTATATATACACACTAAGAATCATAGATGTCAAATATGCTCACAATAATAATACTTTTACAACACTAACATAGGTCAATAAAACAATTTAAAACATTGTATGCATGTTGGGTGACAATCACAATAATAACATATTTACAACAGTAATATAAATAGTTGAATGAAACGAGTTAAGACATTGTATTCATGTTGGGTGACTTTCAGCTCAAGCATGTTCCTTTTTCATAATTTAGTTTTTTTATCTCAAACATTATGCATATACATGATGATTTAAACCTTTTTCATGTTTTTTATTTGATCCATTTAACTGCTCTAAGAAGACACAACCTAAATCAACCCATTTAATATAAACTGGTCATAAATTCCAACTGTAGAATGTGCCAGTCAATGCAAGACTTATATCCTTCGAATATAGAATTTCTTTATGATTATAATTATATATCAACATACTCAACCGGATGAAGAATTGATAAAGATAAGTGATCATACGTATACCTGTAGAGGTAAGTTGCTATATAAGCTTCATCAACAGTTCTAATAAAACAATATAATCTTATGGAATGCAGGTAGGCAGCCATGATATAGTGAGATGCTAGGGTTTCAAATTTTCTAGCTTGGGATCTATTGCCAAAAAAGTTAAGAAAGGTAGTATTTACAATGATAGACTGATAGGTAGTTATACAACAGGAATCATGCATGAACATAGCAGATAAAGCAGGCTGATAAACCAAGAGTAAAACATACAAGATTCCCTTCATGACACTACTAACAAGCATGAGTTAGAATGAAAAAACTAGGCGAGGTAACTTCACAACATGCATATAACAAATTCCGTATGGTCATACAATAGTAAAAAGGTCATACCTGCTAAACGAATGACATAAATCTCTGTCTTGGTTATGTATCAAGTTCAGGATATTAGATCTGAAGTGGGAACCAAATACATGAAAGAAAAATTAAAAAAACTGTCGATTACCAAAATGTATACATACAAAAACACACATGTTGGCTATAAGAGTCTGTGTTTAATGCATATGACACAATACTACAACTAAAACATCTCTACAAGTGTCACCAGTAGAAGCAATTAAAAATTTTAAACAACCATACGCAATTAACAGAGCCCAATTTCTTTAAAAAAAGAACTGGTTGGGGCTCTATCGATGCTGATGATGAAACTACAACAACAAAACCCTAACACCCTGTAAAATGTTGAGAAATTGTCAAACTCCCAATCCAATTTCAAACAAATATAATGAAGACGATGGTCATTGAAGTAGCTTACCTCATCAACAATCATACCTTATGCTTTCTGGTGATCTTGATATTGAAACCAAATTGAGGGAAACACAGATTATATGGGAGAAGGGAGTGAAACCAGATGCAGTGAATATGGTGGTCGTTTAAGGAAAATACTTACGGGCCTGGGATGGGAATCGTCCGGAAGGAAGGGGGTGTGGAAGTGTCGTGGAACCGTCACGTGAAGGAAGGCGGGAGGTCATAGGGAGGTGTGGCTGGGAAGGGCGGAGAGGATCGGAAACTGTAGGGGGCGATCGAGTAACCGAACATGCGCGTCTTACAAATGTATGTGAATTTCCAATTGTACCCATTGGTTTTGTATTATATAGTAGTAGAGATTACTTTATGTTATTCAGAAAATATCAAAACTGAACTTTTTGAGTTTTAATTATTAAATATATCCTATCCGTGTGACACACGGGTTACTAAAGCTAATATATATATATATATATATATATATATTAATGGTGCAAAGAGACAACTACCATACATATGGTGGCATATTCTCGTGACTTTATGTTATAACTAGTTTATACCGGCAAGTATTGATACACGGAATATTATAACATAGTTTCAAGCTGTATTAAGATTTATACATGTGCTTATAATAAATTAGTTTATAAACGTTGCGCAACATGGTTTTTTTATAGATACAACAAAAAATCTAAGTTTGCAACATGTTTTTTTCTAGATGACAACAAAAAATTTTAAGTTGTGATATCAACTTTGGGGGTTGCCCATAACATACCAGTAAGCCTACAATTTGCTTTTTCATATGGTGTTCGCTATCAATGTATAATTACGTGTTAGGTTATTGATTCATTTGGATAAAATAACACATAAATTAGTGCTTGGTTGTGAAGTATGTCCTAAGCATGATTTTAAAAAAAATAATCCAAGAGGACATTTTCTCTCCTCCGCTTCAGTCTGCCTTCTTCGGGTTGGTCGATCCTCCATTCATCCGACCAGAGGTGTACGCTATTTCCTACGATAGGGTAGGGATGATCAAATTAACTCGTCAAACCATAAAACTTATAGATACAAAGGTTAGTTTTCTTATTTTAAAAAAATAATAGAAACAACGTTGAGCTAAGAAATCACTTTGGACATCTCAGCATAGTTCTTGCATGATCAATGGTAGACCTACGTACAAAGATAGGTGGGTGTTTGTTTGTGATATTATATTTCAAGCATTTCGGAACCTCATGGTTTTAAGAGGTTGCTCTAAAGAGCGCAACTCCTTGAACAAAAAATGAGGATCCAAGGGACATTGCCCCTATCACGGTCAAGTTGATTGGTCAAAACAAATTAATTTTAGTTTGGTAAGTTTCTAGTTCATTGGAAGTTGCTTCAGATTGAATAATTGATGAAAAGTTGCATGGATTTCAATCTGAATCATCACTTGAAATTTACTACTAATCGATAGTAGGTTTGTACTAGTAACATTCTATTTCGGTAGTAACTTGTACTTTGGTAATAACTCTATACAGTGGTAGGGATTGTAGGTCTGTAAAAACTAAAACTTTAATATAGTTAATTTCACCTAATGAGCGATATCAATTGATGATAATTACTACATATCATTCCTATTGACGTAACTACCATCAATTGACTAGGTACGTGATTCTTTTGATATATGAGCCCTAAATGTTGATGTTCTTGAGTATTGAAGAAATAATGAGTAAAATTGGGTATTTTATTTGTTCTTGGTTAAAAATAACCGACTTTCGTGTTTAGGTCGTTGTCAAAATCCTTAAGCATGTATGTACATGTACAAACATTGATGCATGTTTAAAGAGCTTTTGATTTAATGGGTTTAAAGTAATAATATACGTTTTCGAGCAAAACTTGTTAATTAGAGTTGTGTACTTAGTACTCCTTAATTTCATCAAGCTTGAATTGGATTACCATTTCATAATCAATCACTTCTAACTTGAGGCTTAACGAAAATAAATGTCATGAGACTTATAGATACATTAATGGAAAAATGTGTTTGGAGAATGAAGGTTCGATTGTTGGTTATAAAGAAGGAAACTAACGGATTTTCAAACGGAATTCCATCAAGTAAACAAATCGGAAATCTTTTCTGTGAAGCTTGGTTGTAGGGAAGTGGGTGCATTAGGAAACCATTTTTTATCTGTTTATAACACGATTAAACTTGTTAAATAAAAAAATTAATTTGTAATAAATAAATTTATATTTTTAAAATAATTGACATTAGAAGGCTAGACTTTATTATTTCTCATTCTTAGTACATAAAAACATTTAAAAATTTTTATAGGCATAAAAATAGATAGTTAAACAAGTCATTTTCATGTTTGATACTTGTGTTACTCGTGTTACTTTTAACTTGTTAAACACGGTAATATTTGTTTTGCCAACCCTCTGGTCATGAGGTCGGGGTGTATTTATGATTCAACACCGACAAAATCTCCAAAATCCAAAAAAACAATTAATAAATTGTGTTTTGACGGTATGCATCTTTAAAGCCTAAAAGGACATATCTTATTATTTTTAAATATAAAATATAAATATGTCTAAATGTCTCATAACAGGTTAAGTATGTGTTCAGTCTGTTTAATCACTATTTTAATCATGTTAAATGTGTTGATCTATTTAAGACATTGTTGAAATATATGAATGATTCATATTAATTAAACAATCATATTGGTATGGTATTATTTCTAATGTGTGATACATGTTTTTGGTTGTTACCTGTGAATCTAGTTGATGTTTTGCTAGATTCACCACTGGGCATCACGCATCCCGTTAATGGGCTAATGGTTCGTGAATGCTTGTGGAATGTGGATATTATCTTAAAGCTATTTGGGCCTGGACTAGAGTTGGGCCTTGCATTTTGGTTTTCCTAACAAAAGTGATAACAAGACAACTGATAAATAGTAATTTTGACGTTTCTAAGTCATTGGAAATGGCCTCGTATCGTAGATAATGAAACATGGCACAAAAATTTCTCATTGAAAAATAAGTTAAAATTCACCACTCATAAATAGTAATTTTATACTTCGGCAATAACTTTGTACGTCATTGATAGTCTTGTACATCGTTAGCGTTACAAGTCAGTAGAAACTATGGCAACTGATATCAACATATATGATTTCAATGCTTTATTCAAGATTGAAGTCGTTTAAGGTTTGCTCAGAAGCCTTTACAATGAGTTGATGTTAAAGAACTCATAAACGACAATGCTTTAACTTATTTACCCCGTAAGATTGTATATTCACGTTTACTTGAGTTTGTGAAAGAAATATTTTTGGCATACAACCTTTAATAATCAAATAATTAAGAAAGTTATATCTTAATAAGCAATCAAAATAATTGCACTTGAAGTTTTGTCGAAGTCATCTAAACAAATATTCTGTAACTAGCTTTAGTAAACCCGTGTATTACACGGGTTAATAAATAAAATATTAATATAATAAATTTATTAAATATAAAATGATATTCTAAGATATGATATAATTTAAATTACGTATGAGAAATGACTATAAATAATAAAACAGTGATATCGACTTTTTAAAATATTGTTTTTAATTTTTTCAAATAAACATTTTGTTTGAAAACAAACCGTATAAAAATACATTTTTAAAAAAATTTCTTATTACAACTCCCAAATTTGCTTAATTTTGTTTTTAAAAAATTGACTTTTTATAAGTATTAATTTATTTAGAAGTAAACTTAATAAATAGATTTATTCTTAATTTATTAAATATTAAAAATTATTAAAATAATATTATTCGTAATTAAAGTAATTATTTAATAGAAGAGAGAGACGAAAAAATTTTGATAAAAATAATTGTGATGATGACATGTGACACTCACATTTACTCATTTATTAGAGTAAGAAGATTCTTATGATACTTTAAAAAGTAATATTGTAATAGTATTAATTTATATTAAATCAATTATTGTGGTGGAAATAGCTCAATAAGTCTAGCCACAGGGTTGGCATTTTTTGTTTTGTATCTTGCAGAAACTGTGTCCCCATGAATACTTTTGGTTGCATCGTTGTTCGTTTTCGTGTTACAATGAAATCATAATTTTTACATAAATTATTAGTTTTATACACGTCGAATCCCAAAAATACGTAGCTAGAAATTTATAAAATAATGAAATAACTATAAGAAAAAAAGTCCTATCTAACTTCATAAATTAACATAATAATAGTATTAAATCTATAAAAGAATCAATATAAATCAATTTTCGAAACGTATTTAACTAGATTTTAAATTAAGCAATTGTTACTATATATTCAGAAAAAAGATTGTAATAATGAAAAAAGGACAAACCCGCTCAAATGCGAGTGATTAGTTTTGATCAATTGAAAAGGTGCTCAGAATTTGTTTAATTGATCGAGATGTCAAATTCGAAACAAATTGACTGGTTGAACCCGTTGCTATATATTTGATTTGAACTATATAGTTTACGGTATAAAACAAGATTTCTTAGTTTAATAGACGGTTTGAAACATGAAACAGATTGTGTAAACTTGATGAATTCAAACTATATTATTAATTTGTATTTTAATAAGTTTTGTGTTTGATAAACGAAATTGAAATCCGACTTTTTGACAAACCTAATAAAAGTAAATGCATGCGTAAAGGACCAAAATAAAGTATTTGATAATTTAGAGGAGAACAACATTATTAAAAGAGACAAAGTGTGAATTATTTAGCTAAACTACACTAAATGCTGTTGCACAAAATCCACCCACTAATCTGCCTTTAGGTCCCAAACCAAACCTTTACATCCCCAACTCCTTACCTTCAATTTTGACCAACTAATATTACACACCCACCTAAACGAATATAATTCAAACATTTACAACCTCTACTTTTTTTTCTATTTTTATTTGTTTAATAAATAGGTGTCATGATCTGGTTGGGTTGATTTTGATAAAACCGTGTGTCTTACCTTTTGACTATGATTTTGAGAATCGACAACAGTTTTACTGGTGTGAAAATTTAATTGTACTGTTACGTTTTTAACCACTTTTGCTCCCCATTTTTACACATCCATATAGTTACATGTTTTAAGAATGCAAATAGTAAAGATCAAAGTCTTATATACATGATCAATTTCAAGTTTTAAACATGATTGAACCGTTACTAAAACAAAACCCTAAACCGAACTATTTAGATCTCAAAACCAGTTAACAACCAACTTGGTGTGCTCTAAACGGTATGATTGGTTTCAAGAGTTCTTAGAAACCAATGCTTTAATGTATGCAAAATTATCATAGTTTTGAATTTCAAACCCTAAACCAAACCATCATACTTCCATTCAGACGGTTCAATGGCTATTCAATGGGTTGAAAACAAACGGTTCAATTGGTATCAAGAGTTATTTTGAACGCTCTAGTTTCACGCAAGTAGAATAACAAAACCTAGTTATGAATATTGACCTTTAACCTATCCATACTCTCAGAACAGATTTCGACTCGTTAACACAACCCATCTACATAGGCTGTTTGCAGCCATAGTTACAATTGTGTTGAAACAAATTGAAAACAAAGATTGATCCAACACAAGAAACACCATAAGTATGAATTGTGACCATCATCTCTATAAATCTTATTTCTAAACTTACAAACCAAAACTAAAAGATTGGTAAAGATCAACAGATCAGAGAAACATTAAACTCAAGATCAAGATCATCATCATCATCCAAATTGGGGATTTTTTTTAACGAATCACACATTACAACTTCATGATCCTCTGTAAAATACAGATCGCACAGTAACCTCAAATTACACTAATCTACAATATCATCATCATCATCATCATCATCACCACCACCACCATAAT
The DNA here is from genome assembly GCA_025506515.1 of Flaveria trinervia. Taxonomy (NCBI): domain Eukaryota; kingdom Viridiplantae; phylum Streptophyta; class Magnoliopsida; order Asterales; family Asteraceae; genus Flaveria; species Flaveria trinervia. The sequence continues at coordinate 12,220,244 of CM046448.1, forward strand.
CATCATTATCATAATCGACAATAACAATCTAAACAAATCAAGATTCATAAGAAATTACCCAAATTCCTCATCTTCAAATCCCCAAAATCCTCAGATCGAACGAACAACCGTAGATCGAACACACCATCAATCATCTCAACATCATCAGAACTCAGAGGCAAAGTGCAGTGACGTATAAATCATCATCAGGGTTAGAACAAAATCCGATCTCATCGGCCGGCGGTGGTAGGTTGAGATCAAACGGCAGAGGTCGCCGGGAAGATGACGTCAGATCTCCGTCGCAATAATAATCTTCAACCACCGACGACGACGAGTCACAATTACTGCGACAATCGTCATCATCGTGAGGCACCGGCGGCGGTTTCCACCGGAGGGTTCTGCCACCACTCTCCGGCGGCCGTGGGCCGCTTTTGGACTCGACGGTGCTGCTCATCCCACTCGCCGTTGGTCTAGCGCTCCGGTCACCTGCGGGATGGTGGATCTCGTGCGTCGGTGTGATCGGAAAATTGGTTTTCGCTTTGGATCCACGGAGGGAGCGTGCGGCGGCGTCGTACGCACGGGCGGCGTCGACGGCGGAGTCGAACGTACCCAACCAGACCCGAGCTTTCTTCCACGGGTCACGGATCTCCGCCGCGAACCGGCCCCATGGTCGCCGTCGAACGCCGCGGTAGCGCGGCTCCGTCGTCTCCTCCGGCCGTGGTCCGATGGGCACTCCGGCGGCGGTTTTCGCTCTGCCGCCGCGTCGCATCAGGTGGATCTGATTGTTATCTGATGCAATCGGAGATGGGGGTGGAATCTTTTTCTCAAGATCTTTAACGGGTGTTGTGATCGGTGATCTGTAACAATCACCACCGCGTTTGATTGATAAAATGAATCATCTTGATGATCCGTTGGATTTCAAGATTTCTTGATTTTCCGATGGGTTTCTCTCTCTCTCTCTTCTCACCTTATCTTTTGGTTTCTCTCTCTAGAGTTTCATCGTTGTTGGTCTCCGTGATGGAGAAAAGAATGCGGCATCGTTTTGGTTCAAGTTTTATTATTATTTATTGTTGTTGTGTGTGGGGGGAATGGACGGAAATGCCCTTTGGGTGGGTGTGTTTTTTCTTTTTGTGGTGGTTGATTTTTTGTGGGGTGGGGGTAGTGTTGTAATTTTGGGCTTATCTTTTTGTAGTCTGAACGGTCTCTCTTTCTTATGCATCTTCTTGGTATTGGCTAAAGTAGTCCTTGGACATTTGCTTTATGCACATTTTAATTTTGAAAGGTATATTGGTTATTTTTAATTTTAATGTAAGTCTACATATTGTTGCGTTTTTCTTATCCTCTAGTCTTATCTTCTAGACATGTATGGTGTTGCTACTAAATTCCAACCCGTGCTTACGACGGGCTGGGGTTGCGTCGTGAAGGGAATGTCGTTTAGATCCGTTTTCCTCATACGCACAAGTGTTTTTCCCTCATGTATATGTGTCATGTGTTTATGAACAAAGTTTAGAAAAATCGTAAAAGTGAGAGATTGAAGATCTTACATTTAGTTATGTTAAAGAGGTGGGCTTTAAACTTTAAACCATAATGGGTTTTCTTCTGAGGATTAATTCGGATTGCGCACTCGAGTAATGAAGCTAATCAGATGAACTAGTGTCACGTTAGTGATCCAATTAGTGTTTATATAAAAAAAAGGAAATGGGCTTTTAACCCTAATGGGCTGGCTCAACATAGGCATAAGCCCAATTAGACATGGGCAAACGGGTTTTGGGCCGGACTCGGAACCGGGTTCGATCCGGCCGGTTTTTTTTTGGAACCGGGTATAGGTGAACCGGGTTCGGGTACGGGTCGGGTTGGGCAAACTTAAAACCCTACCCGGTTAGGGTCGGGTCCAGAACCGGGTACAACCGGGTTTCTTTTTTACTATTATAATTGCTATTAATATTAATATTATTAGTATTATTATTATTATGATTGCTATTACTATTATTATTATTATTATTATAACAACATTAAAAAAAATCTATAACTCATTAATTTATTATTTATTTATTAAAATAACTTAAAAAATACATTAACGATTCAATAACTAATCGACTATTTTCTTCGAGAGGCTTCATCAAATGCTAATTCTTCGTCGGATATACCAGAAGATACTCCTTCTTCTACCTTTTCATCGTGTACTTTACATTCGATTGCAATTTCGTCTTCAAGATTTGTTTTGTCTTGTATACGATCCATCGCGTCTAAGTGGTCTTTTAAACAATGCACATCTCCATCGCTTCCGGAGTTAATCTTGTTCTCCGTAATGATAATACCCTGCCACTAAGAGAAAACGCAGACTCCGAAGCTACCGTAGAAGCTTGGACGCTTAGTAAATACGGGCCATAGCGGAAAGAATTGGAAATTGGGATTCCTTTCCTTTCCACCAAGCCAAAATATCTAATGCATGATAATCTTGAGTACTCATAGTTGAAATAAAATTCGTCGTACTATATATACCAAATTCGCTTGTTGGGCCGTTACCCCTTTGACGTTTAGCCGTCACATCCCGAACAACATTCAAAATAGTCATAACGGGGTCTTTAAACGAGGTACTAGCACTTGAGGTTGATTCTCTTTGCGTAGTTATATTTACGTTAGGTCCATATTTATTTAAATAAAAATTATAAGTAATTTTCAAACTTTTATTAAAAACTTTTTTTGCCTCGGTTGAAAAATTGGGGTTTTCGTCATGTATATTCAAATTGTCATTTATCTCGTCTATTAAACATTCTACCCCCCGCAACATTTAAAAGGAATTTAAAGCAACGGCACAAGTAAAAACGGGTGGTAACTCAAGAAAATATTTTTTAAACTTGTTTTTCATTGGTTTTATTATTTCTCTAAACATACTATTTTTATTTTGAAAATTTTTAAAATTCAAAGCCATGAAATATAATTCTTGAAGCACCGAATAACTAGTGGGATAATAAACTCCCGATAATTTTGTAGTTGAGTTTTTAAACACCTCAAGAAATTCGGATAAATGTTCAATATTTTTCCAACCCAAATCCGGAAACAGGTCGGCTTCGCAATTATCCGAAAGACTATTATGAAAAACTTTTAAAGTGCCTTTTTGTTTTAAAGCACAATCAAACATATAACAAGTCGAATTCCACCTATTAGGTACATCCCAATTAGGCTCTAAAAATCTAGATTCTGTATCTTTACAAAGTTGTTTATAATCTTGATATCTTTTTCTACTTTTTTAAAAACGTCGTGTAACATAAATCGAAAAGCTTTTATAAAGCTATCAACAAATGGTACGGATAGACCATCTTGTACTACTAAATTAATAATATGTACAACACAACGAGTATGAAAAAAATCACCGTTTGCAATCGGAAGATATTTTAATTTTGATTTTTCAACCGCGGTTGTGTTGTTGGAAACGTTATCAAATGTCATTGAAAATATTTTATTTTGTAAATTAAAAGTAGTTATTACATTATCGAAAAAGTAAAATAAATACTCTCCGGTGTGTGGATACGGAAATAGATCAAATGCAATCGTACGTTTCATCATTTGCCATGAATTGGGATCTACCCAATGAGCGGTGACGCAAAGGTACGATTCGGGCAAACCGTGTGGCGCCGACCAAACGTCACTAGTTAAGTTTACACCGGTATTAAATTTTCAAATAATACAATTAAATCATTTTTTGCTTGCTTCCACAATTTTAAACAATAACGTCTAAGTGTAGTACGACTTACGTGAGTGTAACGATGTTGAAGCGTCTCTCGAATTAAGTTGGTTAACCGAGGGTTGTCGAAGTGATTGAAAGGCAAAGCTTCTTGAATCACGAACTTTGCCATTCGATCTCGAACCTCATTAACGTTGTAATTAAAGATTCCACCGTCTCCACTCAATTGTGTTTGTTGCGAATCCGGATTACTTTTCAACGACTTACAAAACTTCTTGGTAATGTGTTTGTTTAAAGTCGTGTTAGAATCTTTAGCAAGTAAAGCTTCACAAAACTTGCAACGAGCCTTTACAGATCCGTCACTCAACTCAACCATATCCCAATTGCACCAAACATCCATGTTACGATTGTGTGGAAGAACATGAACGACGGTTGGAGAGTTCGATGAACCTTGACCAACGGAAGATTGAGAGTGAGCCATATTGAGATTTGAGAATAAACGAGAGTAAACGAGAGCATTGTTTGCGTTTTTTGCGTATGTTTTTTTGTGTTTGAAGCTTGGGTACCTTACCATATCAACCAACACCTATTTATACTTATTTTAGAGGCAAAAACAACAAAAAAACGGTCAAATTTCGTCCCCAACGGCTATATAGCCGTTAAAAACGGCTAGAAAAAAAAACGGTCGAAAACGGGTCCAACCCGGGTTCGGGTCCGGTTCCTATGATTTCCAAACACCCCAAACCGGGTTGAAACCGCCGGTTTTTCCGGGTACAACCGGGTACACCCGGTATCGGGTTGTACCCGGACCCGGGTCCGGTTCGGGTACACCGGGTCGGGTCCGTATCCGGTTTTTATGTGCAAGTCTAAGCCCAATCATGAGAGTAGTTTGTCTTGATACAAACAATATCAACTTCACTAGGTAGTTTTAACTCTTGGTTACATCATACACATATTTAAGAGAACAATATTTTATAGTTTCACTTAGTGAATTTCCTATATGTAACTTTGTACGAAATCTAGTATAGATCCAAGGTAGCGCATGCTACTCATCATTTTATTTTGAGAAGTGTAAAAATGCCTTAGGCCAGAAAACGAACGGTAAAAAAAGGATTTTTGTGACTTTAAGAATTTTCTAGAAATCAAGTCACATAAAACATATTTTAAACAACAAAACTACAAACAACATAAAATATTCTAAAACATGATTTTAGAGCATTGGCACATGCTTACCAAACCTAGAGTTATCCGAACAAGAGTCATGTTGGCTAGTCATTGAACTGATATTCATCCAAAGAGAAGTCATTTAAACCAATTGAGGCGCTAAACTTACTAATGCCCAAGACACCAACGTTTTAGGCATGGTCACCCTAAGCCAAAATAGCACAGCTAGACTGCGAAAGACACAAAAACAATGAAGAGTATAAATCTAACATAACGTAGTTAGACCTACAATATACTAGACTATTGGGGAGCCATGATGACGTAATCATTTTGGGCTTGATGTTTGTGCTCCTCTCAACATTGTTTGGGTGCGCTTAGACCTGCGTTGGATCACTCGACACCTATTAGGCTCTCTACATGTGCTTAGAAGTACAACCAAACAACTAGACCTGGTTTTCCAAGATAATAATAGGCTCTAGCCAGGAAACAGCCGGTCGAGAGAAGAAACCTTACTACCTTAGTGCCTTTAAAAGTAACCAAGAATAAAATACAAGAGTTCCAATAGTTTGACAAAGTATGTAAGAAACAGTTTAGCGTGCATTCATCGTCAAGAAGTAAAAACATTAAACAAACAGAGGCATCACTTATAGAAAAAACAAAAAACCATTCATAGAGACAAAAACATAACAGTTCATACCGAATAAAGTGGTAGAGTAATTGTGGTAAAAGTTAAAACAATTTCCATCACCTGCATTTTATTCAGACCAAAACAAAAATCCCTTCTCAACTCATCTCCTAAAAATAACACTAATGACATATAATCAGATTCATTCCGAATGTGGAGGTGATGCACCATTTTCATTATCATGATCATGATCATGTTCACGTTCATGTTGAGGTGATGGCGAACGCGAATGTGAATCTCCTCCTGGTGTTTTAGAACTACCTGCATTTTTTGATGATTTTGAAGGGGATGACACAGAAGAATGGTGTGCGTGAATTTCACCATACGGATACACAGATGGATCGATGATAGGCATGCTAGGCAAACTCATGCCATAGTTGTATGTATATCCCACCAAAGGGTGATCATATTTACAAGTTGGCCCGAATTTGCAGATTCCATAAAGACTATAATACGAGCACACCGCTTGCCCCTGCATTTTGAGCCATTTAGCGTTTCAAGTTTCTGGTAATAAGCACTAGAGATCGTTTAACAAGAATGGAGTGACTTACGGGTCTAAGAGGGAGGCCAAGTGGGCCCAGAGAACTAGCAGCCATTTGAGCTATCTTCTCTTTTGGATGGTGATACTTGCAGTCTGACCCGTATTTGCAGCTTCCAGTGTTCATGAAATAGCGACATTCAGGTTCACCAGGTCGTTCGGGCAAATTAGAAGCTGATGTTAGAGTATAGGCCTGGTCAATGGAACCCACACCACCAAAGACATTAGTCGAGGTTACTGGGCTTAGACTTCCCTGAGGAAAAAAACGTCACAAAAATTATCAACTGCTCAAATAAAGACAGTTTTAGATAGGAAAAAATCTTGAAAATCATATATTCTTAATTTCTTATCATTAGCTTAACAACCAACCACTCATGGTGTTGATATTGGTGTTTTGGAACAGGCTATCTACAATTACACAAATTAATTTTTACTGTTTCAGTAAAAATGTCTGATTACTGAGGGACCAAATAATCAGTTTCTGATAAATGATAATTGGTTCACACAAATTGCAACAGAACTAATAATATAAGCGTAAAAGGATCTAAAAAATATTTATTTACTCCTTCTAGTCCAATTTACCATGCTTCTTACTTCCAATTCACAAACTATATTTTTCAAAAAAGGTCATTTTTGGTCAATTTACCAATTAATTTCTTAAATATTCAGATATTGTCCAACACTTGATCATCTCATTAGGCAGTTATTACAACTTAAAAGTTCAAACATCCTAAGCACATCCATGGACTATTTTCTTGATCGTGTTTTTTACAACTGATTATATGATTCTAGTTATTCAATATCATATACTTACAAAACATACATCCAAACACTTCCTTGTTAAGAAATCCCAAGGGTTAGCTTAACTAGTTTTTGGTACTTATGGTGAGATAAACGATAGTTATACATACTTACCACGTAAGTGCTCCAGCCTTGTGCAGGGCAATGCCTTGAGAAGAAGGAAGAATAATTGGTAAATAAGTTTGTGGATCAGAAACATATGCTGGTCTAGGTAATGACCATGCAGAAATACCAGACGAAGCTACATGTGTCGATGCATATGGTATACCTCCCCCATCCACTGATGGTTGTGGATGATGGAACTTGCATGAAATGCCAAATTTACACGATCCAGTGCGTATGTAATGTGGGCATGCCTTCTCTTCCTAATAAGCTAAGATAAATTAGCATTATTAAATCATTATTTGACATGAGTGATAATTAAAACACATATACCTGTCGCATAGGTAGCCCAACCATGTTCAACACAACTGGTCCAGCACCACGCCTATCACGGGGATGATTGTATTTGCAGGTTGATCCATATTTGCAAGTGCCCGTCTTTAAAAAATACTGAAAATGATAAAAAAAGGTTCATCTTTAAATGCATTACAATTTAAAGGTGTAACAAATGAAACATCTTAAAATTAGTACAGCCGCATCTTGATGTGTATACCTCTCTATTTAGGCCTTAAACAGGTGCTTGGGTGTGCTGCAAAAGTATTAACTTTGAAGCATTTCGGGAAAACTGGTTCAATTGTGAATTTCTTTTTGGTAAAAGCTTTCAGATTAGGAGCTGTTCTAAAAAAAGGTATGATCTTTAACTGATTTTTAAATAAAAACCCGAGCTTTAAAATAAGTTGATTTACTAATACCAGTTCTTGAAATATTACTATCACTTTCAAACCATGGATCCAAACACCCCTTAGATCACCTTACTGTGAGATTTACTTGTTCATCAAAGTCCAAACGGTTTATGCACACAGAAAGGAGGAAATAAAAACATTTTTCCCTCTGAAGTTGAAATAGAAAAATAGAATAGGGAATGCAGAACAATTGACTGGTTCTCTGCAACAAACATGGTTATGTACTCCAAACTCCAAAGAGAAATACTTGAGAAGTCACACACCCCTTAAATCCTAGTCCTAATCTCTACGTTTTTTCGTTAAGGGACTTTAACCCTCAACCTCTTGGAGAGGGACGCCTTTTTACACTACCTTGGTACCGCCAAGCCAAAGGCCGGCCCTTTGGCAATTTAAGATATTAATTAAAAGGAAAAGCTAAAATATGAAATATTTCCTTAGATTTCTGGCTTTCTTTTCTTTTAAAACATATGTCAGTTATGTTACAGAAATCTGTACTGAAGAAATAATCTCACTAGTGATCTATATATATCAAGCTCAAGTCAACAACAGAAAGATGAGTATAAAAGGGGGAAATGTCACATAATAGTAATCAAGTTTTTGTCTTTGAAAAAGAAAAACATAAACATGGATTATTGACATTAAGTCGCAAGAATTAGTTTTAGTCTTTGAAAAATCCCATTCATGCTTTTGTTTCTGAAGTAATCAGAAATTAAAAAGAAGGTTAACAATTGCTTCAGGGAAACTGTTTTTGAGGGTCGTTAAACATCACAATAGTCTCCATGAAGAGGCGCATACAAACGGCCCTAAACAAGCACATCTTGTTTGGTTTTGATGATGATTAATCCCACAAAAGAATTTTCAAAGATCACAAATGAATCCATAAAAGATATTGCACACATCAAGAACACGTATGAAGAAACTTACCACGCAGTCTGGCTCTCCAACTCTTTCTGGAAGCTCGCCTCCATGTTGAATGGCCTATAAAACGATAAACTTACAAACATTATGCATCAAACTACAAATCTTGTTGTACGTAACATAAAAACAGAAAACTATGGTGCACCAATGCTCTTTCTGTTACTTGATCAATCAACCTTTCAGTGACAAAACAATAGCCTGTTGCTATCGTATAGAACTTCTAATTATCGCGTAAACCAAATTAAAAAGAGGGTTCCTTTCTTTACCTGACCAATGTTGGTTGGATGGTTAAACCTGCAACTATTCCCATACCCGCACATGCCAGTCCTTATATAATATATGCAATCGGGTTCACCTGGTCGGTCTGGATAACCAGCACCCACAGCACCATCTTCTTTCACATCTGTCTGTATTCTCAATCGCCTTACAGCTTCTAAAATTCAAGAATTTCAACCAAATATCAAACAGTCATTACTAAAACAAACATAGCCAGTATAATCTCACTCGTAGCAGAGCCATTTGGCATGAGTATGAGAGCAATTAAATCTAAAATTCAAAATTTTCAAACAGTTCATGATCACAGGTGGTGGCAAGCAGATAATAGTCAAAATAACCGTACGGACACATGAAATTCGACATAGGGCAAAAACAACAGAGAAAAATTAGGGAAATTTTCAACAAACGAATCAAATTGTAACAGGGTAACATCAGATATATACAGAAAGTGAACAAATGAAACATTTAAAGCATGATCGAATTCTTGAAGCTTACGGGTTGCATCAAAATCATGCATCAATCTTCATCACTAATAAAAATTAAAACTCAAAATAACAAGTTCTAATGATTATAATTGTACCTTCAATGTTATTAACAGACGAATTCGAAGAAGAATTAGCGATGCCACCATTCCTCTGAACACGCCGATTATCCGGCATACCCAATACACTTTAATCAACGTGAAAACAGATTCAAGTTTACAAAATTATATAAATATTTCCCACACAGTATCTCTCTGTGCTCTGCGTTTCCCCTGTTTCTTCAATCAAACTAATAATCAACCCCAAAACGATGTTTGAATCAAAACCCACATATTACAAAACAAGAAATCAAGAAAATGATTCAAAAAAGACGACAATTAGTTTATTCCGATCGGTTTCACAACGAACTCGACGCAAAAGAGTTAAAATTCAACAACCCATCGTTGCTGTTGCTATTGCTATTGATGATGATGATGATCAAGTCTTGAGGGGTATGAATTGGGTTGAAAATCAAAGATAAACTCAAACCCTAAAAGATTCATGAACGATAACGATCCATCAATGTGATGAATGAAAAATCTGACCCCAATATTCTTTCTTCACCTTTTCCATTTGGGTAATTTTCATCAATTTCTCTCTCTTTCTATATATAACTTTCTCTCTCTAAAAATTCTTGATTTTTAGTTTCGGATCTCCTCGATCTCGAACAAGAATTTTGATTATTATTATTATTATTATTATTATTATTATTTATAGTATTTTCACTTTTATTTTTATAAACTTTTATATAAATTATTGTTTTTTTATGACTCGTGTACGAATGGGAAATTTTGTCGACTGTCAGTTGACTAAATGCTCCTGTGAATCTAGAAGAAAGGGAGATTACATTGACGGGTAAGATGGTAAATTCACATGTCTTTGTTTTATACGGTATTTTTTTTGTGTTTTCGGAAATACTGAGAATATTATTATTCTTATTATTATTTCTTTGTAGAAAATCGTCGCCGTTGAAATGGCGGGAAATGGGTGACGTGGGGCAGAAATAGAGTGATCGTGGCCGTTGGAGTGTTGATGGGGACACGTGTCGGAGATCTGAGGGTTTAAGGGTTAAGATACGTGTTAAAGTTGAAAGTTTTGGTATGTGCCGGATGTTAGGCTATGGAGTATTCTTCAATCAAGAAATGGAATACTTTGTACTTCTCTTTGTTTTAAATATCAATAAAAGTTTTATTTTTTCAGGCGTGCCTCGATTCTAAATATATTAACTCAATATCAAAACATTAATAAAAAAGGTGTTACGATGTAAAACTGTAAGACGTCAAGAAATGTAATTATACATGCCGCAAGCATAGACGGATTCATTTGAAGTAGAGGGCCTAGGCCCCCACTCAAATAATCCTAACTAAAATAAAATGTGTTCTCTCTTTGTTAAATACATCAGGCGCCCACTTCTATATTTATTGACAACAATTTTTCGCTCGTAATCGTTTCGATTAATCGACACTTTAATGATCTATAATACTGAAAATACTCGGTTTTTAATATGAATATGTTTTTAGAATTTTTTTATCAAAACCGGGACAAAAAAAACTAACAACGAAAATTTAATTTAATTAATTAATTAATTTATTTTATTGAGCAACAAATGTATGGCTTTAGTACGAGAAATAAATGCTATATTAACTGCGCATAATAATAAAGTTACTCAAAAATTAAGGGTCCTAATAAATAGACACCCCACTTTTTAAATCGATACTCACCTATACGCCGCGTATGAGTCCATACGTGGCGTATAGGGTCGAATACACTAAAAACGAGAAAAATTCCAGGGGGTGTCAGAGAGCTATACGCCCCGTATAGCCCTATACAACCCCCCTATACGACACATATAGGGCTATACGATGCGTATAGTGAATTTCGACACTAACTACGAGGACAATTTCAGGGGGGCTGCCAGAGAGCTATACGCCCCGTATAGCCCTATACGACCCCCCTATATGACACATATAGCTCCATACGACGCATACAACCTTATACGACCCCCCCTTTATACGACGCGTATGGGGCTATACGACACGTATAGAAATTTTGGAGTGTTGATTTAAAATATTGTGGTGTCTATTTAAAAAAACCCAAAAATAATCTTTAAAGATTCATGCTTCATCAACATGTACCTGCAGTTTTATAGACTTGTACCTTGTAATAGTAAGCCTACGCATACTCGAGTAACTCTTGAATCAACTCTTTCCATGCTTTACCAATGTGACATCATGTTATTGGTTCGTAATACATAAATAAAACATGTTGATATTTGATTTGTTTGTAAAATTAATTCCCAATTAAATGATACAAATGCGTTGTATCTTTGTGCATTAACAATTTGTGTAGCACTATTCGTCCTCGTGCTTTTTAGATATTAAAGTAATGATAATTAAATGTTTTCAAAAATATTGCGTGATAAATAAAGCCTAAAATTAATACTACATAAAAGATTTCCGACGAAAATTCTCCAAAAACTATATTGATTTTTTTTATTTACTAATAAAAATTAATATCAAACATCTTCAACGACTATTTTTAATGGTTATATTTTCAGTGGCTATATCTTCTAACAATCATATTTGAAATTAACCTTATTAATATGATCATATATTCATCTCAGTTTCAAAACCACTTCCGATAGACGTACCAAAGAAACCTCTCGTACCATGATTTATTCTTCTCGTTATATTAGGAAGCACGATTTATTCTTCTCCTATTATAATTTCCTAGTAAGATGTTGGAACTTTTAAACAAAATTGGTTTGAATTTTTGACGGATCAAGATGATGATTCCATTGTGGTGTAAAGATTATCGAGTCAGATAGTAGGAATAAGGGGCTGTTTGATTGTGCTGACTGAGTAAGATCTGACTGAGTAAGAAGCTGACCTAGTAAGAAGTTCTGACTGGGTCAGATCTTACTGAAAGTTGGCTGTTTGATTATGTATCTGACTGAGTCTGCTGAATGAATTTGAATTAACCATATCGTCCGTTGTTCTGACGAGTTTGAATTTAACTACTGTTGTGTAATCAATAAAAATAGTCAAATATATAAAAATAATATAATACCTTAAAATTCAAAATGTCATACAAAATACAAATTAAACATAAATCACACATAATCCAAACAAACACATCCAATTTCAACATATTACAAGAGTTTGCATACAAATCTAACTTGAAGCATCTGAAAGCAGTTGATTGGCAATTTGGTCACGCAAAGTAGTCATATATTCAACGCCTTCTGAACCCCACTCCATGGCTTGTGTGTTTTGACCCTCACTTCCTTCACCTTCACCATCAGTGGTAACCATAGTGTTCTCTTCAAAGTTTGTAAATAATTCATCTTGAATATTGTATTTTCTTATAAAATTATGGACTGCAAAACAAGCGATGACAACGTCTCTTTGCACTGAAAAAGGATAAGGAGCCATTTGTTTTAGTATTGGGAATCTTGCCTTCAATACACCATAAGCACACTCAATAACATTTCTAAGGCAAGCATGAGCATGATTAAATCTTTCTTCCTTAGTTAACGGCCTTCTTCTTCGGAAATCGGCTAACCAATACCTAGTATTGCGATATGGAGTCATAAATCCACGAGTGTTCGTATATGCAGCGTCGCAAAGGTAATATTTATCTGTAAATGTCAGTGTGACATCTATTATATAAAGAATACAAATAATATATCTAATAATATAAGTTATAGTTATATTATAAACCTGGTGGAGGGAATTGAAATCCAGATGTCGGATTAAATGCAACTTCTCTCAAAACCCGTGAATCATGTGTTACGTCTTCCCATCCAGCCCATACAAGGTGAATATCATATCAAAATCATATATTCCTAACACATTTTGATAACATTCACCTTTTCCTCTTCCCCTAAAACAAGTTTGTTGATCAGCGGGCACAACTGCATGTACAAGAGTTCCATCCAAAGCACCTATTGCTCCAGGAAATATTCCTTTTAACTTTTGAAGTCGTTTCGATGTATTTGTAGTTTCAGCTGAAGATGTTGGGACTATAAATTCTTTAGCAAAACACATCATTGCAAGCAGAACCTCGTGAAAACATTTATGAACCGTTTGATTAGAGTGTTGAAATCGTCGTTTAACAACTCGGAATCGTTCATTATGCCCTATAATATGTAAGAACATTGCCATTTTCTCTTCAATGCTTATCGTCCTACTAGCTCGCAACCAATTTCGTTGTGTAAAATAATTGCATAATAGTACAAACGCCTCGCGTGAAAGTCTCATCATTTCTTGACATTGTGTAGAAGATCCATGTAGTAATTCATGTGTGTATGCATGCCCAGTTAAAGCAGAATCATTATCTCTTATTCTTTCAATTATACCCTCTCGTTTTCTTTTTCGTGCCAACTTCAACCAATACCATGAAAGTATAAAAAAAGATAAAATTTCACCATCCGTATACATAGTTGAGCTGTTAACTGTCATTCAAAAGTAATACAAAAGTCATATAAAAGTCATACAAAAGTCAAATGACATACCAAAGCCACATATACCAAATGTCATACAAATGTCATACAAGTTCATACAAAAGTGGTACCCAATGTCATACAAGTTCATACAAAAGTGGTACCAAATGTCATACAAGTTCATACAAAAGTGGTACCAAATGTCATACAAGTTCATACAAAAGTGGTACCAAATGTCATACAAGTTCATACAAAAGTGGTACCAAAAGTCATACAAAAGTCAACCAAAAGTCATACAAAAGTCAACCAAATAATCCAAACTTTCTTCCAGCATTTCTCACTCACGCCTCGCAACTCACCGGCTTAAGACGTAACCAAACTTTTCTAACATCAGCACTTTCACCAAATAGCAAAAGAGCTGTGTTATATCTCGGATCTTCTACCCCCCATTCCATTTTTTCCAGCTTATCCATGCATGCGTCCATTTCATTGTCAATATTATTTCTTCCCGCCAACATCCTTGCAACATTGATAATTTCATTCCCAACTTCTCTTAAGTCGTCATCTATTGTTTTTCTACGAACTTCTTTGCTACTTTTAGTATTTGCCTTTCGTTTTGACCGGTTAGAGGATTCTTCACTTATTGGTTGGGGCTCTGTTTCCATCTGAGTGCACTGAACATCATCCAACTCATGCTCAGAGAATCCTTCAGTTGGATGAGGAAGTGTAGAAGATGGCCCCCAACTATGAATGCCAGTCGCGGTCACTCCTGCAAAGATCAGGGAAAGGAAGGGGCGCATTTCTCAACTTTTCCACAAACTTGTTTAACTGTTTAAAATTTTTTTATAGATATAATCAAGCTACTAACAAAAAATAATGTTATTAAAAAGGTTTTCATATTAAAAAATACCTTTGCCTCCACTTCCCATTCTTCATCACTCATATTGAAAGTGTTGGTTATAGGATCATAAATACTCCCCGTTTTGTTTTTCAGTTTGACCCAAGCCCCGTACTTTGACTTCAGGTAGTCATATCGATTTCTCATTTGTTTATGGTCAACAATGAAATTATGATAATTTTTTAGTTTTTCCGCAACAACTTTCCATGAGCTTCTATTTAGGCTACTACCATCCCGACCGTTGTTTGTTACTTCATGTATACATGCTTCGAGAAATGTTTTGTCGACATAATCCGACTTCCAATTAACTCTAGCTTTTTTTTCTGTCATGCCTAGATCAAGAACTAATATCAAAACATATATACTTGACAACATGAGCTATATACTTGACAACATAACCAACATATACTTGACAACATATACACATATATACTTGACAACATAATCAACATATACACACACATATATATATATATATATCAAACCAACATATGCACTTGACACATATATACTTGACAACATATACACATATATACTTGACAACATATACACATATATACTTGACAACATAATCAACATATGCTTGACAACATATACACACATATATATATATCAAACCAACATATGTACTTGACACATATATACTTGGCAACATAATCAACATATACTTGACAACATATACACATATACTTGACAACATAATCAACATATACTTGACAACATATACACATATATATATATATATATCAAACCACATATGTACTTGACACATATATACTTGACAACATAATCAACATATACTTGACAACATATGCACATATATACTTGACAACATAATCAACATATACTTGACAACATATACACACATATATATATATCAAACCAACATATGTACTTGACACATATATACTTGACAACATAATCAACATATACTTGACAACATATACACATATATATAGATCAAACCAACTATTGTGCTTTCTCCAAATCACCTAAAAATCCAATATATATGCTTCTAATTGAAGGAACAGTCAAACAATATATATGCTGCTAATTAACAACCAACCTAAAAATCAAACTATTGACCTAAAAATCCAAACCTAATCATCTAACAACACATTATCAAGCACCAAAATGAAGAAAATTAGCACACGTACCTGCAGATCGAGGAGGGGAGATGGTTGTCGGTTTCGGTTGCAAGTGGGTGTCGCAAATGTGTTCCCGGCAGATGGAGGAGTTTCGCGGCGGTGGGGGTGTCGCGGGGGGCTGTGCGCGGTGGGGGTGTCGCGGGGGGCTGTGCGCGGTGGGGCTGTGCGCGGTGGGGCTGTGCGCGGTGGGGGTGTGCGCGGTGGGGCTGTGCGCGGTGGGGCTGTGCGCGGTGGGGGTGGGCGCAGTGGGGTGTCGCGACGATGGGGTTGTCGCCGCGGTGGGGGTGTCGCGACGGTGGGGGTGTCGCGGGGGGCTGTGCGCGGTGGGGGTGTGCGCGGTGGGGGTGTGCGCGGTGGGGGTGTGCGCGGTGGGGGTGGGCGCAGTGGGGTTGTCGCCGGCGGTGGGGGTGTCGCGACGGTGGGGTTGTGCGCGGTGGGGGTGTGCGCAGTGTGGAGAATGGGTCAGCAAGTATTTTTTTTAAAGTCTGGGTCAGAATCTAACCTCTCGGTCAGCCGGGTCAGATTACAAATCAAACGGGCTGACCCGCTGACCGGGTCAGCCGGTCAGCCCAGTCAGTCCAGTCAGCCCATATCAAACACCCCCTAAGTGTATAAAAACTAGTAGAATTATAATCAACATATGACAAAGAACATTATCTGGTTTGGAAATAAAAAAAACCTAATTCTAAAGGTTGGTGTTCACATCTAGGATTAAACTTCATTGGCCCAAGATTTCAATTTCTTGGTTCCCACACCGTCTCACCTAACATAGGTATGAATTGACTCACTCGAGACTTGCTTGAAATTAATCCGCTAAAAGTTTGATTTTATCAAATTTAAAAAAAGTTTGAGCCTGAGCCTAAGTTAAAAATTATTAAAAAAATGATATTGAACCTAAGATTTAAATGCCGAGCTTCATTAGATTCATATATAAGACTATAATATAAACATAATGATTTGTAAGTACTCTATCTTAATAATTCTTTAATATTGTAACACATGATATTTTCACATCTATTCTCCCGTTAATTTTTCTCTCGAAATCATTTGTTTTATTGAAAAAAAGTCAAATTCCTAATTTTTAAGTTTTATATTCTCTCTCTATATTATAAATCCAAGTCATTTTAATCAATAGTTTTTTAAAAATTATTTTAACATTAGATACAAACTAAGTTTTTTTTATTAAAAATACACTTTTTTAAACTATGGTTTTTTTTCTTAAAAACAAAACTTTTTTTAATTATGAGATATTTTAAATCACTATTTAAAAATTAAAATTTTTATATAAAACATGTTTTTCTAAAAAAACGGAGTTTTTAAACAACGAGATACAATTAAAAAATAAGATATTTTAAAATCAATAATTATCTTTCAACCCGCGTAATGCACGGGGTTATAGCTAGTATTATATATATAATCACATAACAAGTATATGTATCCAGTAATAATTAATAACTCACTTGCAAAGTAATATACGGTAAGTGTGATGAGAATAAATTCTACCTCTATATTGTGAAACGGAATTTTGCTTCCAGTAAAAGTATAAAACCCCAAACTAAGAAAACTTTTTTACACAACAAACGTTATTACATTAAATTATAATAAATATTAAATAAACAACATATATTCTTACATATAAAAATTATAGTGATGCATATGTATAGTTAGTATAAAAATATAATAATTTAAAGCTTAATAAATAAGGAATGAGTCAAAATCGAGACATAAATAATGAACCTTGTCGCGGATAAAAATGTGTTGATTTACAATAATTGTATTATAAGACATCATTCTTATATATTCATTTTATCATATCCTAAATTCTTTATAATCATCTAAAAGATAGTAACATTAATCTTTATCATCAAAAAGCATTATGTTACAAAAGTTTCTTTTACTGTATTAAGATTTCCATCGCAATTTAACAAACATCACGATACTTGTATATTCGACAATTCGTAACAGTTACATGCATGTAACAATGATAAAATATAAAATATATTATAATATACATAAAAAGGTTAAAAGGGCTATGCAGATTATATTTATACCTATGTTATACATGATAATGTATAACTCATACACAAATGTTTGTCCTTTATTTTACTAGAAAATGTTATCGTATTATTACTTTTTTCAGTAACACATGATTTTTCTTGTTAGACATAATTTATTTATAACTCACCACACATGCTTATTTCTTTGTTTTATTGTGAAATTTTACTTCATATTTTTAATTTATCACTAACAGGTTTAAGGGTGATTTTAAGATATTTGGTGTATTTTAGTAAATATGTGTATTAACTAGCATTTACAGTATGTATAAAGTATTTAAAATTTAAAATATAGTGTGTCTATTGATAAATATACCTATTTATTAGTAAATAAACCTATCACTAAGTATTTAGTGGTTATTATCATAAACCAACACCATCAAAAGATATCATAATAAAATATTCAATCTATACATATGTTTGGCAAAATCCTTTAACCCAAAAAAAGGGTATTTACTATGACGACTATTTGTTTAGTAGATTGTATTTCTATATGTATGTGGTTCCTTTTCTTACATTCAATTGATGAAAAACATAAACAAACATATCTATTAATTAATGAACACAAAAAGATATTATTTTTTCTTAGTCATGATGTTATTTCTTTTTCTAGGTTAAACTTAGAGATATGAACACTATAATCTCCTATTCATATGCCTTGGATTCATATAAAGTAAATATTACCGTAAGATTCTTAGTTCTCTAATATAATAAGAGTATTCACAGTTCATTCCTTAAAAATGTATAAGTGTAAGTCTTTAAATTATAAGGGATGATATTGAGTGGTTGTGAGTGAAAGAGAGAGAAAATGTTACTGTTTATCTGTAAATTTAAGGTTTTACTGTTCAATCTTTATAATTATTTTAATATTTTTGAAAGTGGTTGTGAGTGAATGAGAGAAAAAAGGTAATGAAAAAGATATAAAAATATATTATTTAATTGAAAAAAAAGTCAAAAAGTAATGATTTTTTGTGTAATTATATAAATAAAGATAAAAAATGGATTGTGAATGGTATAACTTAATAAAAGAACGAAAGCTATGTGATTGATAACTTAATTTTAAAACAATAAAATACTTCAAAATGAGATATAAATTTGAATTTCAAATTATAAATGAAAAAGAAAACTAGAAAATACAAAAACCTGCAAAAGTATTGATGCGAATGAGATTTATTAGTCCACCATTCAACGCTAAAGTGGCCATATTTATTCTTTTATTAATTGCTAGGTTCATTTTGTGAGATGAGAGCCACGTGGCATGATCTAAGTGGGTGTTTATTTGACTAAATCTTGTGGTGGGCCCGCTCCCACCTGCCGATGTTTTGTTGTTCATTGAAAGTTGGTCTGAACCCAAACAGGAAGACTTGGACTTTGGTCCATACCTATTTCGGGTATCCATCTTTATTGGATCTTGACCCACTTTTGTGTTCGGATTTATTCCATACATGTAGTTTGAAAATGGATTTATTTGAGTAAATATGTAACGAGAGTTACTCTTTGATTACTTGAGATCGACTTGTTGATGCCTGTGGGTCTTGAGGAAAGATGGAAGCGGGATGTGATGGAAGAATGTTGGTGAAAGTTGAGAAAGCGAGGTGACAAAGAGATGTGAGATGGAGAGGAGACTTAACGGGATCTCTATGCCGAATTAGAAAAACAAGAAAAAAATGCATGATCATATATATATATAACAAAATAATATATATATTATGTTATATATGATTATAAATATAAAAGCATATAGATATATATACTGATATCAATTTACAAAATAACAAACAAGTTAGATGGATGAATTTCCAATCAAAAATTAACTTTCAATTTATTTACATCTTACTAGTCATGTTATTTCTTTATACAAACGGAGGTGGACCCTTTTGTTTTGACTTAAAACTACATCCCCAACTACTCAACTTGTACATAACTTTACATTTATTTTACGGGAAACAACACGACGAATTATCTTGAAATTAGTAAAAAGATTCACTTACAAATGCATATGTTTGAGAGTGAATTGTCTAGAACATTTGTTAAATTATAGACTAGAGAATTTATGAGATCTAAGTGAACATTATAAACGATGATGTGATATACATATGTTGTGATGAATAATAAATATACATTGTTTATATTTATATGAGTAAATTATCATTTGTATCCCTAATGTTTTCTCATTTTAACCATTTATATCCCTGTTGTTTCAAAGTCTCGATTTGCCTCTAACGTTTCATTTTTGTCTTCATTTGAATCCAAATGACTAACTCCGTTAAATTGTTCAGTTAACTTTTCCTAAAACGACATAACTACCCTTAACTCATATACTCACTCTCTTCTCTCTCTCACACACTCACTCTCCCCCACCCTCCCCCACCACCCCCCTCTCTGAATCAACAACCATCGTCGTCGCCACACATTCAGTTGGAGCAGGAGTTGCAGTGGTGGACTGTAAGTTCTTTTTTTTCGTTTAGGCATTTCATCAAACACCTAGTATGCATTCTTCATATGCACTACTGTTCAACACCATAGCATTAACATCGGTAATCACAGGTCATTTGGTTCTGCAATGTCGAACTTAAAGTACTTCTCTGACGCAATGACAGCTAGCAAACGCATATGAGAAGTGATGAAAAGGGTCCCAACGATCGATACAGACAACATGGAAGGTGAGATCATACAAGAACTCAAGGGGGAAATTGAGTTCAAAAACGTGAAATTTGCATACCCATCGAGTCCTCAATCGGTGATATTCGAAGCTTTTAACCTCAAAGTTCCGGCAGCAACGACGGTGGCGTTGGTGGGTGGAAGTGGGTCTGGTAAATCGATGGTGATTTCATTGGTGTTGAGGTTTTATGACCCTCAAGGAGGAGATATTTGTGTAGATGGAGTGGGAATTGATAAGCTTCAGCTAAAATGGTGGAGATCACAAATGGGTTTGGTGAGTCAAGAGCCTGCATTGTTTGCAACCACCATTAAAGAGAACATATTGTTTGGTAAAGAATATGCCACCATGGAAGAAGTCACTGAAGCTGCAAAAGGTAGACGGGGGTTGTGAAGGCAGACGGGAGTGGAGGTGGTGGCGGTTGTGAAGGCAGACGGGGGTGGAGTGGAGTGGTGGGGTTTGTGGAGGCCGGCGGCAGTGGGGGTGGCGGGGGCTGTGGAGGCCGGCGGTAGTGGGGGTGGCAAGGGTTGTGGAAGTCGGCGGCAGCAGGGGTGTGGAGGTCGGCGACAGTGGGTGGTGATACTATGCGTGATGTATAAAGGTTGTGTGGATCAAAGGAGAAAAGAAGATAATACGAGTGGTCCCACAAAGATTTTTTTTTATTTTTAAAAACAATTTAGTCTTTTTCATAAAAATTTAACTGAATAATTTAACGAAGTTAATCATTTGAATTCAAATGGAAACAAAAATGAAACCTTAGGGGGTGAATCAAGATTTTGAAACTGCAGAGATACAAATGATTAAAATAAAAAAAACATCAGGTATACAAATAATAATTTACACTTTATATAATTATATTTATAAAACAAATAAAACAATGTTTTTTACATCTGGCATTCTCATAACTCTTTTTTGTTACTTATCATTAATTTACACATCCACATATCAATTTCTCTCCAGAAATTTATTATATTAATTTAATACTTATTATAATTTTTTTTATTATTAAAAATGAATTATATTAATTACTATATTTTTTCTCTTATCTAATTTATATAATACTAGTTATTAATTTTGGTATGCTTAGTGGGTTGTATTATGTGTTTAATGAGTGACAATCACAGCGCGTGTGTGTGAATCAACATTCGTACCCTTATATTTTTCCTATATAACGACCCTATCGCAACGCACTGTTTCTAGATCGACGTACTTATTGTTTAATATGTTTTACATTTTGCTTACGTGGTTCAACGTTTTTACGCTTTTTTTATTTTATTTTTTTATATTTTTATTTCTTTTCTGATACGAGTTTTTCGGTGTCGATGCTCACTTGCGGTAGTGTGTTATTGGTACTATTTAACACGGTTTTACGCCCCCCGTTGTAACGCAGGGGGCTTAATACTAGTTTTTTAAAAATCAAACTAACTATTTATTAAATAGATTTAATTAGAAATTGAAATCACATCTTTTAATTTAATATTTAAATGATAAAAAGACTAAAATGTTATACGATATGAAATTTTATAAAACACTAAACCTTTTTTAAATAAAATATTTTAAATCGTTTTATTTTTTAAGAAGTTATATACAAGTGAATTTTTTTAAAATCAACCTTATTAAAACAACCAAAATAATTTCAAACAAGAATTTTTAAAAAATCCAAATTTTTATAAAAAATATATTTAAAAAAATCTTAAAATGAATAAAAATGAAACTAATGAGATAAGAGAGTTAAAATATAGTATAACTGTTTTATTACGTATATATAATTATAATTATATTTTATATTAAAATATTATATTGTAACTTTTATGTTTATTATTAATTATAATCCGTTTAATTAATGGGTTTTTAGCCTATCTATCTATAAAAGAACTAAGATAAGCATGAAACAATAATAAACCTTATTATACTTACCTTCTCATTTCTATATATTATTAATAATAATATTGAATACTAATAATATTACTCATACCATTTTCAAAATAAAAAATATATAATTAATAAATTAAAAACCTATTTTTATTAAAAACACAATTTTTAAAAACAAAATTTTAATAAAATATAGAATACAACAAACTTTTTTTAATCATTTTTCTTATAACAAAATATTTAAAAATCATAATTTTATTTAATAAACAAAAGTTTAAGAAAAATACATTATTTTTTATTAATACGTAACTTTAATCGTATATTTTCTTCAATCATGATTTTATTATGCATGAATTTTTATTAATAATTATTTAATATTTTATTTATTTAATACGTGTAATACATGGATTAAATCTAATATTTATATAATATTTATACGTAGCTGAGTATAATGACAATAAATCTAATGTTGTTGGTTTGCAGACGGTTGGTTGTTGCCTTGTTGGTAGACGACATTGGCAATTCAACGACCCTACTTGTTTTCTGGGCCATCCTATGTGGGTTCTAAAGTGCCCATGGGCCACAATAGAGTGGGCCGCTGTTGGACCCCCACTTCTTCTCGAATTGCCAATAATTATCATTTATCAGTTATCACTACTTTCTCATAAAAATTAAAAACACATACATGAATGAATTAGTTTAGTTGTAAGTTATAACATTCACATGTGAACGTAATATACCCTGTATGTGTATATGTGTATATGTAAATAGTATAAAGTTAATATATATAGGTGAATAAATTAGTTTGATAGTTTTTGTTCAACATAACCTACACATCACATATGTATGTAAGAAGCAAACCACTTGTAAGAATTAAACGATTTAATTTTTTTTTCTTTTGTTCTAGCAACTTGTTTCTGTTAATGTGTTATATAATAATTGTTGCCATATTTATGTATGTATGTATATATGTATGTTGGGGAATTTACAGGACCAAAAATATCACAGGAACTCAATAGAACCAACTTTGATATTCATTTATTATTAAATATAAAATTAAAAGTGTTTGAGTAATGACTTTTCTCTCTAATTAATTAATCAATTAATATAATTAACAAGTTTCGTACACGTGTAGATCAAAATTTTTATAGTGAACATACACATGTGACAATATTTATATCATATTAATATACATAAACTTGCGCATATTAATTCAAAATAGGCATATAACAAGGTCGTATTTTAATAGTCTTGTTAAAGTCAAAAATAAATGAATGATAAATTGGTTCTCACAAGTCTTCTTAATAAGACAATGGCCACCAATATCCGGTGGTTATGTAGAAAAAACTCTTCCAATTTATGTGTTTGTCTATAAACTTGAAATAGTCGACAAATAAAGTAATGCATATTGATTAGAGGAGAAAATAAAATTAAAGAAAATGTCTATAAAACAAATGCTCTCATCCACCATTGCTGATGAACACAGTGATGTCAAAAATGTCTTTCAAAGAGGTTTTTTCTACACGTGCTATTTCTTACGGTCTTATATCTTTGTAAACTTTCTTTGTTTTAAAAACACCGATTAAATTATTATTTCTCTAAAAGCTTTTAATAAAACATTTGTTTAAAACTTAAATGGCCCTAAAGACCTTGTTTAATAAGCGTATAGAGTCGGGACTTGTCAAAGCTCTTGCATTTGAAGCCTACGCTAGACTTAAAAAATATCGGCTTTTGTGAAAGTTATTACTAAAGACTAATCAGTTACAAACACATTAAGTTGCGACTAATCGTCGGAGGTATTTGCAAATTTCAAGAGGCCTTTGTATGGTTCCTTACCAAGAAGCCTAGTGAACACCTTCCACCAAAATTACTA
Organism: Flaveria trinervia; assembly: GCA_025506515.1. Classification (NCBI taxonomy): domain Eukaryota; kingdom Viridiplantae; phylum Streptophyta; class Magnoliopsida; order Asterales; family Asteraceae; genus Flaveria; species Flaveria trinervia. Next base: position 12,244,604 of record CM046448.1, read on the forward strand.
CTTCCTATTATGTGTCTTTTAATTATTTGCAGGAGTTTGTGTCATGACGATGATCACAATGGTAGTCACAATACGTGTTCTTAGTTCTTTAAACTTTTAAATGGACGTGTTGTCATCTAATTATGTGTTCAAAAGGATCATCAAACATCCTTATTGCTACGTCTTCCCCATGTGACTTTGTTAGATCAAACGTAACGAGGCATTAAAAGGCATTATGACTCCTTAAAAAGTATAGGGGTGTTATAAGTAGGGGCGTTTTCACCATCACGTCATAACTTCTATAAATATCATAATTAGGTAATGATTAAGGCGCATTAAGAAGTGTTAACTATTACTCATTTGTTGCCTAGAAAATGATGATGAGTGAATGCTTATGTAACAGAAAATGCCTCTTGAGGGAAATTAACCATTACATATGGGCTTAGTGGTGTGAAAGTCCTTCGACCATTTTTTCGTCAGATAAACTCCTTTGCTCTCAATACAAAACTGATGGCAAATGAAAGCGGACTTGAAAAGATGATAATACCTTAACGTGAAGTCATGTTGGGTGACTTTAAGGACCAAATATGTACTGAATGGTAAAAATATAGGAACTAAAACCATAAGATTGTGAAGGAAACGATCGAAACCGTAACTTTTTAAAAAGAAATGACCAAAGCCATACAAAGGGACCAATCACGTAATGCACTCTAAAAAATATACCAAATGCACTCGTTTGATATGTTAGAGATTGTTGATTGGCACGTATTTTTTTAACCACATATAATATGCATCGTTAACGTGTAATTTGAATATTAATAACAATAATATAAAAATATATTTTTCTAAAATTCACCAACTTATGGAGTTTCTTTCATAAGAATAACAAGTTTGATGATCACAATGAGATAAAACGTGTGTTTATTGTCCATTTTAAAAAAACAAGCATAGATACATTTGAATAGATACATTTGAATGTAACTTTTTTTAATACCTAATTGGATCTTTGATGGGCCGCAGTTCTACCCGATCATCTCCATTACTTGGATACGCAACCCAAAACCTCCATCTATTTTTAATGAAGTCTTGAGGATATCTCACATTAACCACTTAAAATAAGGATTATTGATCATTTGAATACAACTAAATGGCATTTAATTTGTGAGTTCACATAGGAATGCACATGTAACTAACAGACAAACAAACAATAACTGAAATTGACAAGTTAGGTATAGGTTGGTTTGCAAGAACTAAAAATCCCTTCATTTGTGATATTATAATACATTTAATCATTTATATCATACAAACAAGTTAATCGTATAAAACATGGACAATGTATTTGTTGCTTTAATTTCAATGCCCAACACAGTTACGTTACAACATAACCACATCTCTTTCTCTCACTATATCTGAGATGTAGATCATGTAAATGTTAATACGATTATCATGATTCTAAACTTAAAAGTGGTTTTGTATTACACATGAGATTTTAAAATTGGTAGTTCATTGAATAAATAAATAAAGCCCAAAACAAGTAAAGCAACAAGTGCGCTTTAATCGAGTCCTAAAGGACCACACCACATTAAGGCTCAAGTTATGACTAGTTTCATGAACCCACATGACTATTGCTTAAAAAACACCCATATCTCAAAAGCTGTTGCATCCCAAAACAAGAAAAATGGTTAGGTGATTTGGCTCCTAGAGTCCGAGACCAATCGGCTGCACAAACTATCAAGAACCTAGTCTACTTGCCACATATTTGTCTCTACAAGCTCTTGGGTCCATGTGGCACAATGACAGATGTTATACGACTACGCGCCCTATGAATTTACAACTAAGAACAAAGAATTCTACACATTTTTGTAGGTGTGTATTCATGGTGAATAATGGGGTTAAATGTCACACCTTAACAAAAAAACATGGAATCCTCAACATCTTCATCTAACTTTGGTAGCTTGGGAACCGGTATGCTTCCTGCGGAAGTGATGCTATCCTTTCCGGAAGCAGTTTCATACAGATCTTCAAATTTTATAAACTGGCCCATTTGTTGGGCAGCTAGATGAGCATATGAAACGGGTGACACTGCAAAATAACTTGTTTTTAGTTCTATGATAATCTGACTTTTTGAATAAGATGATTTAAGTGGTTTTATGAATTGAAATACACTTTGGATGACTTTTTAACCATTTGGCGCATTTCAACTTAAGCTATTTAAAAGAAAATTTTTGTTTGCCAGTTTGGCTCGTTAGATAAAACATAGCCCAAACCAACCCATTCATAAATAAACGCCAAAATGCCGAATCTTATTAGGTTTCATGCAAAAGGTGTTTCAGATGAAGAAAGTACCGATTGAAGTTGCAGCGCTGCTCCGTTGCGATCTGTGATGCCAGTTGGAGGGTTAATAACGTGACAAATCAGTTTTTATAGTACAAAAGGATGATGATGTTTCATATCATACAATTTTTAGATAATGAATATGGTTATTGAGTTGCTTGGATTTATACGTTTGCTTTTTCGTATGAAAAATATTTTTCAAGACAAAAAAGTGACTGAATTTACAGAAAAATAATTTAGAATATGATTTTTCAGAAAACTTACAAAATGCATCTTCAATCAGAAAATTACAAAGAAAAGTAGAAGAAAAGGAATTCTTAAAGAGATGGGAAATTGTAGACAATTAAACATGAGAAAGAACACAACAATTGATTATTTCCATCACCTTAAGTTTAAGAAGGAAAAAAGTTTAATCAAACCCACATTCAAGTTTATGAAAGACGAAGAGCAGAGTACTCTGGCATTTCAATATGTTCTTAAAAACAATGTAATCAAATAAATCATTTAGTGGTATTTTTGTCATGCCTGCAAATTTTTGGCCAGATACGGTGCGTATTCACTTATATAATATATATGGTCCATCTTAAAAAAAAGTTGTGTGAACTATTAGCAACCTCTTTTTGATAATCATATGAACTGGAATATAACATAAAACGTACTCAAAGCACTCACACATATGATAGGCTAAGGATTAGATTCTGCAGGGCATCAGGAGAGAAACCAATCTCATCTAGCAAGACATGGTAGTGGGCGGGACGAGAAGTGCCCTGCAAATTAAAAAATTATATACAAATAATTTTTAACTTTTTTTAAATAACTAGCATGTGAGTTATAATTATAGAAACTACATCATTCGAATTAATGTATTTTTTTGAGTAAACATTTAAAAGGTTTCATGCATTAAAAATACACTTTAGGAGAATTTTTCAAGCTTTCAAGCTAATAGTTTTTTTTATATATTTGACCTTTTATGAATCAAATGTAACCTAAATCGCTCCATTCTCTACATGTGTAACACAAGAAATGATATCCTTACCAAGTAAACATGCTTATATGCATCTAACGTTTAGCTACCAAGTGGAGTAAGAAAGCAAACACATCTAGACCTATAAATTACATAATAGAAATTAAATGAATAAGAAAAAGGTTTCAGGAACTCACAACCATTCCCGGTTGAGTACACATGTAAAAGTCATAGTTTCTTGGGTGCACCACATGTTTGTCTACTACAGTACCTGAACATGCATAACCAAAAAAAGAGAGCAAGAACGGGCTCACTTAGGGTGAATTCTTATGTCGTGTGAATAGAAAGAAACAAGTAAAAGTAATAATAAGTGAAAAACAGACCAGAAGGGACATTTTCAGGGCCATTAGCTTGGAAGAGCTTCGTGTGGTGCCTCTTTTGAGCCACAATCACAGTAAACTTAGGTGCATCACTCTCACCAAGCAATTGGTAAGCCTGTATTTAGCTAAAAACTGTTAGTTTGACCCAATTGGATTAAATAAAACCCAAAGTTAACCCACGCATAAGCAAATGTGTCGAAATTGACATCTCTAATTAATAATACAAAACATTTTTGTATTTCTATCAATGACTAAAGAAAGATGATAACTTGTTGTACCACTGTTAGTCTGTTACCATTTTAGACAATGGTTTTAGATTATTGTAATATGATTTCCTGAGCAGTAAAGGTAGCCATATTGATAAGGACAACATGAGAAACATACCTTGATCATTTGATCCAATTCATAATTCAGCACTTGATTAAACTGGGATTCACTCACGCCATCTCTAAGAAAGGTTAAGACAATTGCATAGAAACATTTGAAGGTGATGTAAATTTTCATCAAAAAAGAAACTAAAAATACGAATACCTGAATACTATAATTTGAGTCGGTTTGCGCTTATTGCTTGTGCGATAAAATTCCAGAAGTAGTTCACTGTTTTAAATAAGACTGTGTAATTAACAAAAATCAAGACAAGACACCCAAGTTGGAACAAACACATGAATAGAGGATTTGGATATTTGATCGATGAAAAATACTACCTTTGTTGTTAAAGAACCCTTGTTATACAGCTTTAAATGAGTTACTTCTAAACTTCATTATTTGGAATAGGGTTCTTGAGAACAATTGGGTAATTACTGAATATGGCAAGTCAATGCTTTATTATTGAATTGATCGATTTAGGTTACATTTTCTCTAACAGCTCGAACAAATTGATAAAAAAATTATGTCAAACAAGTAGAAACTAAAAAGTATCCCAAAGTATATATTTAATGCATATAACATCTTCAAGCGTTTAGTTAAAAAAGTTACATTATTACTATGTAGAACAAAGTTGAAAAGTTATGAAAAGTTATATTATATAGAACAAAGTTGTCCTGACCTCCCGAGTCAACCCGACCCAACTCTCCACCCGTACCATATTTGTGATTTACTCGACCTCCCTATTTTGTCACCTCTAGTAATTACCTTTAAATAAACAAATAACTTCCTAAACTAAACACTGGACCTAGAATACTAGAACTTCTGATCGCTCTGAATTTGAAACATTTCTGATTTTGGTTTTTGAGATCTAACGAGTATTAAGTATTCTAAGAAAAACATTCAGCATGGCACTACCTCATCATGCCATTATCTGTTCCATCTTCTTGTGGCTCGAACAAACCTTGAATCATTTCCACCTTCGATGGTTGAGTCCTAACACATGCTTTATATCTTGATATCAATGGCCAAGATCGAGATCCAACAATCTAGAAATGTGCTCAGTTTCACAGTCCAACAAAATAATAAATATTCACTCCGTAAAGAAACAAATAGCCCATGAAGGTATACATTATAACAGCAGTACCGCAGCAATTGAAGGGATATCAGGTTGTCCCGGGGACCCATGAGATACATCCATCCCCATTATCATTGTTGGAGTATCATGTATGAGGGGTATACGAGATGACTGCTCGGTTGATAACAAAGAATTGACCCCACCAAGCTTAAGATTAAAAATAAATAAAAATATACATATATGTATAAGTTGATTTAAATTTATAGATAAACAAAACAAGTAATTTAATTTATAAATAAAAAAATTAAATTCAATACCTTTGAGTTAATTTTCAAAAGCACATTCGTGAGATACTGATCAGTGATCTTAAGGGGGCACATGCATTGTGTGGGAATTCCATGATCACTTAAGCACATTTTCTTCCAAGGACCTTCACATATAAAAACTTTAAATAAAATAGGTGTGAAAGTATTTAAATGTAACACATTTGATTTAGAACAAATGAACAAATTACCATATAGGTCACAATTTTTCTTATCTGGTAATATGCAAAGGAGAAACTCAGGAGCACGTGTGAACTTGGCTAAAATCTGGTCAAACATTTTCTCCACACGTTCTACAGGCCCATATTTTCGATTATGCGGGTCTTCCTCCATTAGTGAAAATGGACGATTAATAATCTGAAAATCCAAAAATAAAAGCCAAAATCAAAACATATTGAAATAAAAAGCAGAAAGAATTAGCGTATGATCACTTACGATTCCTTTACTCATTCCACAATTTATGAGCTCCCGGGAAAGATAACTTGCGTCACACTTGGCAGAGAAATTGACAACTGCCCAAAAATCTATTTTGATGGGATCAAAAAGCTTCTGGAAGAAAAAAAATGAAAAGGAAAAAAGAAACAAGAATCTTCATTAGCTGAATTCTTTATGATTGATCATATATATAAGTTTATAGAAATGGGACCATGTCTTCATGAAAGAAATCACCTTGTTTTTAAAGCTCCATCTCCCATTAGTAGGAGAAAACTCTTCTCCATTACCAACTTTTAACTACAATTGCAAAAATATCAAATATGAAGGATATCATGATTGCATTTCCAGAAAAATAAACACAAATTTATTATATAAAAGTGAATAAAACCTTTGGTGCTTCAAGAACACGCCCTTCAACTTGAGCAAGTTGTTTCTCAATAGATATTCCACATGAAGCTAGTAAAGGGTCATCGTCATAATGATAGTTTTTCATAGCCTGCTAGGGTAAATAACTGTTCAATTTACATAAAAATATATGAATATACCAAGATTAGAGGAAGCAATTCCAACCATCTTAATTATGAATGTGTTGATTCAGGTTATGTTTTATCCCTAAGTGGTCAAATGGGTCGAAAGCCACAACAATGTTTTTAGTGCGTAAAACTTCTTATCATTTTACTCAAAAACTTGTTATAGATTCCAGATAATATAAATTTTGTAAGAATTAGACAAACTAACTATTACAAAAGGAAATATGTTTCTGGTTAATCCAACCCAACTATGTTTGACCCGTACTAAAAGGTTACTTGTTTTGACCTAGTACCCAACCTAGCCAAAATCACCAATTTTGCCACCTCTACAAGATATGTATAATCAAGGGGGTAATATAGCTTTACATTAGTTATAGCTTGCATTTTCTCTTGAGGTTTTTGTCTAGATTTTTCAACTAAAGATGCCCTCTGTGATGTGGTTAAGGCCTTTGTATACCGTTGAAGTGAAACAAGAGAACATAGCTGGGAGCCATGGGAAGATAATAACATCGTTAGAAGATTCGATCTAAAATACGTATCGAGAGTGTAAAGGAAATAATAATAAATAAAGATGCGACCTCCACAGGCAAATAGATTGGCTTCTTTGGTTTACCAACATCAATGCATGGTATGTATGCAGAGTAAGTAACTTCAACCTTAAGGTGCTTAGTAAAATAATCAAGCACTGTAATGTTTATAGCCTGGTCATCATATGTACCATTGTCTTTTTTCACTCTCAAAGGAAACCTTGAAATAAACAAAAATATAAGAACACAATAAAGGGTGGAGGAAAGTAGCATACATACATACAATCAAAAGAATAAAAACTTACAATAGCTGATTGCACGGCTTTTCGCTCATCCCAGTGATCCGGAATTCCCTTTTGTTGTGCGTTGTTTTAATTCTCATGTTTTTTAGCATTTTCTTGGCCTGCCAACAAAACTCATATAAGAACTAAATAAATAGAAAAAAAAATTTGATGAGTATAACCTTTTTATTACCTTTACCCAATCAATAGACCGAAAATCACGCGCATTTTGGTTGGATTTTAGAAAATCAATAACTGGACCAGGAGTAAGAATCATTGTAGATGATACATCTGCATAAACACGCGCAACAACCATTATAAATCAAGTGAATAACAATTTACATGAGTAAACTGTAAACTAAACGTGAGTGAACTGTAACGTCAACCTACCCATGTTCAGTGATAAACCACCATGTGTTGGACGAAAACTAGAATAAAATCCACGGCATACAATGACACCCCCTCCAACATCACTAAAGTTCTTTGAGTCAGCATGAAAGAATGACTGTCTAACCAGAAGGCAATCCCTGCATAAAAACAGACGTGATAAGCTAAGTAATGATAAAATTTATGGAACTGGCAAGCACTCATTGAGGAAAAATAGAAGTGCCTTTGAGCTGCTTGTTGTCTCAATATGGTATCAAGAACCCTTAGAGTATCTTGGAGTTTTTCAGACTCTGATCCTTTAAGTGAAAGAGAAACCGATTGTAAGGGTATTTCAGCAGCATAGCTGATCTCTACTTTAAAACTCTTCTCCTGAAAAGAATGTTTTGACCTTTTACCAGATTCACTGGAAATCCCATCATGAGCAGGGCTTCCACTACAAGAAGAAGAATTACTTTAGCTAAATTCTTCAACCTTTAATTACAGGGCTAGCAGAGTAGCAGGTATGAAAAGATTGACACACGGTTTGCATAAGAATCTTCTAGGACAACCATGAACTCATACTTGTTATTTGGGAGAGGCCCAACAGTATACAGGCTCTTTTCTCCATCATATGCAAATTTCTTACCAGAGAGTTCAGATGGATATGTTCGGTAGAGTTTGTCAAGAATTTTTCTTCCTAAAACTTTGTTCTCAATTGTTTTGTTATCTTCAGAAGTGATAAATACCTGCATTAACATGTCCTTAAACGATATACATGTTTGACTATAAATATTATTAAACAATAATTTAAACTTGAATACCATACACTGTACTGGTAGAATATCTCAGAGGGATTCTTGACAAAAACTTTGAAGTGATTAGCAAGCAATGAAATGTGTCTTCCACTGCTACCAAATCCAGGCCTACTAATAATTGAACGGCTAGGAATGTTGGCTTGCTCTGTCTCCACTTCAAGTTGTATAACTTCAGATAGTGGTGGGGATGTTGGTTGTAATAAGGGTGAGGAACCATTAGCACCCTCACCATTTACTGTCTCCATCTTTCACATCCACAGAAATCCTTGATGATTTAAAGAAATTATATAACTAGGGAGGCAAGGCACAAGAAATAATAAGATGGCATACGATATTACGAATATTAAAGAAATAAATAATAAGCTTCCCAAAATTAAAACGAGTGAGAAGAGAAAACTCAGTAGAACGTCCTAGTTGCAATTAGATTCATGAGCGGTAACATATCTTAGCCACAGCTATGGTGCCCACTGCTTTGTTAAATATAAGCTTGACGAGCCTCAATGCATAAATGTTAGCTACTAAATACAACAACGTTTATCATTGTTGACGACCTTAAGTATAATCAAAATAGATAGCACTCTTCATGATCAAAGAAAATGTCTTGATACGCCGTAGCAATCAAGTACTAAATATAAGATTGTTTTTCCAGGTTCAGCAGTCCTCTATGGTAATTTGTAAATTCATTTTACAAAATCTATTGCCACCGCCTATATTCACAAGGACTAGAACAACTTTAACCAAACACCATTTTCTGAGTCTGTGATACAGACACCTTTGGCCTCGCAAATTCACAGGGTTCATGCAAACCTCACCCTCTGACCCTCCAAACAAATCGACAAACTTCCTCTCTTGTGGATTCAAACTTGGGGCTCCCAATCAATCGAGACTTATGTACAATGTTAAATGCTATTCTTTTTCCCAAGCAGATTTAGTTGTTAACAGTTAACACTATATCACTCTTGAACTTATTTGATAATACATAACACCAAAAGTCAAATACACAGAGCCCGATCGGAAGCTTGAACTGTCAAAATTCAGATGTATCACACAATGCACCTTCAAAACAAGTATATATCAAAATAAGAAAAACTCAAAAACACCACAACTCTTCAACAATCATACAATGCAAGCAGCTAAAAGAAAACAAAAGCCTAAAATCAGATCAAAAACCACCAGAAAAACCTATAACCTCTTACAGGCAAAACACAACAATCATCTTCCAATCATGCATACTAACTAAGAGGTGAAAAACAGGAAAAGCGAAAGGTAGATTTAGCGTATAACATCAGCAAGGACTACATATCAAATCAAGCTAAAATTCAGGTAAATTTAGGAGTATAGAGTTTAACAGTGAAAATAGAAATGAGGAATTGATGGATGGAAATGAAGGTCAACTGAAGATCGCTTTTAAAAAAGCGAATACTAAAATCGAGCACGAGCATTGTGAAATTACCTGATGGTTTTCAAATTTGTAGGAAGAATTAGGGTTTTAGGGAAGAACGGAGAGCAGAGAGTGAGCGTTGATTGACTTGATTCTCTGCCCCGTGGAGTCAAACCAGTTGTACGGCTTCTAGTGTGTCCACTACGTAACAATTAACAAATATAGAGTGTAGATTGATCGTATTGTAAGAATGGTTTGGAGGTATAACGTAATTCGTTTGGGGGTGATTTAGGGTCCCAAACAACATCTTTTGGCTAATGGAAAACAACGTCTTTTGGCTAATGGAAAACAACGTCTTTTGACTAATGGAAAACAACGTCCTTTGGCTAATGGAAAACAACGTCCTTTGGCTAATGGAAAACAACGTCCTTTGGCTAATGGAAAACAACGTCCTTTGGCTAATGGAAAACAACGTCCTTTGGCTAATGGAAAACAACGTCCTTTGGCTAATGGAAAACAACGTCCTTTGGCTAATGGAAAACAACGTCCTTTGGCTAATGGAAAACAACGTCCTTTGGCTAATGGAAACCGGTTAGGTAGTGTGTTTTATAATTTAAAAATAGATTAGGTAATAATGTATTTGAAGTATCATCGTATCAGGGTGGAACTCGAGAGGTGGTAATGATAATTGGCTTTTGAGAATACTACATCTGTCATGGTGACTAAAAATAACCTTTAATTTGAAAGGATTTTTTATCGAGTACTTATTGCTAAATTGATGAGTATGTGAATTATATTGTAATATACATACATGCATATAGGAAATATATGAGAAAAAATTAAGGTAATGTGATGATATCTTTTAAAGTGGTTAAAGTTGGGAAAAATAAAAAAAAACTGACGTGACGGGTTGTGACATACGGAGAATAGAGACTCACCCCCTCTCCCTTTGATTAACTATAGTTGATGAAAGATGCATTATTAATGTATTTAAATGATAGAAATATAATTTACTTGATAAATAATGACCTTAGAGGTTCATTTCAAAGCTCATTTATATAATCAATCTTAAACACACTCAATTATGTTTATGCTTGATACACTTTTTTTAACGACAATCCTAGACGGGTGTGTCAATTGTAATGTGATGTGTTGGTGGGTTAACGATATAACGTTCCGCATTTTACATTTATTTTTTTAAATGTAATATTACTATTTGTTCAATCCTTGTAATCTTAAGATTTGATCATAGTGAAAATATTTTTATGTAATTCTTGTTGATTATATGTTTGTGCAACGCTTAAACAATTACAAATGTTCATATCAACACAAAACCGAACAACTTATCGGGACTTATATATTTCAGAAAATTAATTACAAGTTTTATTATTATGATTCATATATTAAAATACTCATTTTTAGTTACTAGTTATGGTGCAAATTAATAAATAAAATAAGTTAAGGGGTTAAAATTAAAAATTTACATTTTCTCTCCACTCATCTCTCCAACTACTTACATTTATGGTCAATCATAATTTTCACCTATAAATACTAACTCAAATCCCCCTCTAATCACTTTCATCACTCTAAACTCTCTCAATCCATCCAAGAACTTCATCTTTTTAGCAAAAAAAATATTCAAGAACAACTTGTGAGTTTTAATTAATTAATTAATTTATTTATATATTTATACTTTCTTTCTTATTTTCTTCTTCATTTTCTCTACCACTTTGAATAACCTCTAGGACATAACCACTTAGTCACCAAAGTGACACAAGTATGGTAACCCCCATTTTGAGGTCCAAGTTGGAAATATCATACTTGATTCTTTCATACATGTTTTCTTGTTTTATTTTTAAACCTTTTACATACTAAACCAAGTTATCAACAACTTCAATGTTGGAAGGCTTGTGTTGAAGTTATATTTCTGAAATTTTAAGTCTTTTACACTCTATTCTTTCATCTTTACAAAACACTAAGTGATCTACAAATCAAGAAGTGGATGAAACCAAACCAAACTTCCGACCAATGTTGAAAGGCTTGTGTTATGGTATGAAATGGTGATGTTAAACATTGGTTCTACAACTAATTTATCCACCATACCCCACTTGAACACTTAGTCAAACTAGTCAATTTACTTTAGTGTTTTCATTTATATACTCATGACCATCTGAATCACCCTTATGTGGAGATTTTGTGCAATGGTGATAGTCTTGAGGTTTGTGGATATCCCTACCTCCAATACATGACCTATATGAATATAACACTTGAGGTTTGTGGATTAACCTACATCTAATGCATGACTTATATTTATATCTACATAATACTTAGTCAAAACCAAACCATAATATCAATCAACCATGGTTGAATGTTATGTGTTAAGGTAGACATTATACTAATCTTATGATTCCTTATTTTGGACTTCCAATGAGTGACTAAAACTCATAAAGAACACACACAGTACATGGTGTCCAATTAAGTGTCTAAGTAGTATATACTTTCATTTACTCTCGTATTTGTAATTTTTGTATACTTTCCAATTACTAAAATCTCAAACTTTGAATCCTAAACTTACACACTTTCATTTACCTTTTAGGGTGATTTTGGTGAATCGTTTAAACTCAATCATCTATTCTTGTGGATTCTAATCGCCAAACCGTAAGTTATACTTCACCCATTTTGTTTTAACACTATTTGGGTTGCAACATGTATCAATTATCAAATTCACTCAATTATTCATTCAATCAAAATCATTATAAAACTCAATTCATACAAACATACTTACTTGTTATACTATTTGTGAATACATTATAGAATACATTATCTTGCAAGCAATCTAAACCTCCCTTAACATGTATAGCGCTATAGAACTAGCACATCCGCCCTATTATGATGGGTCTATGTTAAATTATTCAATATTTACGGTCTTGGTCATTTTTTTAATGCTAAGATAACGCTAGTGGACACTTTGGTTTGATTATCGGCTTTGCATGCTAGCAATGTACAAACTTTAGTATACTTTACTCATGTTGAATTGAGATTCATTCACTATTATACTATGTATTCAAACTTGTATGTTCACCAACATATTCATATGTTGACCTATATTTTATACATGTTGCAGGACATGTTTGAAGCTTTATCAATAAACTCAATTAGGTGGACTCAGAAACACACCAAATCTACTATTTTGTTATGCTTGTTTTAGACTTGTATTTATCAAAATTTTTGTATGTTCATTTGAAGCATTGTAATGTTATGTTGATTAATGGAACTGAAATTTAATCTTAATTTATTGTCACTTTAGTTCTATGATGTCTTTGAACAATCTATCACTTCTCACGCCTCGATGTTTCCGCCATCGGTTGGGGTGTGACAAACGAGTTACGGTTTGACGAGTTGAACAATTAAAATGAGCCTGACTAATGTATATTACTTGTGTAAAAAAATCAACTCTAACTCGCATACACTTAAATTCGTACAAACCGCACACGACTAGTTTAACCCGTTTATATATACGTGTCAAACATGCTGCTGGGTTGGGTGGTAAAAATCAAGTTTTAAACGTGTTAACCAGGTTGGTGGTGGTTTATAAAAAGCGGATTAAACGAGTTAGTAGGTCAACATGTTTTATTAAATGGTGTTGACGAGTCTACATATTTAACTAATTAGATCAACCTGAACACGACTCATTTAATATAACATGACAATCTGAATACAAACCGTTTATTAAATGAGCTATATACGCAAACCCAAAATCTATTCTTTTTCATGCCAAGTTCCTATCGTTTTAGAAAATGCCACCCGTAGGATCCTAGACTCCCTCCATCATTTTTTTATTTATTTTTCGCACTAAGTGAGATTAGGTTTCCATTAGGTTTTTAAAATTATTATTTTACTCTTATTTAGAGTATGCTTGATATGATGAGAAAATAGAAACTAGATTGAATCTTCTTGCCAAATCATTGAGTGGTACTCCTTCCATTGGTTGCTTCTTGATTTATGTTCTACATATCGCTCTAACCACTCTAATAATAAATGTTAGCATATCGATAAACAATATTTGATTTTGCAGGATTTGTTTGAAGGTTAAGGATGGTTTGCAATTCCGGATGTATGGAGATGATACAATAAAAAATGTAACAGTGCATTAGTATTTATTGGTTTAAATACAGACACTTATAAACTTCATGAACCGGCGCCTTTACTAACCATCACACTGCTTCATTTGGCACACACAAATGGAGAAGTTTCACTCAATGATATTGATACAAATGATACCACACCTCATAATTGAAGTAACCAACACATACATATCGATGCTCTCTAATATGACCCACACACATCAAGTTCTGACCCATACATACTAACCACAGGATTACACCCTTTGACCCATACTTTACGTACATAATTAATTTATCACATATTAACATAATGCACAATATAAGTATGGTTTATTGAGTCCAATATGTGATTCTCGCAACCATCAAACTTAAGAACATAACTAGAGTCAAGAGGTAACAACTTTGTCATTCTCCAAGTAATATTCTGTTCACCATCGTTTTTCAAGTTTGGAACTTGGTAGGTTTTCATTCTCCAAATGTATATGTGGGCTTAGATCCATGACTGGGCCTAAAAGCCCAATATTGGTAGAACCGTACCCGAGTCCAAAATGTTAAACAAGTAATAGATTGACAATACTGCACGATAGATTGACAATATTATAACAACATATCTCACACTTTATTCATACATTAATCCATAATAGAATATACATCGGATTGACAATATTATTACAATTATATATCCCACACTTGATTCAATCTTCACCGGAGGAAACTATTTGCTATTGTATACACAATTAGTATTTTAACCAATGTCGATCGATGATGAAAGAATAATTGATTTATAAGATACAAAAGCTGGTGGTTAGCCAATGTGACCATGGCTAGTACCCATAGAGAAAATGATTTGAACACAAGGGTTTTAGGTGTGAACCACTATATATAGAGTTGGAGAATGTGTGTGGTAATAATGTTGAAAGAAATAATAGGATAGTTTGTGTGAATCTCTTCTCAGAACCTCATGAAGAGTACAATTCATACTGCATTAATGTACAATCTTGATGTTCGGATATTGATCATTTCTGTGTCAACAAAGAAATATTAATGTGGGTTTGACTTTGACTAGGTTGGGTGTGGAATAAAGGATGTGTTTTGATGTGTCACTTTCTAGTTTCTACGTAAAAGGACAGGGACAGAAAGCATGATGATAATACCTAAGTATGTGTAAATTTAAATGAAATTATTCTTCTTTATAAAGATTTATAACAAATAATTTTATGTCACTTTGTTACATGAGATACTCAAGAGTGTTGATCAACTCTTTCTCAAAATGAATTAAGAGTTGTTTTGGTAACTTTATGTTAAATCATTAAAAAGTTTGATTGATAGCTACAAATCATTAGATATGTTTTTTTTAACTTGTACATTAAAATGCTTCATATACTATCATAATGTGAGTTTTAAGTGAATCAAATATATTTCACCTACATTTGACTCAAACATAGCATTTTAATAGATTATTAAGAGGCTACTAATCAACCTTTTAATTTTTTAGTTCAAAAAGAATAATTATTTCTAAGTAAAAAAGTGTATTTGTAGGAAGACTACATTTACAACGCTTTATATTATAATTGCCCAAATATGGTTAGAAGTTGTCACATATATTTGAACTTAACGCCAATTTAAATATCACATATGCAAGTGGTCGATTTTCCTGGACGGATGCACTACCACCTAGTCTGGCGTGATATTCCCACTCGGGCCGCTTGTTCGCTTTAGCACCAAGCAAGGTAATCTTATTTTCATACCCCAATTCTCATTTCAAAACCCCTAAATCGAACACACCATAACAAACATTCTTTATGACTACTAATGAAGCAAAAATGCCAACTATTTACATCGTCCAATTGTCCCTCTCTCTCTTTTGCAGAGCGTGATGTCAATTTCATATGGTCCTCCATCCACATTAATTGCCCTTTGTAACTTTCACTCTACGTTAGTTTCCAATTTTTCACTCTACACCTTTACCTTTTTGCTATAATGCATAAGGCACCTTCAAGTATGGTAAAGTGAATGGTTTAAATTTGGAATATAAACTCAAATTTTGAATCGGTTAGCATTTGAATCAAACTTAAAACTAGGTTAATAATCGTGTACTACGCGGTTTATAAAAACAAAATCCATTTATAATCTCCATTATCTTAGAATATATAGAGGGGCATGTGTGTAAACTAATCGTGTATAAGAAAAATTTATTTACAATATCCTACGCTATTTTTCAAATCTTCTAATTATCACCATAAGATGATTACTTTTGTGATCACAAACAACACACTACTAAAATTTGGACCAAGAGTGTTTATGAGTTAACTCATCAACCTTTACCTACCTTTACATAGAACATGAAAAACAATTAATCCGACTATGCAAAATATTCTTCTAATTTATAATTTATAAAAGCTTGTAGTGAACTACTTACTACCAAGTACCAACAAATGCATCATGACATAACTGTGCAAATTGCAAACCTATTCATTGATGATTAACATAACACACAATCAAGCATTCATAATGATTGGAACTGATTCCAAATTATTTTTCTTGAAGGCTTGATGTAACATCAGTATATAAGGTGAAAATACGAAGTTAATGAACCAACGACTTAAGTCTGAATAAGCTAACTAATTGAGAATTCAATGGTTTCAATAACAAAGATAATGACTTAATATCTCAAAGGAATTCACCAGTAAGTAAAGAAACATACCTTTAAATAAGATAATTGTTTACCAATAACTTAATCACTTAAACAAAATCAAGCAAATGATTTCAAAATTGATATTGGAGATTTTTAGGCCGTTTGATTGTAAGGAGAAATAAAAAATTATTATCTAAAACAAAAGAAAGAATTTCAGGAAAGAAAATGAGAAATTCATATAACAAAAAGAATATTATTTTAGGTGGCGTGTAAAATCATTTTAATTAAAATGTGTATATGAGTTTAGACGGAAAAACAAACCAGAGAATGCACCGAATGCGTCAAGTGTTCTTAAAAACTTGGTTTATTAGTATAGATAAATTTTGACCTGACTCAATTTTAAATAAAAATTATATTAGAAATAGAAAACACACTAAACAACTACATAAAATACTTATATTTGAGATTGGATCAGTGAAGAAGGAATGAGATGTGGGAGGAATGAGAGGGTTGGATGCAGTGAGGGAGAATTTACAGAAGTTGAAATAGTACATAGACTGCTCGGATTTGAGGCTGGATCTGTGAAGAAGATGTGTGAAAGTCATCAGATAGACAGTGCGATGCTGGAAGATCATGAATAAGATGAAGTTGCGAAACAATTTTTATCTTCTTTTATCTTTTCTTTTTAATTCACTTTTGTATTTTTTATTTAAATAATGAAATGGGTGGTATTCTATTTTAACTTTTTTTCCTAGTTGAAGAGCGGTAAAAAGTGATTTCAAACACACTTAACGTAGTTTAACATACAAGGATTAAATGTGTTAAGTTTGTCTAAACAATTAAACTAAACCTGCAGTTTCTAGAATTTAGGAATGCAAAGTGAAATTTAAATGAAGCTTAAGAATACTCCATATAATTTACTCTAATATATTATTTTCAATTGTTGATTTGTAATTCCACCTATGCCCTTTTGACTTTTGAGTGGTAGAAAAGGAAAGAATGAGTGGTACATTGATTCAGTTGGTTATTGAGCACAAGGTGGGCTGACGTGCAAGTTGAAATAAATGAAGGTTTTCTTGACGCATTGAATACAATCCAAAATTATGTGAATCGTACTCATTTTGTGGGAATGTTCACAACTTGTTTTTCCATTAATAATTTATAGTTTACATGTTGTAAGAATTCCGACAAAAAAAACTGATAATGTAAATTAAACTATTTTAGTTAAATAGATTTACAAAAAAACTATAATAAGATTAAGATAAAAACTTATACGAGTTGATGGCGTATAGTATACGACTATTCTAAGACTATTTAAAATTTTGATACCAACTAGTGTCATAAGGGGCTTTTACCCTTTAACCATGAAGTACCAAGAGTAGGGCCCCTAGGCGGTAGGGGTGTGTTTTTTACCCGAACCCGAATATCAAACCCAAATAAAGCAATCTTAATCCGATTAAGGACTAACCTGAGCAACCCAATCCGATTATCACATTAAACCGAACCCGATTTTTATAAATGGTTTGGTATTTGGGTTGATTTTGAGAGATTCGGGTCAACCCGATTAACCCAGATATTAGTTTTTGAAAATTTCTAAGATTTATTTATATGTGTGTGTATATTTATATGTATGTATTATGCTACTATTTACGTGATTTGAAACATGATTTTACTAAACTTTAAATTTCATTGTTAGTTGTTCAATTTATTATGTGAATTTCAAGGATAATCAAAATATAATGTCCTTAACATTTGAACACGCATAACAAAGTAAACGTAAATATGCAAACACTTTCAAATCAAGATAATTAAAGAAATACTATATTGATAACATATGTTAAATCTCATATATATTTTTTGATCATATACATATTGTTTACACAAACATTTGAGATAACAAATAATTTAAAACTTAGTGATTTATTTTAAACCTGAAAACTGATTAACCCGACCCAAATAAACCCGAATACTGAAACCCGAAAACTGATTAAATTTTACTTATTTGGTTTAGTGTTCGGGTTGATTTCCTACACCTAAAACCCGAGGAACCCGACCCGTAAAACCTGAAACCTTATTAAAAAACCCGAATGACACCCCTACTAGGCGGTGTTTCAGGATAGTAAGCGAGAAATTTTGCTTATCATGTTTAATTTTTTTTGAAATTGTTTGTGATATGATCTCAAGACAAAAAAAAAACATTTTTTAAGCTTTTTTACCCATCTCACATTTTTCTCATTTTAATTAATCATTAATACTAGTATAACCATCTGTGTGTTAAATGGATTAAAAAAATTAAAATAAATAGAAATATAAATTATCAATGATTATTAATAAGCTTGTAATTATAAACGCATGTAAAGATCAATTAAATAAATGTGTATACATGTAAATTAAATTGAAGGATTAAAAAAATATATTAATGTTTATAAATATCTAAGAACTTCTTTGTACAATGTCTAACAAGATTCAATCGACAACTTCTCAAACTAAAACAAAATCATTTTTTTACAATATTCTCTTGTATTGTAGTATCCTATAATCAAATATGTAAAAATTAAGAATAGATAGCATATGTGACAACCCTAAAATTAAAGTTAGACAAGTTAATATTTAAATAAGATTCTTATACATATTACCCATTATTTAATTAACTCTTTATGAATTATATATGTTTTAGTGTGTATATATATATATATGTAGTACGTGTGCATGATTGCATGCATGTATGAAATTTACGTGTGCATGTATTCATATGCATGAACTCTTGATACCAACTATTATTTGATCAATCAACTCAACATTTTAGCACCAAAACATACATCAAATGAATTGAGATACAACCCAATTAAACACCATAATACAAAGGTGACATTAAGGAAACTTGGTATCAAAACAAAAACCAATCAAACCTTAAAGACTTAAACATCAACATAAGCATCACCTAAGATCTAATCTCGGCTCCTTAAGGATTAACAAATTCTAATGAGGCTTACCACTAGACTAATGACCAAGCATGAGGGATGAACACCTAGCATTTCTAAACATCAACCCACACCCCTTATCGGCCACATATTCCCCAATATCGACTAAACAAGCCTAGGAACACACCTCACCACCCTAAGCTCTAAGAGTAATGATGCCTAGCCCATTACAAGAACTCGAACGAAGGGGTGCACAACTCCACCCTATTCTCACACTTTGTTTCTCTCGGTTGATTAGCATACCCACAAGCATCACCACCGTGAACCACCATAACTGCATACCACCACAAACCGCCACCATCTTCACATCCCTTGACACAAATCTCGGATATCTAGTTGTTTCCACTTTTGCTCTTAACCCTCGGTCTCTATATCAACCGCACACCATGATCAAGAACACCATTCAACCACCTTCAAACTAACATACTAGTGATCAAGCTCAAGGAGGACCATTCTCAACCGGGTCATCTAAGAACTAGAGGCTATCATCAACTTCTTTTCACCCTCTCCTTCTGTCAAAATCAAGGTTCTATCATTTAACCCATAATTAACTTAGTATATAAGATAATATATATATATATATATATATATACGTGTTTAAATAAACACATATAATCAACCCTTTTGGTTAAACATTCAAGTTCTTCACTAAACTTTACAAAACAATTCATCTTTATCCAAAAATCAATAAGAAAGGTTTGAGAATTTGAAAAATATGGTAAACTATTGAGTTAAACAAAAAGATTACAAATAAAGGGTTGAAATTATGTGTAATCTTGATAAATTTGGTTTATTACTTAAATGACTGTGATTGTATAAACAATAACTGTGAATATATTAGAAATATTAAGAAGTAACATTTTGTAAACTTTGGTGCAATTATAATAAGTAAAATAATTTATAGAGATTATTTAAGTTATTAAAAATAAAACTATCAACTGAAAGAACCTAACCTGTTAAAAAACTAAAAAAATTATATGATAATTTTTATGTCTTACAAGACCTATATAATAAATTTCATGACCTAATTTGTAGTTATGCTAAAGTTACAAATTTTAGAAAATTTGTAATTCAAAGATCGGGAAAAATAGTTAAACTATAAGATAAATAATGAAAATTTTATACAAAGTGTAATAATTAGATTAGAATAGTTTGTATAAAATTTAGAACTTTTGGATATATTCTGTTATTTTTATAAAATATTGTCAGAATAATAAAAATCATTAAAAAATTCTGTTACGAATTAGCACTTAGGAAAGTATGAAACAGGATACATTTTGGTATGTGAATTTGATAAACTTTAGTGACTTTTAGAGACCCGTAAGTATTTTTTCTAGTTTATACAAATATTATAAAAATTCCAGAAAATAAACTGTAAATACTTAGTATATGAAACTTTAGCATGTTTTAATAGATTTTTGTATGTAAATTTCGTGACATATCAATGATTAAAATTTCTATGTTGATTTTTTAATCTGAGATATTGAATATTTTAAAATAATATTAATTGTTTATAAAATTTTTATAGGGAACCTACCGGAGTAAAATGTGAGATTCATAGCTTATTTTTGTATTTATAAGTTTTTGGGGGGAAAACATATTATTTTGAGATTGATGCATATATATAAGATTTTTTTAGATATACAGTCATTTATGTTACAACAATTAATTCGGATGTGGAACCGTTGGATAATTTAGGTAGCGCTACTTAGAAATTTTTTCCTGCACCAACATGATGAGTGTTGTGATGTTATATTATCAAATTTTTGTGATTTATATTGTGACAGTTATGAATCACCCGACTTATAAGTAGGTTTGGTTGTAAACTTATTTATGATACATCAATATATGTATTATGTTTAATGACAAACCGATGATCTCACCAACTTTATGTTGACTGTTTTGAGTATGTTTTTCAAGAAATCAGCATGTCTAACAACATTATGTTCTCTTTTGATGAGTATAACGGCCGGGGAGAAATCATGGGGAAAGTTTGTGTGAATCTAACTGTTAATTTGTACGATTTTAGCTTGACGGTGGATGCTTATTTCCATCGTTACTAAAGATGTAACAGTTTGATAACATGTTTTGTAATAGGACTATGTTAATTTTTGTATACTAATGGTATGATGTGATCCTAACCATTGATGATCTAATATTATGTGATATATTATGTTATGTTTTTTGTGTTGATTATTTAATTTTTCCAATTAATGTGTTTTGATCAAGCTAGTCACATTCAAAACATTTTACGCTTCCGACGGGATGTGACAACATATATGTTTTATAAAATAAATATTAAAAGAATAAGATAATTTCATTAGTTGAACAATACCTCCTCCTCAATCACAATAAATTCAATAGAGTAAGTTTCTATCGTATTATTATATATTGGTTGCCTCCATACACGAATCACAACATGATATGTTAAGATCATTTAAAAAAACTAATTCTGATACTAATGATATTATGTTGAGCAAGGTAGCTTGATGCTTTATTAATAATGTATAAACTAGTATACATAAATAAAAAATGAACAAAGTGAAGATTATGGTCGTATGACAAAAAATATCAGTGTTAAGGTTTATCATAAAAACTTGCTTTTTAAATTAATCTGTATGTAGTATTATAATTGAATGCAATACGAA
This sequence comes from Flaveria trinervia, assembly GCA_025506515.1. Lineage (NCBI taxonomy): Eukaryota > Viridiplantae > Streptophyta > Magnoliopsida > Asterales > Asteraceae > Flaveria > Flaveria trinervia. The sequence goes on from CM046448.1 coordinate 12,266,748, forward strand.
ATAAGTTGAAAATAATAATTGTGTGAATAATGAAGAAGTAAGAGAAGTTTGTCGTAAAGAATACATGTACTCCTTAAACATATGAGAAGTTATTTTGTATATTTTTCAAATATATTTGATAGTGGAAGAAGAGTAAATAGACAAAAAAACTATTATATATAAAATAAAATAATCATATAATGTTATATAGTGTTGGTAAATATTATATGATATTATTAAAATATAGAAGATTTTTAAAATTTAAAATTATTAACCAAAGTACTCAGATTGATTGTTATTATTGAAATGTAAATTTTGTGAACTACATATGTTGAATTTGAATATTCAATGTTTTAAATTTTAAATTTTGAATAATTAAGTACTTATTTTTAGATTAAATCTCGGATTAATTGCAGAATGAAAATTAAATTTAAAGTTTTTAAAAATTCATTTCATTCATTAAATTTTACAATCTAGTTTTAGAGTGTTATTAATTAGATATTAATACTATTTAAACATTATTGTGAGATTCCCTTTATAAATCATATTGCTAATAAAATATCACGTTGCAATCGTATATTGTAAAGATGCCATGTGACAATGTATTACATAAAATCTTCTCACGTGGCTTAACTCTTTTTTTATATATAAGAGATAGAGATTTGTTTAACGGTTATATTTTTTAAAAGGTGGTGATATGATTTTGTTAATGAAAAATGCTAATCAACATGTCTTCATTTTTGAAGTTTGAAAACGCAAAGAACTTCACATAAAATCTCTCATGGGGAATCCTGGACGTCTGGACACTTAGTCAATTCCAACCCAATTCTAGGCGCATGGGTACTATTCAGGCGTATGAACACTTAGGCGCATGAGCACTATTGGGGCGCATGGCCCTACATTTAGTCATCCGACTAATATTTCTAGGCGCCTGGACCACTGTTCAGGCGCATGGGTTGTACTTAAACATTTCTAAGGCAATCTTAGGCACATGGGCTACTGTTTAGGTGCATGAATTATACTTAATTCTTTCTAAGGCAATTTCAGGCGCATGAGCCTTATCTAGGCGCATGGACCCTCTGTGTAACATATTTCTAATATGTTTTCAAACCCAATCAACAAACCCATCAGTTCTAAGCTTAACATGTCTATTCTAAACATGAACAACCTATAAGCATTCAAGAATCAACATCCAACAAGCATAAAACATACGGGTAAACATACATAACCTTGTAAAAATCATTTTACTACATTTTCAGCCCCAAAGATGTTTAAAACAAGTAGAAACAGGGGTCTAGAACTCACCTGACCCAACTTGGGTGTTTCTTCCTTTCTAACTCGCTTGCAATGAGTTCAAACACCTAAAAACAACACCCAACACACACACACCCGAGCACATACACAAACACATAAGCACATAAGCATGCAACCGGGATAAAACCCGTCATAAATACATAAAAACCTTGAATTATTACCTTGAATTCGCTTATCTTCTTCTTTTTCTTCTTCAGCCGAGAGTTTGTCTACTCTCTGTCCCTAAACCGAAGAAATGGTGATGTGAAATGAGGGTGGGCGGCCATGCCCACCTTTACACCAAATTTTCCAAAAATTTGTCCTTTTGGACACTTTTGGTCCCTCCACTTGGACTTTATTGCTTTTCTTTCTTTTTATCCTTCATTTCTTGTCTTTTTAAATAACTGGGTGTTACAAGTCCACTCCCCTTATATAGGTTTCGTCCCCGAAACCTGTTATTCCTCAAACAGACGAGGATAATGCTGCCTCATCTCCTCCTCAGTTTCCCAGGTAGATTCGGATCCCTTCTTGTGCCTCCACTGTACACGCACAAGAGGAACCACTTTATTTCTCAACCTTTTCTCTTTACGATCGATGATTTCCACTGGTTGCTTCACATAATTGAGCCGTTCGTCTACTTCGATATCCTCCAGTGGAACAATCATGTCGTCATCAGCTAAGCATTTTCTCAAATGAAATGCATGGAATGTCGGGTGAATTCCATTTAACTCATCTGGTAACTCCAATCTATAGGCCATCTCTCCTACTCGAGCAATAATTCGGAAAGGTCCTATGTACCTCGGGCTTAGGTTACCTCGTTTCCTGAATTGGATAATACCCTTCCAAGGTGAGACCTTCAACATAACCCGGTCACCCACCTGAAACTCGATCAGTCTGCGTCGTTTATCGGCATACGACTTCTATCTATCTTTGGCTGCCTTCATGAAGGCTTTAATCTTCTCAAGCTTCTCAGTCGTAGCCTCGATTACCTCGACGCTCCCCAATTCCTTTTGACCAATATCACCCCAACAAACGGGTGTTCTGTATCTCCTACCATATAGCATCTCGTATGGTGGCATGCCAATGCTGGCATGATAGCTATTGTCGTACGAGAATTCAGCTAACGGTAAGTGGTCATCCCAACTTCCCCCAAAATCAATCACACATGCCCAAAGCATGTCTTCTATTGTTTGAATGGTCCTTTCTGACTGACCATCAGTTTGGGGACGATAAGCCGTGGCAATATGTAACCTCGTCCCCATAGCATCGTGGAATTTCTTCTAGAATTTAAATGTAAACCGGGTGTCACGATCAGACACAATGGACACCGGCACACCATGACGAGTTACAATCTCCTTTATGAACAGGTCAGCCAACCTCTCGGATGAATATGTCTCACGGATCGGTAGGAAGTGAGCACTCTTCGTCAAACGGTCAACAATCACCCATATGGCATCGTACCCCTTCGGAGTACGTGGCAGCTTCGTAATGAAATCCATGGCGATGTGCTCCCACTTCCATTCCGGTATATCCAAAGGTTGGATCTTCCCATACGGCTTCTGATGTTCGGCCTTTACTTGCAAACAAGTAAGGCACTTACTCACATACTCCACCACGTCACGATTCATACCCGGCCACCAATAATCTTTCTTCATATCATGATACATCTTTGTGGCACCAGGATGAATGGAGTATCGATTCTTGTGAGCTTCATCCAAAATCCTCACACGTAGATCCCCGAAATGAGAAATCCACACCCGTCCAAATCGAGTTTTAACACCAAGTGTGTTTTCACCCAATTCCCCAACCAGACCTCTCATTCTTTCAGAGTTTAGATGATCTTCTATCAGTGCTTCATCTTGAAACTCCTTGACTTGCTTCATCACCTCAGAGGTCATGATTAGTTGATAATCTTTCACCCGAATTGGTTCGGGCCTCTCCTTTCGGCTAAGGGCGTCCGCCATCACGTTAGCTTTGCCCGGATGGTATGGATCTAACAATCATAATCCTTATGAGCTCTAACCATCATCTCTGCCTCATATTCAGGTCCTTCTTCTCAAAGAAGTACTTTAAGCTCTTGTGGTCGGTGAAGATGGTGCACTTCGTTCCATACAGATAGTGCCTCCAAATTTTTGGTGCAAAGACCGCGATCGCTAGTTCCAAGTCATGAGTAGGGTAGTTGACCTCATGAACCTTTAGTTGTCGGGATGCGTAGGCTATAACTTTTGCTCTTTGCATTAACACACACCCCAACCCCGAGTAAGAAGCATCTGAATACACCACCAAATCTTCGTTTCCATCGGGTAACGACAAGACAGGAGCTTGAGTCAATCTCACCTTTAACTCCTCGAACGCCTGTTCTTGAGCTTGACCCCATGTAAACTTTACATCCTTTCGGGTCAACTTGGTCAGTGGAGAAGCGATCTTGGAAAAGTCTTGAATGAATCTTCTGTAGTAGCCCGCCAAACCCAAGAAACTAAGAATCTCGGATGGCGTCTTTGGAGACTTCCATTGCATCACTGCCTCCACCTTAGCCGGGTCCACCATAATCCCATCGGGATTCACCACATGACCCAAGAATTGAACTTTGCGCAACCAAAATGCGCACTTGGAGAATTTGGCATACAATTTCTCCCTTCTCAACGTCTCCAACACCTCTCGAATGTGATCGACATGCTCCTCCTCACTCTTCGAATAAATCAGGATATCGTCAATAAACACAATCACTGATTTATCTAACATTGGCCGACATACTCGATTCATCAAGTCCATAAAAGCAGCTGGCGCGTTGGTCAAACCAAAAGACATGACAAGAAACTCGTAGTGACCGTAGCATGTACGAAAAGCTGTTTTAGGGATATCCTGCTCCTTCACCTTCAACTAATGGTAACCAGATCAAAGGTCTATCCTTGAAAACCAATTAGCACCCTGAAGCTGGTCGAACAAATCATCTATTCTCGGTAAGGGATATCGGTTCTTCACCGTCAACTTGTTCAGCTCGTGGTAGTCAATGCACATTCTCATACTACCGTCTTTCTTCTTCACAAACAGGACCGGAGCACCCCAGGGAGAGATACTCGGTCTAATGAACCCCTTATCGAGCAGCTCCTGCAACTGCTCCATCAGTTCTTTCATTTCTGTCGGAGCTAACCGATACGGTGCTTTGGCAACGGGTTGAGCACCGGGTATCAGATCAATTTGGAACTCAATTTTGCGATCCGGTGGCACACCGGGTAAGTCTTCCGGAATACGTCCGGAAAGTCATACACAACTGGTACATCAGATAGTTGTGGTGTTGACGCGTCCACGTCCTTTACGTAGGCCAAGTAGGCACTACATCCACGCCTCATGCACTTTCCCGCCACTGCCATCGAAATCACTTTCGGAATCGTCGCGACTCGATCGCCATAAACCGTCACCTTATCCCCGTCAGGTGCTGTCAATCGGATCATCTTCTTGCGACACACAATATTCACTTTGTAGTCCGCTAACCAATCCATTCCTAGGACTACATCGAAACCGCCTAAGGTCATCACGAATGGTCTAACAGGAAACTTATGACCGTCTAGTTCTATGTCACAACCTTCTATCACCTCAGAACTCCTTGTAGACTTACCTATGGTAGTTTCTACCTCGAAGGGCTCATCAATATATCTACTCTTACTGGGATACTTAGCATAAAAGGCAGCAGAAATGAAACTCCTACTAGCACCAGAATCAAACAACACAAATTCAAGAGTTTGGTTTACTAGAAACATACCTGACACCACGTCGGGGTCTGTCCTAGCCTCCTCCCGAGTCATCGTGAAAGCTCGGGCGCTTGCCTTTTGTCCTTCTCCTCCAGCCTTCTTCGCTCCTGAACTCTCAGCCGTGGGCTTCTTACAATCCTTGTTCACGTGGCCCTCCATGCCACAGTTAAAACACCGGACCGTACGACAGTCCTTGGCTATATGCCCCGGCTTCCCACATTTGAAGCATACATTCAACCCCAGCCTGCATTCCCCACTATGTTCTCTCCCACACCTATCACACCTCCTTATACCCGCACCCGATGCGACCACACGACGGTTGTCCACCCGTGCCTTCTTGTTACCTGTCGAAGCATTACCCCGACCAAACCTTTTCCCCTGCCAGTTACGATCACCACCACTCTTCTTTCCACCTTCATTCACCACCACCGTCCTCTCATCATATAGTCTCCCTGCCAAATCCACTACCGACCTAAACGTGCTCGGCCGGGCAGCGATCATGTGCATGCGAATATTCACTGGCAAAACCTGAATGTACCTCTTGATTTTTAGAGACAGAGGTGTCACTTGATCCTGCACCAGATGTGCCATCTCGTTGAATTTCGTGGTGTACTACTGGTGCGTCATAGTTCCCGCCTCCAGTTGCAGGAACTCCCTTTCGACCTTGTCCATTTCCCGATGAGGACAAAACTCTTCAATCACCAACTTTTTCAGCTCAGACCATCTCATCCTCCCGATGGCCCTGCTACCCTCGGCTTGGACAATGTTGTCCCACCAGCACAAAGCTGAATCCACAAAAGAGTGGGTAGCGAACTTCACCTTTTGGTCTTCCCGACACTCGCTGATATCAAGAACTGCCTCCATTTCCCTCACCCATCGGTGAGCAGCTGCAGCAGTTCCGTTTCCATCGAAAGTAGAGGGCTTGAATCTCATAAACACCCCGTAGTTATAGCCTTGGGCTGCCTCCGGCGCAGGCTCCTCTTCTTCCTCCTCCTCATCATCAGAGAGAACCGTTTCCGGCTCTGGTTGCTCCCGTCCTCTCGGGGACCTGTTTCTCTCCATTCTTTCCCCTTCCCTCACTACCTTGATCACTTAGGTCACCACAAATGGTAGAATCGTCTGCATGACCTGATGAACTTCCTCCACCACAGCCTCCTTTACTGAGGCTCTCAGATTGGCGCTCTCGTCGCCACCCTCCGGATGAGGGGTCTCTGGTTCTTCATGAACCACTTTCTCAACTCTGGGCCTCCCTCTCTTGGGTCGCAGAGCAGCACCGTGACCTCCTCCACGAGAGGCTTTCGAAGATCTACCGCCAGCCATCTTCTAACACACTATAAGATTCAAACACTAACGCTGTCATTCAAGGTAATAGCTCAGTTTATGTCAAGTATAGTAAGTTCCTAATTACAGTGACCAGTTGTGATTAACCACTTACTTTACTCTTCATACCCCAAGCATCTCCTATCCTGACTTAATCAATATCTAAATCTACATACAACACATAACCACATACCATGCGCACATAAACCGGTTAACATCACGAAAATACCTGATGGCATGTAGCTACTCAGATTGGCATCCCATTCACATTCCATCCCATTCTCAGTTTAAGTTAAGGTTTATTTTGAAAATTTACCCATTTCACTTAAACTTTGGCTCTGATACCAACTTGTAACGCCCTGTTCCCGGAGACCTCACAGTTGGTCATTCATTGCACATAAAACATTATAATTACATTTGCCTTACGAAAACATTGCAGCGGAAATATAAATAAAATATAACTTTTCATATCATTACAAATGTTTTTGCAAATTAATACAAGCGTTCATTTCAAAACATCATTCTTTCGCATTACAATGCAAAAACATTAACAAAAGAATGCCATCCAAAAGAGTTGAGTAGCCGCCTCGTGCCATCCCCAGCAACGTTTACTTGCCAACTGAAAATGTATAAAAGTCATCGTTGCTGAGTGAGTTCTAGTTTTATAAATAAAACATACTTTTCTTTCGAAAACCGTTCTTTACTTTCTTTCAAAATTATACTATACTTTTCATTCATCCATGATCATACGTCATACATACATATAGATATATCATCATTATCTTCTTTAATCTTTCATGCTTTACTTTTCTTTCTAACAACCATAAACTCTTCCCTTCTATTCATGGTACTGGACCTAGGCTTATCATAGACCTTCTATAACGGTGCATCGCACCTCGTGGTCACAGTACCTAGGGTAAGATTTAGGTTTACTATGCAATACCTTTCTGTTCGTGGTTCTGGACCTAGGCCTCTCATAGACCTTCTAGAACGGTGCATCGCACCTCGTGGTCACAGTACCTAAGGTATGAATGTAGGTTTACTATGCAATACCTTTCTGTTCGTGGTTCTGGACCTAGGCCTATCATAGACCTTCTATAACGGTGCATCGCACCTCATGGTCACAGTACCTAAGGTATGAATGTAGGTTTACTATGTAATACCTTTCTGTTCGTGGTTCTGGACCTAGGCCTATCATAGACCTTCTATAACGGTGCATCACACCTCATGGTCACAGTACCTAAGGCATGAAGCAATAGTTCTATACAAATTGGTCAATCACAAAGAATGACCCCGATATACATGCCATGCTTACAAGACTATCTCTACTTTCATTACTCATTAATGCATGCATTCTTACTTCATGTTCCTCTTTCCTTTATCTTTCACTTTATGTTACATAATACTTTATTTATTCATTAACATCACACGTAAAGCCACAAGAAAGATAATCATACATCTTAATAAGGAACATAAACATATCATACAATCATACATCACATCATACATCACATCATCACAACATAAATGACTTCAAAAAGTCAACTTATATAGCCCCTGGGAATCTCCCAAGTCAAAGCCTACATTACACTTTTTTTCTAAAAATCAGAAAATATTCTAAGTCCTTAGGCAGATGGGCACTATGCAGGTGCATAGACACTATGCAGGTGCATGGGAAACACTTAGGTGCATGGGCAACTTTCAGGCGCATGGGCACTATGCAGGCGCATGAGTGCTTAGGCGTATGGGGAATCCTGAACGTCGGGACACTTAGTCAATTCCAGCCCAATTCTAGGCGCATGGGTACTATTCAGGTGTATGAACACTTAGGCGCATGGGCCACTTGGGCGCATGAGCACTATTGGGGCGCATGGCTCTACACTTAGTCATCCGACTAATATTTCTAGGCTCCTGGACCACTGTTGAGGCGCATGGGCTGTACTTAAACATTTCTAAGGCAATCTTAGGCGCATAGGCTACTGTTTAGGCGCATGAATTATACTTAATTTTTTCTAAGGCAATTTCAGGCGCATGAGCCTTATCTAGGCGCATGGACCCTCTGTGTAACATATTTCTAATATGTTTTCAAACCCAATCAACAAACCTATCTGTTCTAAGCTTAACATGGCTATTCTAAACATGAACAACCTATAAGCATTCAAGAATCAACATCCAACAAGCATAAAACATACGGGTAAACATATATAACCTTGTAAAAATCATTTTAATACATTTTCAGCCCTAAAGATGTTTAAAACAAGTAGAAACCAGGGTCTAGAACTCACCTGATGCAACTTGGGTGTTTCTTCCTTTCTAACCCGCCTGCAATGAGTTCAAACACCTAAAAACAACACCCAACACACACACACACACACACACCCGAGCACATACACAAACACATAAGCACATAAGCATGCAATCGGGATAAAACCCGTCATAAACACATAAAAACCTTGAATTCGCTTATCTTCTTCTTCTTCTTCTTCAATCGAGAGTTTCTCTACTCTCTATCTCTCTCTCTAAACCGAGGAAATGGTGATGTGAAATGAGGGTGGGCGGCCATGCCCACCTTTACACCAACTTTTCCAAAAATTTGTCCTTTTGGACACTTTTGGTCCCTCCACTTGGACTTTATTGCTTTTCTTTCTTTTATTCTTCATTTCTTGTCTTTTTAAATAACCGGGTGTTACATAAATTCCTTATTAAATTAAAAAAAGGGTCATAATGATTTTATAAAATAAAATAAACACTTAATTTAAATTGGGGTTTCATAAGTTTGGGCTCTAAATGTAAATTTCAAAACTTAAATTACAAGAAGGTTATAATCTTTTAACATAAAATAACAAATCCGCAAAACACCAGGGACCAAAGGTGTAACTTTCCAAACTAAACTCCTCTTCCACCGCCGACCCTCCTGCCGCCGGCCACCATCTCGAGCGACTACCAAACCACCCAAAACGCCTGATGTAATTGCAATTAAACCGGTTCTTAACTATTGCGCATCAGTTTCGAATCAAACACCCAAATTAATTTGGATTAAGCACTTGTTAATCAATGTTAAAACGAAACAGAAACCCACCTTCAAACCATTAACCCGTTCGACATGTAACAGTCATAATCGAAACTAGATAATCATGTTAAAACCTTCGAATCAACTCCCTTGAACCTTCTACAACAACAATTTCATTTGAAACACGCACATACACCATGATCAAACACCATCATCTTCTTCGATCTGCAACTCATCAAAAGACCTATTCCGAGCATCTTTGGTTACAATTAATAGAGGGCTTTTAATCATCTATACGTTTAGAAGCTTCTGGCACCACAAATTTGATTATAATCGGCATTACCTTTATGAACTGATCCCCTCTCCAGTCGTAGATGGCTTACTGTTAACCCAAAACAATCCATAAACAATATATGTTAAGCCAAAACAATCCATAAACTTTATTTCTTCAGCCCAAATCCACCCATATCCACCCAAATCTCACCATACGGGTTAAGATTGCCGGGTATAGTTACAATTATGTATTACCCATAAAAAAGCTTTTCTTCCAATTTTAGATGAGACGACTACGACATATATGGAATAACACAAGATTCATACGATAGCATTCATATTGGATTTAACAACTCATTCTTATAATTAAACTGAAATTAATCCGTGTCTCTATGTTTTAATCATTTTAAAAATCCTCAAAAGTTCAATTCTTTATTTTTATCTTTATTTTTCATTTTATTATTGTCTCTCCTTCTTGTACACACAATAAATATGAGAAAAATAGGATTGTGAATGAATATCGAGTATATAAATACAGAGAGTGAGAACTAGGAAGCTATTCCTTAAATTTCATATTTATTTTGAGGGATAATATGTTATATCAAATTAGTTAAAAACCTTAAATTAATTTTATTAAATGATAAAAATGACGTTTGTACAACAAATAGACATGACTAGCGGTGTAGCCATTGATTCTTTTCTAGTGAAGTTATTTTTGTATGCTTAGACTTCTATCCATTTAAAACTAGTTTTCGAAGTGTTTTAAAACAAGCTAACCATTGCAGATTACATTAGATTTGATGGTATCTTCCTCATTGGGTTCACCCAAAAATTCAAATTTGTATAAATTTCATTGGAATCACTTTGACTTCAATCAATAGCTCTGTGTCTCTACTGATGGACTTGACTCAAACTATAAGCCTATATATGCTATACTAGCTTTAATACCTCATGTATTATATGTGATGAATAAATAAAATATTAAATAAAATAAATTTTATTAATTATAAAACGATATTCTAAGATAATACATGATTAAAATTACGTATCAGTAATATTATAAGTAATAAAACAATTATATCAACATTTCAAGTGCTTTTTGTTTAAAAAACTAAACATTTTGTTTGAAAACAAACTATTTTACAAGATTTTCGTTATTATAACTCCAATTTTGATTATTTTTATTTATAAATATTTTATTTTTTAAAAACAACAATTTGAATATATTTGTATTTTTAAAAGACTTTGATGTTTTAGAAAAAAAATTATTTTATAAAAATTAACTTTTACAAATAACACTAATAAAAGTAGCCCTTTTAAATTTATTAAAAAGCATTTTTAGTCCATAAAAAAATTAAATAATATTATTAGTTATTATAAAAACTATTAAAAAGTCTTATAATAAACTATGATCTCATCACGTTGTTACCTATAGAATCCTGCTGTTACCAATCTTTAGTTGGGCTTGGTTTCAAGTCTCCAACCCACTCAAAGTCTCAAGCTACGCATGAAAACTTATTAGCCTTTCGTACCATGGGCCTCTAATTAAGCTTTCAAAACAAAAAAAGAAAAGTGAGCCTTTTTGGGTATCTCTACATAATGTTTAAATTACACGAAATGGATTCCAATTATAAGTTTATGAATATAAATCTTGCAGAATGAAGGTGATGTGATTTCATGAGTAGATGTAGACGAGATAGCATGTATGTTCATTGATAAAAAACATATAAAGGATGACGCATATTTCATGAGGAGGAATTTCGATGTCCTTTTAGAATATTATATATATGTGTATGGTGATTATTATGACTTCATATATTGCTTGCATTTCATAAAAGTTTTAGATGTTTTTGTTAAAAGAAGCGTATGCATGTATCAAATGTCATACCCATTGCAACTATGTATATATATATATATATATATATATTATATATATATATATATATATATATATATATATATTTCAAATAGAAAATATGGTCATGGATGCACATAAGAAATTAGATGCATTGGTGTGAATAATGTTATACTCAATTTATTAATACAAAATATAAAAAGAAAAATAATAGATGCATCTTGATTAATCTTCCTACTCTAATAAAAATTAATCTTGGATGATATGTGTCAACATTACAATCATTCTCACCAAAATTTTCTCGTATTTCTCTCTTGTTAAATAATCAACTTAATTACTAATACTATTATTAACACTTTTTTAAATTTAATAAATTAAGAAAGAGATTTATTATTAATATTATTCTAAATAAATAAATTTTATAATATGAAATATTTTAAAATTGGTATTTTTAAAAAGCCAATTTTTTAAAACCAAAAATAGTTATATTTGTGATTTATAATAAGAAAATTTTTAAGAATGACATTTTTATACGATTTGTTAATGTTTATTGTTTTGGAAAAAAATTTAAAAACAAATTTTAAAAAGTTGATATAACTGTTTTATTATTTATAATCATTTCTCATACATAATTTCAGTCATATCATATTTTAAAATATCATTTTATAATTAATAAATTTTATTATATCAATATTTTTTTATGCAGCTCGTGTAATACACGGGTTTACTAAAGCTAATGACATATAATAAATTAATTAAAAATGACAATTCACCCAGATAAAAATGGATCTGGTTATGTTGCCGACATATGAATCATGGATGGAGAACTGGTGTAGCACATGATTTCACACATAAGGATGAACGAGAAGACCCGATGTAAGCTTAAACAAGCTCGCGAACCAACTACCTGTTTAAGCTTACATTTGCTCTTATTTATGCAAGGGCAGAGCATTGTGAAGACCAGGGAGCTCTTTTTTCTTCAGTAGTGTTAAAGTTTAGTTAAAGAATGTTAACATTAATTACAATATCAAGTATTTTCTCTTTATGTTAGCTATAATCACACAATCAACATTGTTAATCTAAAGTAGATATTCTATCTAATATCACCATTCACCACGAGTTGTCATCATACATGTGGATGAAGTTAATAATTTTTATATGCATACACACATACTTGTTAAAATGTTAAAGCATCTTCTATGATCGTGTTTGGATGATTTTAGAATTAAGATAACATCTACGTAGAGGAGAGAGATAATTCCATCTAGAAATTGGATAGAGTCGATGAGGGCATCCAGATAGTTACCGCTCGGTGCTCTTAGTTACAAACATTTTAATATCACAATAATTATTACATAAATTTTTATGTAATAATTATTTTGATATTAAGTATATAACTAATATAAATTAAACCAAATTAAAGGGGTTTTGCTTTTAATCAATAGACAAATAATGTTAAAGGTATGCAACTTTCATGCCTTTCAATTTCTTATTTGGAATGACGGCTACCGATCTTATCATCGTAATATCTTATACTTTGTTAATCGAGTGGCTTGTAGTTAACCACTACTTCGAAATATAATTAGAGAATTAAATTAAGTGTGAAAGCCGTCATATTTACTCTTGATAGCTAGTTTGTGATAATATATATAACTGAAACAATGGTTAAACATGCACGCTTTAGTATGTTTTAAAATTTTAGTTGAAATGGAGATATTATTATTAACATATTGAGTAACAACCTTGATATAACACTATCAAGAGTATGTCTTTTATTTTCTAGATTAATCATAAAAGTTTTATTATTTTATTTTTTAGATATATCAAAAAAGTTTTATACTTTAAAGTTCGGTCACAAATGTTTTTTTATTATAAATTTTAAATAACGAATAATATAATTTATTTATCTATAAATGATCACAAAACATTTATTCTTTATAGTTCGATCACAATTTTTTAGCACCCTAAACTTTAATTAAGCTTAAAATATGGGAAATTTTTTAACCACTCTAATCATATATTTCGATATAAATTTTAGTCGAATCACAAACTTAAAAGACCAAAAGTATCTCATGATATCGATTTTTATATTAAGTGAAGCAGTTAATCCTTCCTATTTTATAAAATTTTGAATACACCGTTATGGCATTATTTCTTTTCATTTATGTCCCTGCATAATATTTATTTTAAACCTTTGGATGAAGTGAAATGTAAAATTGATAACATTTGATGCAATAAACTAGTAATTTTATTTAATCCTCAAAGTATTGTTTTACAAACTTAAGTTATAAAGCATGACTATTATTCTTAGAGCTTCTAGAGCCATTCGAGAATGATTATCTTGAATAACTATAACTTGCACATCAATATATGCTTATATAAAAGTATACTATAAAATGACACAAGCCAATGTTGGTGAGTTCATATGACACAATTATAAATAGACAGTTTTTATGCAAACAATTGGCCTTTGGGTCAAAGGAGACGGACGACAGAGATTGCATCTAGAACGATATATGCTTATAGAAAATGAGTTGTAGGAGAAGAATAGTTCTTATTTCCTTAAATATATTGAAGTTGTATGAATTTAAAGATTGGTTTTAAAAAACAAACTTTTTCCTTCTCTTACAATTTTTGACTGTAAAAAAAAACAAAAATATATTTTCTAGACCAAAATGTAGTCGTTGGAAGGGTGGTTAGCATGGTCATACCACTCCCATGTAGCATGGTCATACCACTCCCGCGTAGTGTTCCATGCATGACCAACCCACCAGCTCGGATCACTACGTGACCCGTGGTTTGTTTGTTGTCAATCCTTAAAAAAATATTAATAAGGAATATAAAACCTTAAAAGGTATTTATAATTAACAAATGAGAAAAGTATTAGGGGCCGTTTAGTTCGCAAAATATTTTGCAAATGAATTGAAATTGGAAATGGAATTGTAATTGGAATCTTGTAATACTTGATAACATGTTTGGTTAGTCAATTTTGAGTGGAATTAAAATGTTAATTTTGAATATTCCATTGAAATGTTAAACATTTAAAATGTAAATGGAAGGAATATTAATTTCAATGAATGTTGAAAAATTTTCCAATTTTAATTTTATTCGTTTACCAACCAAACAATATACTGAATGAAAATTTTTTCCAATTTTAATTCTTGAGATTATGTGGAACAACCCTTACTTCCTTAATTGGAAGTATGAAGCGAGGGCTTAAAAGGATCGCAACCTTTCATGTGTTTCACGATGTAAGCGAGAAACATAATATGACATTTCAATGTCATGCTTTATTGCTATATAAGCAAAGTTTGATTATTGAAAAATTATAGAAGATTTAATTAACATTCTACACGTATTGTTTATATTGTATCCTTCTTAAAACAAGTCAGAACAACATCTACATGTGTTGATTTATTATAAATTAGAAGACAATTTGTCAATCACACGAAGCATGCAAATAAGTAAAGTTGAAAGCTAGTAAGACCGAGAGAGTGATATTATTTTTAGGGATGGAGAGTATTACTATTAAAGTAATAAATAGTAAGAATCCAATACTCGTCATTCGTAGGTAAAAATTGTTTTTAAACAACAACACCTATGTATTTTAGGGTAATATTATCACATACTTCATCGTAAGAAACCAAAACTAATGACTTTTTAGTAGAGAAGTACACCATTTACATAACTCTCGAAGGGCAAGCAATTAATTAATCAATAAAAATGTAATTTTTGTTGGAGATTTATTGATAATATTAATGTGGTTATTAATATTTAGTCAATAAACTAATATGTTGAATGAAAATTATTGTGATTAATTACATTAGAAATTAATAGTGTGGGAAGTTGTCTCACATTGGAGGAAGGAAAAAATATAAAATAGTTTATATTCTATAACCTCTTGTTTATATTCTATAACCTCTTGTTTATATTCTATAACCTCTTGTTTATATTGTTTCCTAAGGTATCACAATAAGTGGATTCGCGAAGGGTGCGAAGCACTATAAATACTGAGTGTAGCTCAGAAGAAATACACTACAACACATCTCGAAATCTGCAGCAAAACAGATTCTCTATCTCTCTAGATTCTCTTCTACACAAACAAGTCCGGGTTCAAGATCAATCCTGACAATACAAACTGCTTCGTTGTTGTACCCTGGGAAACAAAACGAGTTCTCCTGGGAGGCTTGAAATTTGTTTTAAAAGCCCCGTGTTGAACACGATCCTCAGTTTTACATTTCTGTTTCTTCTATTTCTGTAAATTTACCATTGTAAAAGAGATTAACAATCGTTTATTTATGTTCATTTATATTGAGTATAATAATAAAATTGTTTGAATTTTTATTTTATATGAATGGTTCCTACAAACTTAAAACAAATTTTAAAAACACCATTCATATATTAATCTGTGTTTTTAAAAGGTTAATTTTCTTTAATTATTTTCGTTTTCTTATTCACGAGTGATCTTAAAAGTTGGACTTAGAACATCTCTTGTTGAGTTTTATAGAATTCTGAAAGTAGTTAATTTTTTTTTTCAAATTAGTTTGTGGTTATAACTGCTTTCGCTTTCTTATTCATGAGTGATCTTCAAAGTTAGACTTAGAACATCTCTCGTTGAATTTTTAGAATTATGAAAAGTTTGAAACATTTTTCAATTTTGGTAGTTATTTCAATTTATTGAAAATTTTTCTAACTTAAATTGTTTCTGTAAAATAACAAAAAACATGTCTTCAAGTGCTATAAGTTCTTTTTTATCAGTCCCTTTAGTTGCAGCCACTGTGGGAGCGACCACTGTGGGAGCGACCACTGTGGCAAACCACGTCGAGAAACCCGAAAAGTTCACGGGTGTCCATTTTAAAAGATGTAACAGAAGACGTTCTTCTACTTGATGACCTTGAACTTAGCATAGTTCTTGGAGAAAACTGCTCCCCTACCTAAAGAAGGGGATGATGCTCAAGCCTTGAGTGCTATTGATGCTTGAAAGCATTCAGAATTTCTTTGTCGCAACTACGTTTTGAATGTTCTTTGTGATTCATTGTATAACGTGTATTGCAACATAAAGACTGCCAAAGAACTATGGGAGTCCTTAGACAAGAAGTATAAAACCGAGGATGCCGGTAGCAAGAAATTTATTATGGTTCGGTTCTTGAATTTTAAAATGGTTGATGACAAGACTGTGATTATCCAAATTCAAGAGTTACAATTTATACTTCATGAAATTCATTCTGAGGGATGCCTCTCAATGACACCTTCTAAGTTGTAGCCATGATTGAAAAGTTGCCTCAAAGTTGGATAGAATTTAAGAATTATCTTAAGCTCAAACAAAAGGAGATGACTGTGGATGAACTTATTTTTCATTTTCGAATTGAAGAAGACAATAAAATGGCTCAAAAAGGCACCCGTGTGCAACCGATGACAAAGGCAAATATGGTTGAACATGGATAATCGTCAAGGGTTTATAAAGATAAAAGGAAAAAGCCAATAGAGAAACCAAAGGTGAACCTTTGACCAAAGAAAGGAGTTGTGTAAAAGAAACCTCCACCTCCTCCTTTCCAAGATATTTGTTACAATTGTAATGAGACGGGGCATCGTGCTAATCAATGCAAACAACCAAAGCGTGAGTGTGCACTATGGTGGATGAAGATGGTGATCCGTTAGTGGCAATGATCACCGAGCTATTGGCAATGGTGGAAGAAATCAACCTCGTGGGAGACAATCCACATGGATGGTTCATTGATATGGGAGCTACCCGTTATGTGTGTGGTGACAAGACCCTCTTTAGCACTTTTAAAGAGGTTAAGGGTGATGAAAAGCTTTATATGGGTAATAAAGCTACGACTGACATCAAAGGTAAAGGAAATGTGATCTTGAAGATGACTTCCGGGAAGGAACTCACCTTGAGCAACACCTTGTATGTCCCGGAGATTCGCAAGAATCTTGTTTCGAGATGATTGCTTAATAAGTTTGGTTTTCGTTTAGTGTTTGAGTTGGACAAGTTTGTCCTTACTAAATGTGGAATGTATGTTGGAAAGGGTTATGCCCTCAATGGTATGTTTAAGATGCATATAACCATTGTCAAAAGTGAAATGAATAAGACTACTACTTCTATTTATATGCTTGCGTCTTGAAATGTTTGGCATGGTAGGCTAGGACATGTAAATTATAATTCTATTCGTTGTTTAATAAATTCAAAATGCATACCTGCATTCTATATTGACACAAACTCTAAATGTGAAACATGCATTGAGGCAAAACTTACAAGATCATCATTTAAACCGGTTGAAACAATAATCGAAACCCTTGGTTTAATTCACACCGACATATGTGATTTAAAAGCACACCCAACAATAGGTGGCAACAAATATTTCATCACTTTTATTGACGATTGCACTAGATATTGCTATGTATACTTACATAAAAGTCAGGATGAGACAATCGACAAATTTATCTTGTATAAAAATGAAGTTAAGAATCAACTAAACAAGAAAATTAAAGTTGTCGCGAAGTGATTTATGTGAAAAAAGTGGTATAATACATGAATGTATGACACCTTACTCACCACAATCAAATGGCATTGCGGGATGGAAAAACCGTACTTTAAAAGAGATAATAAATGCCATGTTGATAAGCTTTGGGATGAGCCATGACATGTGGGGGGAAGCTATCCTCTCGGTCAATTATCTTTTAAATAAAATCCCACCAAAGAAAAGGGATGTAACCCCATATGAATTATGGATGGGTAGAAAACCATCATACTGCCTAGCTAAGGTAATTGTACCACCTCCTAAAGCTCAAAAACTAGGACCTAAAACTATTGATTGCATATTCATTGGATATGTTCAAAACAGTAATGCATATCGATTTCTTGTACATGAGTACAAGAATATCAATGTACAAAAGAACACTATCATGGAGATAAGGCCGGGGAATGCTTAATATTTTGAAAATGTGTTTCCAATGCGAGGACACACACATGCATCTTCATCATCGCAGTTTGATGATAGAGGTGCAAGTTCATCAACACATATTGATGACATAGTTCATGATATCAACATGAACGACCCAATGTTGAAGAGGGAGAAATTAGACGAAGTAAAAGGGCAAGGGTTGAGAAATCCTTTGGTCCAGACTTGGTAAGTTATATGGTTAAGGGTGAGCCTAATACCTACCGTGAAGCGGTATACTCTTTGGAAGGATCTCAATGGAAATAGGCAATCAAAAATGAAATTGATTCAATTCTTCACAACTATACTTAAGAGCTAGTAGAACTTCCTCCTAGTTGTAAACCGCTTGGATATCATTGGATATTCAAAAAGAAGATGAAAGCCGATGGAAGTATTGATAAATACAAAGCAAGGTTAGTAGTCAAAGGTTTTAGACAAAAGGAAGGTCTGGACTATTTTGATACTTACTCACTTGTAACTCGCATAACCTCCATAAGATTGGTTCTTGCTATTACGACAATAAGAAATTTGGAAGTACATCAAATGGATGTCAAAACCGCATTTCTAAATGGCGATTTAGAAGAAGAGATTTACATGGAGCAACCTGAGGGTTTCTCTGCCTATGGTCAAGAGGGTAAAGTATGTAAACTGGTAAAGTCATTATATGGCTTAAAACAAGCTCCAAAACAGTGGCACCAAAATGTAAGGCCCCATTCCCGGGACACTTACAGCTGGCCAATCATCGCACATAAAACATATATTTTCATTAACTTAAAGAAATCATTGCAGCGGAAACATTTAAACATTTATTTCATTATAATCACTTTTGCAAAATAATACATTGTTGACTGGTTACAAAACATCATTATTTGAATTACGTCACAAAAATGTCATATATCTATCAAATGGATGCCATCCAAAAATGCCAAGTAGCTGTCCCGTGCCATCCTCAACAATGCTCACCTGCCAACCGGAAAATGCATAAAAAGTCAGCGTTGCTGAGTGAGTTCAAGTTTTATAAAGACATTGCATTACCTTCCATTCGTTAAAACATTTTCATTACTATCGCACGTGATCACACATCGTACATACATCAAGGTAATAATTATTATATTCATCATCATTCGTTTAGTACATTTCGCACGTTCGCACATATCGCACATATCACACGTATGGAGTGGTCACTAGAACAGACTCCCCCTGTGTGTGTGAACTCTTATGGGTTAGCCAAAATTTCACGTTGTATGACACACAGTAATTAGGAAATCGCACGTTATTGGAGCAGTCACCAAGACTGAACTCTTACTGTGTGTATGAACCCTTATGAGTTAGCCAAAATCGCACGCTGTAGACACACACAAGGTTACAACTCTCAATGAGTTGTGAACCTCCTTCAGTTGCTTGCAAGCCTTTTCATTCGTTCATTCATTATGTTCCACTTTCATATCTTAAATCTTTCACTTCGTTAAGATAATATTTCACGTTCATTAACAATATCACACCACGTAAAATCACATCATCATACGTAATAAGGAACATACAGATCATATCATACATAAGCATAACATCATCAATTGCACAACATCAATCACACATCATCATTCATGTCCATCACATCATCTATGACCTCAAAAATTCAACTTACATGAACCCCCGGGAACCTCCCAAGTCAAACCTACATCTGCACTTTTCCCCCGGAAATCAGAAAATATTCTAAGTCTACATCCGTATTTCTTATTGTTCATCCGCATTTCTTATTGTTTATCCGCATTTCTTATTGTTCATCCGTATTTCCTTTTCTCATCCATATTTCCTTTACTCATCCGCATTTCCTGTGCTCATCCGCATTTCTTTTACTCATCCGCATTAACTTTACTCATCTGCATTAACATGTTCATTCGCATTTCCTTTACTCATCCGCATTAACATGTTCATCCGCATTAACTTTACTCAATCGTATTAACATGTTCATCCGCATTTCCTTTACTGATCTGCATTAACATGTTCATCTGCATTAACTTTACTCATCCACATTAACATGTTCATCTGCATTTCCTTTACTCATCCGTATTAACATGTTCATCCGCATTAACTTTACTCATCCGCAATAACATGCTCATCCACATTAACATGTTCATCCACATTTCCTTTACTGATCCGCATTAACATGTTCATCCACATTTCCTTTACTCATCCGCATTAACATGTTCATCCGCATTAACTTTACTCATCCGCATTAACTTTACTCATTCGCATTAACATGTTCATCCGCATTTCCTTTACTAATCCGCATTAACTTTACTCGCATGGCCATCCAGGCGCATGAGGACATTTTAGGCGCATGAGCCCTATTTGGGCGCATGAAGTTTTGGGCGTATGGGAACACTTAGGCAAATTCTAAAACTTAGGCGCATGAGCCCTATTTGGGCGCATAAGCAGCCTCTTTCGCACTTAAACATCAGATTTCAGTCCCCAATCATTACTTATCATGTTCTAAGCTTAAATCTTACATTCTAAGCCATAGAAACACAACCATAACATCATCAAACATGAACATAGCCCAAAATCAAACCCCACCCGCAACATACACACATACATACACATGGGTACGAAAACCCAACTTTTATAAAAAGTTCATACATGCATCTCCAACCCCAAAATAGTTAAAAACATGTAAACAGAGGGTTCTAGAACTCACCTTTGCAGCTCTTTGGGTAAGACTTCTTCAAACCCATTTGCAAATTGAGCTCAAACACCCAAAACCCACCAAACACACACAACTGAACACACACAACATACATAAGCATACAACCGAGGATGAAACCAGTTAAGGACATCTTAAACACACGAATTCTTACCTTGAATTCGATCTTCTGCTCTTGTTCTTCTTCAAAATCCGAATTCTGCACTTTCTCTCTCTAAAACATCTGAATGTTGAGTGTGTGTGTAGGCTCATGGGCGGCCATACCACCTTTATCACCAACTTTTAAACTTTTTGTCCTTTTGGACACTTTTTACCCCTCAACTTGGGTAAAATATATTTTCTTTCTTTTTTTTCACTTTATTCTTCTTTCTTTGTCTTTTATAAATAACTGGGTTTTACACAAAAGTTTGATCGTGTCATGATTGACAACGGTTTCAAAATAAATGAGTGTGACAAATGTGTATATGTGAAAGATACAACATGAGGTTATGTAATTTTATGTCTTTACGTAGATAATATGCTTATCATTACGAGTAGTGATAAAATAATAAGATCTACTAAGGACATGTTGAAAGGGAGATTTGACATGAAAGATATGGGTTTAGCGGATGTAATATTAGGAGTGAAAATTATTCAAACCTAAGATGGTCTTGTGTTAAGTCAAGCTCATTATGTGGACAAGATTCTTGAAAAATTCAACTTGGGAGACATGTGTGTAGTACGTTCTCCTGTTGATACCACCCAACATCTAAAGAAAAATAGATGCGATGGTGTTGCTCAGTTAGAGTATTCAAGAATCATTGGTAGTTTAATGTATCTAATGACATATACTAGACCCGACTTAGCATACGCGGTAAGTAGGCTTAGCGGATATACTAGTAATCCAAGCTCAGAACATTGGAAGAGTATAACGAGGGTGCTTAGATACATAAGATACACAAGAGACTATGGATTGCATTATACCCGTCATCCAACTGTGATTGAAGGGTATACTAATGCAAACTGGATATCAGATATAAAAATTTCCAAATCAATAAATGGGTATGTGTTCTTACTTGGTGGAGCATCAATATCTTGGAGATCATCCAAGCAAACTGTTATAGCTAGATCCACAATGGAATCGGAATTTATCACTTTGGATAAAACCGGAGAAGAGGCTGATTGGCTACGTCAATTTGGGGAAGACATTCCAAGATGGCCAAAGCCGTTATCGGCTATTTGCATACATTGTGACAGTGAGTCGGCAATTGGTAGAGCCAAAAGCTCAATGTACAATGGCAAATCAAGGCACATCAGGCGTAGACATAACATAATACGACAACTGATATCAACGGGTGTTATCACTATTGACCATGTCAATTCAAAAGATAATATTGCAGACCCGTTAACAAAATGTAACACCCGGTTATTTATCTCTTTTGAAGCCGACGAAAGGAGAAAAAGAAATAAGGTCCTAAGTCGAGGGACCAAACTCGCCAACGAAAGAAAGTCGGGTGAGTGGGAGTATATAAAGGGAGAGGGCAGCCCTTACCCTCTCCCCACACTCACATTTCAGCCAAAAGAAAGAGAAGAAGAGAGAAAGGAAGAAAAGAGAAATAAAAGTTGGTTCGGGTTGGTTCGAGTGAGCCAAAATCATCAAGAAGCGAGTCAAATCGAAGCTTTTTTCGTCGTGGTCGTTTGTGTGAGTTCTAGGACCCCTCCTTTAAACGTTTTTGAATGATTTGGGGCTGGAAAACATTTGAAAATCAGGGTTTTGAGTGTGTGCATGTGTAGAGATTAATAAAGAGGCTGATGCAACCTAAACATCTTTAGTCTTTCCTGCATGCTGCACAAGTGCATTGAAGTAGAATGCTTCGGAAGTTTCACATGTGCAACAAAAATACTCTAAGTGTGAAATCTTCCGAAGGCAAGACCAACATCTTCCGAAGCCAAAGATGAAGTCTTCCGAAGCCTCTGTGACAAAGTCTTTGAAGCTTTAAGTTCATGAAGACAGATTTCTTCTGATGACTTTTAGTAACATGCTTTATCTGATGTACTGTTCCATAAAGCTAGACACCTTTCCGCTGCAACTCTGCAAGTCACCAACTAACATGGTTTGGTGAAAAGGTCCATGCTTTTGGTAACTGTACATTGAGTTCATGAGTCTGTAACTTTCTACTTTATGTACTTTATCCTTTTGTAATAGATAAGGATGTGAGCTATGGCATGTCATAGTCACAAGTCAAAAGGCAATCTGCCTTTTGACTCTACAATTGATTTTGTGTGTGTCTAGTCAATTGTATCCAGCTGGCTTTCAAAGTATAGCCGGCTGTAGGATGTTGTATAAGTATCTCATGTTCTTGTATCTTTCGAATATGCTTTGTAACACTTGTAATAGAACATAGAGAAGGCAATATACTGCATTCTTGAAAACCAAATACTTGTGTTCTTTGTGTTCTCTTATATTCTTGTGTTCTTAGTGTCACTAGTTGTTTAATCCAGTTTACTGTTTGATCTAAGTTTAGTTTATCTCCTCTTTGTGTTGTTGTGTTGTAACTTATACCCTTCAACGATCCTGCATTTGGTATTAGAGCTTTCCAGGCTCTTGATATAAGATCTCACCATCATAAGATCCCCCACACACACAAATACTAAAATTTTCAAATGGCAGCCATTTCCAAAATGATATGGAAACTGGAACAATGAACAAGTCCCCACTGATCACTCTTGATGAGTTTGACACCTGGTGTTTAAGAATGGAAGGTTTCATCAGGTCTCTTGATTCAAGAATGTGGGAATTTATTAAGAATGGACCTTTCATACCCAGCACACCTTCTGCTACTGGTGCTGGTATGATCCCCAAAGATGTGGCTAACTACTCTGATGAAGATAGGAAGAGAGTAGAGATAGACAGAAAAGCCATGACAACTCTTCAAACTGCCCTTCCAAACTCTATGTATAGAGGTTTCAAGAAGTGCAAAACAGCCAAGCAGCTGTGGGATGCACTAAAACTAATGTATGAGGGTTCTTCTGAAGCCAAGGAGAACAAGAAGGATCTCTTGAAGCAGCAGTTTGAAAACTTCACCTTCAAAACAGGTGAGACCATGACGCAACGGTACTTCAGGTATGTTGAGATTGTGGATACCCTAGTGGATGGAGGAGTTTCTCTTGAAAATAGAGACATTGTAAGGAAGTTCATGTCCTCACTTCCTAGGCAATGGACACACTACTGTGTGGTGATCAAGAGAACTGAAAATCTCAAAACTCTTACTCTGACAGAGTTATATGGGATTCTCAGTGGCTACCAAATGGAGATGAACATGCAAGGTTCATATGGAAACTCCAACAATCAGATGGGTTCAGCCCTACATGTGGTTGAAAGGGATAGCATAGAACCCAAACATCATCTCTTATGCTACCCTGACAACTCACCAAAGGGTCCTTTCATCACCTTCCAGAGACACCAAAGGAGAACTACACTCAAGGAAGCCCATTCCAAGAGACAAGCTCTTCTCAAGCTTTTGTGTCTTCTGATGAAAGCTATGGCAACTCTCTTTTTACTCTTGAAGACCTGGATTGTATCCATCCAGATGATCTGGAATACATGGAAATAGTCCAACAGATGGCTCTTCTCACTCACAGAGCCAAGAAGTTCTATAAGAGGACTAGAAGAAAGTTTCCAAGCAATGCAACCAGTGGAAAGTTTGGACTGGACAAAGGCAAAGTCAAGTGTTACAATTATAACTTGATAGGCCACTTTGCAAGAGAGTGTAAGGCTCCTAGAACAAATGGTGGCCAAACATAATCCAGACCAAACTACACTAACACAAAGCTCTCCATAATGAGAAGTCAAAGCAGCAAGCTGTTGTTGCTATTGAAGAAGGAGGCTTTGACTGGAGCTTTCAGGTGGAAGATGCTTCTCCAAACCAAGCACTGATGGCAGATCATGATGAAGCTAAGGTATTGGAACATCTCTGTACTCCTAAATGCATTGCTAAAGTTAACAGATACAAGTCCTATAACTTGGAACTGAGATCTGATGTTGAGTCCTTAAACATTTTAAAATCTGATTTTAGAAAGTCTGAAAATGATTATAAGATGAAAATAGAGGACTTAGAGAAAACTATTTCAGTTCTAAAACATGAACACACCGATTTTAGGACTCAAATTAAAGATCTCATAACCAAGTTAACTGAGTGCCAGGTTGAGCTTGTGATCAGCAAAGCCAGGGCAGAAAAGAGTGTTCTTGAAGAGGAGACCTTCAAGAACATGATATCCTCATCCCTGCACAACAAAGTGTGCTATCAAAATAGGCAGGGACTGGGATCAAATGAGATAGCTCCTCCACACACAATCTTGTCAGTAAGATCTCCTAGGTGTGGAACTTGTGAAGATGAGCTTCCTCTCATAGATCCTATGAGTGAGGAGGATGAAGAAGAGATGGTGAAGAATCCCTCTACAAAGAGTGAAGAGGAGGATTCCAAGAAGGGCCACTATCCTTCTGAGGAGAAAGTGAAGACTGTGATGACCAAGTCCATGAGAAAGAACTTGATCAGAAAGAGTAAAGAAAGGCAAGGAAGGCTCAAGAGATCAAGGCTACTTTTGACTCTAAGCAGAAACAAGTTTTTATTTCTGCAAGGTTTAAGTGGTAGGGACTGAAGACATCAACCAAAACTCCTCTGCTAAGAGTTTTGGTTCTTGTTCAACTCATCTCGGTAACAAGAAGAAGACTGATCTGCTGTGTACCACTGCTGCACAGCCTGGACCATTAACTCCAAGCACAGTCCTCAGCCCAAGAGGACTGTCTCAGCATCTACAAATATGAAGGTGGAGAAAGGAAGTGACCAAAGACAGTCTTACTCTCAAGACAAGGCTCTTATGAAGAAGAAGATGAATTGTGTTATGTGTGACAACACCACTCATATGCCAAGGATTGTCCCTTCAATCCTAAAGGTACTGTCCATATGGCCAAAACAAAGGCTTCAAAGAGTTCTAAGAAGATTCAAGCTTTGGATGGAAAACCTGTTTCCTTCGGAAGTTCCAAATCTAACAAGAAGGGAAGTGGAAAATTATTTTCGGAAGAATATTTGGTCTCGGAAGAAAGGAGTTCTTCTGAAGAACTGAAGTCTGTTGTAGTGTTTGCAAAATCTTCCGAAGGTTTAGTCATCAAAACTTCTAAAGCTCCAAAAGCTTCTAAAGTTTTGAAGGTCAAGTCTAAGACTCCAAAGGTGGTGTGGACGTCTAAGAAAGACCAAGTGACTAAGATTTCTCCATCAACAACAGCTCAAGATCTCTAGTACAACCATATGATCTATTACTATTGAATTACCTTCTGCAAATGAGCCCAAGACAAGCAAGGCTTGGGTTTCCAGATGTAACTAATCATTTTTTTGTGCAGGGACAACTGAAGACAGACAGAAATGTCTGGATCATAGACAGTGGCTGTTCCAGGCACATGACTGGAAATAGGTCACTACTCTAGAACTTTGAAAGGATTGATGGAGGACCAGTTGCTTTTGAAGGAGATGAAGGCGGTTATATTTTTGGAAGGGGCAAGGTCACAAATGGTAAGCTCAGCATAGAAAAGGTAAACTTTGTTAAGGAGCTTGGATACAATCTTCTGAGTGTATCTCAATTTTGTGATAAGAGTCATAACATGCTCTTTACTGAGCATGAGTGCATTGTTCTTAAGCCTGGTGTGGTCATTCCTCATGAGCATATCCTACTTAGAGCCCCCAGGAAAGGAAACATGTACAAGATAGATTTGCAAGAAACATCTCCTTCTGGAGAAGTTTCATGCTTTCTGTCCAAAGCCAATAGTGATGAGTCTTTCCTATGGCAT
The DNA here is from genome assembly GCA_025506515.1 of Flaveria trinervia. Taxonomy (NCBI): domain Eukaryota; kingdom Viridiplantae; phylum Streptophyta; class Magnoliopsida; order Asterales; family Asteraceae; genus Flaveria; species Flaveria trinervia. The sequence continues at coordinate 12,293,696 of CM046448.1, forward strand.
AAAAGAATGTGCCATGTAAACTTTAAGAACATGAATAAGTTAATTAAGCAGGACTTGGTAACTGGAATGCCAAAGAAAGAGTTTACAAGTGATGACCACTGTGTTGCATGCCTGAAAGGGAAGCGACATAAGGTATCTCACAAGCCTAAGGAAAAGAACTCAATAATGAGTTTAGGATCTCTTTGGCCCCACCAGTGTAATGAGTTTAGGAAGGACCTTATACTGTCTAGTGATCACAAATGACTTTACAAGATTCACTTGGGTCTTCTTCCTTAGAACTAAGGATGAGACTCCTGAGATTCTGAAGAACTTCATCTTAAAGATTAAGAATCAATCTGATCACAAGGTCAAGATCATAAGATGTGATCAAGGAACCGAATTTAAGAACCATATCCTTGATACATTCTATGATGAAAAGGGTATTACAAAACAATTTAGTGCTCTCAGGACTCCTCAGCAAAATGTTGTTGCTGAGAGGAGAAACAGGACACTGATTGAAGCTGCAAGAACCATGCTGTCTGACTCTAAACTGCCCATTACCTTCTAAGCAGAGGCAGTCAACACTGCCTGCTATGTGCAACAGAGTTTTAGTAGTTAAGACTCATGGGAAAACTCCTTATGAACTTTGGCACAAGAGGAGACCTTTCATTGGTTTTCTCAGGTCATTTGGATGTCCTTGCACCATCTTGAATACCAAAGATCAAATTGCCAAGTTTGCTAAGAAATCAGATGATGGACACTTTATTGGATACTCTTTCCAAGCTAAGGCTTATAGAGTGTACAATCTCAGAACTAGAATTGTTGAGGAGTCAGCCAATGTGACTTTCAATGAACACACACCTTGTGTTACTGGTTCTGGTCCGGATTGGTTGTTCGATCTTGATTTGGTTACCAACTATTTTGACAAATCTTGTGAGAATGTTTCAGGATCTGCAGAAAATTTAAATACAGATGATCCTGATCCAAGATTTGAGCTAGGAAGATCCTCAAGACACATATCTTCAGCTCTAGTTGGAACCACTTTTGCAAATAAGGTCTCTATCGGCCTAACAATGACAAATTCAGCTGATACATATGGTATGCCTTCAAATTCCAGTTCAGAGGCTCTACAACCAGATAAGAACACCTCAACTATGGAAGACAACAATGGTGATGGTGACAGTGACCAAGAATTTCTTGATGCCACTAACCACACCATAGATGAGAACATCAATGATGTCACACACTGCTTGGATCAAGTTTCACTTGAAAAGTGTGTTGATGTGGTGGGAGAAACATCTATGCTAGATCTAAATTTTTCAAATTTAGATCTTTCTCAACAACTTGCTGTGATCCCTCAGCTTAGGATCCATAAGTCTCACCCTACCACAAACATCATTGGAGATGTTGTCTCAGGGGTAAAGACAAGAGGACAACCCATGAAGCAAATGTTTTTCTTCACTCTTGTCATCTGTCCTAGATAAAGCCAAAGAAAGTTGATGAGGCTCTAAAGAATGGAAGTTGGGTTGAAGCTATGCAACAAGAGTTGCTTCAATTCAAAAGGTAGAAAGTTTGGAACCTTTGTCCTCTTCCTTCTGGGAAGACTACCATTGGAACCAAATAGGTGTTTAGGAACAAGAAAGATGATAGAGGCATCATCATCAAGAACAAAGCTAGACTGGTTGTTCAAGGATACACACAAGAAGAAGGGATTGACTACACTGATGTCTTTGCTCCAGTGGCAAGATTAGAAGCTGTTAGGATATTCCTGGCATTTGCTGCATCCAAGAACTTCAAGGTCTTTCAACTTGATGTGAAGTGTGCCTTTTTGTATGGAGTGATAGATGAAGAGGTTTATGTCAAACAACCACCTGGTTTTGTAGATCCGATCATCCTGATTATGTCTGCAAGCTTGACAAAGCTCTCTATGGGATGCATCAGGCACCCAGGAAGTGGTATGAAACACTGTCTGAGTATCTCTGTAAACATGGATACAGGAAGGGTACTATAGATGGAACTCTCTTCATCAAAGGACAAGGAAAATACATATTTCTAGTTCAAGTATATGTGGATCACGTCATCTTTGGTGCAACTAATCCAAAGCTCTACAAAGACTTTGAGAAGCTGATGAAAGACAAATTTGAAATGAGTGCCATGGGGGAACTCAATTTCTTTCTGGGAATTCAAGTGAAGCAAGTTGAAGATGGCATCTTCATAAGTCAGTCAAAGTATGTTCAGGACATACTCAATAGGTTTAATATAAGTGACTGTAAGATTGCTAAGACACCCATAGCCAGTAACCACTCTCTTGGTCCTAATCCTGAGGGGGAGTGTGTAGATGAGCATTTATATAAGGCTATGATTGGGTCTTTTATGTATCTTACTGCTAGCAGGCCTGATATCATGTTTGCTACATGTATTTGTGCAAGATATCAAGCCAACCCTAAGATGTCTCACCTTATCACTGTCAAGAGGATTCTAAGCTCAAAGGTGCATCAACACTTGGCCTATGGTATCCCAAGAATTCTGACTTCAATCTGTATGCCTATACAGATAGTGATTATGGTGGTTGTAACATGACTGCAAAGTCTACATCTGGGGGATGTCAATTTCTTAGTGGAAGGGTTGTCTCATGGCAATGCAAGAAACAATCCTATGTCTCTGCATCAACTGCTGAAGCTGAATACATTGCTGCTGCAAGCTGCTGTGCTCAAGTGCTTTGGATTCAAAATCAGATGCTAGACAATGGGTTAAACTTCAAGGAGACTCCCATTCACATAGACAACAACAGTGCTATCTCAATCACAGAGAACCCTGTGCAGCACTCAAGGACAAAGCACATCAATATCAGGTATCATTTAATAAGAGATAACTATGAAAAGGAATTAATTAAACTAGTCAAGGGTCACACAGATGAACAATATGCTTATCTGTTTACAAAGGCTTTTGATGAACAAAGATTTAAATATCTTATATCAGCTATTGGGATGATCAACCTTGAGTAGATCTTTGTTAAAACTAATTCTTATTATTTCTTTAAAATTTATGTGTGTCCTAAGTTGTTTAGTTCATCACTTTCATAAGCTCATGTTTTCTTTGGATGAAAAATTTCTTTTTGAAGACTTTCCTTAGATTTTTGAAAATTTCTGATACTTCGAAAGTTATGTTTTTAACTTCGGAAGTTATGTTTTTAACTTCGGAAGTAAATCATGCCTTCAAAATAAATAACTGTCTAAGAAATTTACCTTCGGAAGAGTTTTCAAATTTATCTTCCGAAGCTTAAATACTTGTCTCAGACACTTACTCATTTTCAAGGACCATTTACTTCCGCAACAAAATTAACTCTTAGAATCTTTATTAGTTTATACACAAAGCACTCAAGTTTTAATTTTTCTTCCGAAGCAAAATTTTCAAACCTCTCAGGAAATTCTTCCGAAGTCATTTTAGCTTCGGAAGCTTTTTAATTAAAACTTCCGAAGATAATTAACCTTCGGAAGCTTTTAGACTTCCAAGAAAACTACTTTTTGAGCAAAAAGTAAACTACTTTTTCTGAGGTGGGACCGACAACCGGATTTCAAAGTTTATCCTCTTTCATTAAACTTTATCTGAAATCCTTCTCACATATAAACCCAACGGTTTCCCCCCTCTTTCTATCATCTGTTTTTCCTCCAAACCTAAAACCCTAAATTTCTCTCTGAAATTTCTCTCTTTCTTCTTTCTTCGTCCTTAAGCTACTTCAAAATGCCCAACCTTGCTCACAGAAATGATCCAAACTTTACCATGCAGCTACACAGACAACACAATCAAGTTGCTCTGTTACGCTCTGAGAAAGATCCTCATTTCTCAGAGGTTTGCCGTTTCTTATCTCTGTCGAACTACTTCACCTCCCTAACCTTTGATCCTCCTCTCTATGAGGATCAGTTGCTTGAATTCTGGAAGACCTGCCAAGAGGTCATTATGGATGGGGAGAAGGCACTGTCTGCCACAGTGCAGGGGAGAACAATCTTCACCACTCCGGCCATCATCAACCGACATCTTCAGCTGGATGATGAAGAAGGTGAGGTGTTCTTCCTAAAGGAAACTGTTAATCATTCCTTTGAGTAGATGAGGGAGATTTCTTTGTAAAGACCTTCAGGAAAGGGAAGGTCTCATCCTAATGGAGATTCCTGCTCCATGTGGTCATCCACAGCTTATCAAACAAGCATGGTGGATGGGACCAGATTCCTGAAGATCTCTCCTTCATAGTCCATGGAATGGTTCAAGGGGTCAAATTCAGGTACTCTCAGTTTATTTATACAAATTTACTTGCAAATCTAGACTCCTTAGAATATTACATGTTTCCTAGATATGTCAAGTACATTCTTAACTGTGAACTGGGCTCACAGTTAAGGGAAACAGGTAATATTCTTAAATTGGGACAGATGAAGTCCGGCATCTTTAAAATACTAAGAAAGTCCACTGTTGGATTCTCTGGGGTAGAAACAGCCCTAGTCCCAAAAATGTTAGAGCTCATTGCTCAAGGTGACAACCTAGCAGCACAAGCTAGTGTTGAACCCACACCTGCTACTTCCTAACCACCCACACAGCCTCAAATCTCCATCACCTACCAAAGAAAATCCAAACGAACCCCTGCTCAGACTATTCAGTCTGTGGAGGCCCGCATATACTCACCCATACTGGAAGAAGTGGAAATTGGAGCTCCCACTTCTCTTGAGGAGCAGACCACTCCCATCTCTTCAAGAATCAGTGCTGAGATTCCTCATGCTCAGCCTGATGAGCTCATTAGCCTTACTGCCTTAAGTCATCACTCTGAGTCTCAACACTCAAGTGATCAACCTTCAGGGGACAGTTACCATCCCCAGTCTATAGATCTAAACCAACCAATTCCCAAGCTTGAGTTCTATACTGATGAAGATATAGGTTTCAGTGAGTATAATGAATCTCTTTTCTTTCCCTCTACTCAAAGAGAGACGAGTACTCCTGAGTCTCCTACATCTATCCCACATCAGTCACCTACAACTGAGGTGGACACTCCTCAACCTGTTCAGGATGTCCATATGGAAGAGGCTCTCACTTCTGAAAGTGATTACATCATTAAGACCTAAACCATGGCAACTTAACCCACTGACATCTCAACTGAGACTGCCAGTGAGTAGAGGAAATCTAGTAGCCAAGAACTTAGAACTGGTCATGAGAGAAAGGACTCTGGTCCAATCTTCTCCACCCCCAGTGGTTCTTCTGATGAAGATGAGGGGGATCTGAGACTAAAAGTGCAAAAACTGTCTAAAACATGCACTTACCTAGTCTCAAAGGTCAGTCACCTTGAATCTCAGGCGACTACCTTACAAAATAGGATCAATGATCAGCAACTTGAGATTTCATATCTTTAGGAAAAACTAGCTAGGAGACCCTTAAGGAGAGCTCAACCAGGAACATAAGAACCTGTGGATGTGATTGACCTATCCTCCAGCTCACCTATGCAAGTGGGTGATGCTACCAAAAAGGAGGAGAAAGTCATTCCAGCCATAGAACCTGGGAGTTCTTCAGAGAGAGTGGACATTAAGGACTTACCATCCTCACTTGCAACTGTGCATTCTCAGCAACCTTCTCTAGTTCAGATTGATGTGGACTACACAGACTCCTCATACAGAGTCTGTTTGAGGATGGGATACCAAGGCCATGTCACCTTCACCATCCTTCAATCACATTATTGGGTGGAGGTATGAAAACAACAGGAAGGCCCTCATCATCATAAGAGTTCAAGGACAGCAAGAAGTCTTTAATTTTCAGAACTTGGACTACTATGAAGGTCTGGATCTAGTCAACATGCCACTTGTCAACCCAACCAATCAAGACAAGCTGATAGACTGGCTAAAAGAATCCAAGACAGGATCATTGCAGAGTTCAGCCTAAGAAGGAGACTAAGGCAATCAGGCAATGTCATCGGTCAACTGGATGTTGAGGCAGACCCTAAGATTATCTTCATAGGGGAAACCTTGATTGAAGGCCCAGTGACAGAACCTGAGAGCCCTGTCTCATCATCTCCAACTGCTGCAGAGATCCATATTCATTCTGAGACACCTGCTGGTGAAGGTGCTTCTCAACCTCTCTCTTGCCTGAGCTCAGATGCTGCAACGAGCAATGAAGGCCAAAGCTCTTTCCACTCTGAGTCACAAAGGTCTGAGAGTGATAAAGGGAAAAGAAAGATGACATCTGTCCACACCCCAACCTTGACGGCGGAAACGTCGAGATGTGAGGGTTAAGATTGTTCACAACCACATAACGCTATAATTTAATGAACATATTAAAATTATAAGATTCAAAAAGGGAATACAAACATAAGTCAAACGTGAAATAAGTTTAAACATATCACAAAACAGACATAACATTTTAATTATTAAACTAGGTCCAAGTCCTAGTTTTATTTCCAAGCTTCAAAAGTCCACTTTACACTTGGGGATTTCCTGAAACATGATAAAAAATAAAAGATCAACTATAAATAGTTGGTGAGTTTCCAAGGTTTTTATACATAATATGATAAAGTTACAAGTAGCAATTCATGTCATAGGTCATAAGCAAGTAAGGTTATAGAACACATATCGTCACAACCAAACCTCGACTTGATTACAGTATAAAAGATTGGCTAGTGTATTTGGTTCCCATGATGAACAAGCATACGTCATCAGGAGTCGGCAATACATTACTTTAGCACCAAATAGGCTTGTCAGGCCAAAGATCTAAGACGTCGTCAGGCTAGCAATACTTAATGATTGTAACAAAAATATGTATCTCATATAAACACTTACAACACACAAATAACCATGACAAAAATATGAATTGCAAGTGCTTTACAAGTCTAAACGTTTACAAGTGCATTATGTATAAGTAATCATGTTTCACCCCAAATTAGTGTGAAAAGATAAAGAGGGGGCAAGGAAAACTCCTTGTCAAATAAGTATATAATGAAGATCAATAAGAATAATATATGTCGTTCCAAGATAAAACATCACAAGGCACCTAAATATATAAATAACAAGGTTAAAGTTTACTAACGAGTTTAACGATTCAACAGGAGCTAGGGTTTGAATTGATATATTGGGGTTTCAACAATTAAATTCATTAAAATGATATAGTTGATTTTATTTTTATTCCATGAAAATAAAATATAATAGTCGATCGTTTTATTATGAAGCAACGAAATACTTACGGAAATAAGGTTTAAATATCAGTTTAAACAATCTTTTATAATAATAATAATATTTTTATACTAATGTTTTAGACAATAGCATACACACAATGTTTGAGTCAAAAAATAATGTAAAGTTTTAAATCTTTTTTTTAGAATCTATATTATAAAATAAAATATTATCATTGTTTTATAAAATGTTTAAATTATTTAGGAAATAAATTTATAAAAATTAATAAGTGATTTTTAAAATACACAAAGTTTATAAATTTATTTTTAATATTTACAGAAGTTTGTATATATTAAATTTTGAAAGAAAAACAAAAGGAGTGGATTGAGGGTCCCCGGGTTCGAACCCGGGACCGCAAGTCCACACTCCACGCCAACAACCAGTAAACCAAGGCCTTAGCCGCGGTTTATCTCCGTTTTAATACCTTTTAAACATAACCCAAGCAAAACCCCAAATTGGATGACCCTAGTTTAGATTCAAACAAATTGATCATCTAAACGATGATGATAGCCAATTAACCAGGGGCTTTTGTTTCCCATGCTTAATCGAGCATATCCACGTATGTAACTTACCCGAATCAGTTCGAATTGAAGGCGGTCATAATCGAGAACAAGTCGCAGTCGTAGTATTCAATGGATGAGAAATCCCCAATGATAATCCAATTAAACTTGCAGATAGCTTCGAATGATGATCCAGATGCGAAGCCCTATGTTGATTTTTGTTAAACTTGTTCAGCTTGGGTTTCGATAGAGTTGCAGAACCGTGATGAATGAGAGTTCGAATTCGATGTTGGAACTTGTTTCAGATGAATTGAGGATTGTATCGTTTTAGGGTTTGACAGTGATCGTTTAAGTTGGTTTAAATTAGATTATTATGAAGTGTTTATGCTCAAACGGCTTGGAGATTTAATGCTACGGTTAACCTCTCGTTTGTCTTCATAACCGTCATTTAATGTGTTTATTTAACACTTACATATCGAAACGTTTGTTCGAAGGTTTTTAGGACTGGTTCGGGTTTTTCTAATCGTCGGATTTTGAGGGGTTACGGGGGCCGGAGCGTCGCGGAGAGTTGCCGGCGTTGTCCGGAAAAACGGAAACATAAGGTCGGTGGTTTTGGTTTTTTATTTTTAGTTATTTACAGGATTACCCCTGTAGTTTTAAAAGTTATCATTTTATGCATAAACCTTATTTAAAGTTTTAAAAATGACAACTAACCCCCCTTAAGTTAATTAGTTCTAATTTAGGTCTTAGTTTCTTTTATTATATTATTCAATTACGATTATATTGTTATTAATAGTATTATTTTTATTATTATTATTAATATTATTATCTTATTATATTATTATTAGTATGTTTATTATTATCCTTATTATACTTGTATTATTATTACTACTATTAATATTAATGTGTTAGTATTTTATTTTTAACCTTCAATTTAAAATTAAGTGATAACTAAAAAGAATACCCATATTTCTAATTGTCATAATGACCTTTATAAGCATTACAAAGTTAACTTTTAATTTAAAGAAAAATACAATATTGCAGGATCGTTCAAGGGCTTGAACACAATTACAACACAACAACACAATGAGGAGATTAACTAAATCTTAATCAAACAGTGAACTAGGTAACCAAAGGTGATGCAGAGAACACAAGTAAAGCAAGAGACAGAACAAGAGAGTATAGTTTTCAAGGGAGCAGTATTTGCTTTCTCAAGTTCTTTTACAAGTGTTACAAAGCATAGAAAGATACAAGAACTTGGAATACTTATACTACAACCTACAGCCGGCTATACTATGAAAGCCAGCTGGATACAATTGACTAGACACTAACAAAATCAATTGTAGGATCAAAAGGCATATCTGCCTTTTGACCTTGTGACTATGACATGCCATAGCTCACATCCTTATACATTACAAAAAGGATAAAGTACATAAAGTGGAAAGTTTCAGACTCAAGACCTCAATGTACAGTTACCAAAAGCATGGACCTTTTCACCAACTCTTGTAAGTTGGTGACTTATCAGAGACGCAGCGGAAAAGGTGCTTTATGGAACAGTACATCAGATAAAGCATGTGTACTAAAAGTCTTCGGAAGAAATCTGTCTTCATAGGTTGAAGCTTCGGAAGACTTTGTCTCTTCAAGCTTCGGAAGACTTCATGTTAGGCTTCGGAAGATATTGGTCTTGGCTTCGGAAGATATTACACTTAGAGTATTTTCTAATGCTTTGTGTAATTCTTCCGAAGCATTCTTCACTTCAGTACTTAGTGCATGTTGCTGAAACACTTAGGCAGTTTTGGGTTGCATCAGACTTCAGGAATCCTTACAAACTCCCCCTAGGCTGATGCTACCAAAACACTTAGAAGATCTTTAAATGTTTGTAGTCTTCAGAATAATCAAGACCATCCCTTTCTTCATTTGATGGTCAGGATCATCAAGACTCTCATAGTATCTTCTCATTTCAAAAGATCATGCAGAGGTAAGTTGATTATGTCTTGCCATGAGTAGACATTTTCAACACCTTGATCTCTGATAACATTCCATCTTTCTGGATTGGTAGAGTAAGTCCAGGATAAGATGGGTGTCTCGGTTGCTAGAGGAGCCACTTGCATAGGAGTTGATTGGGCTGCCTCATCATGCACTTCCTCAGGTTGATCTGATTCAGCCTGGGGTGTAGAGGTAGATGACTTTGGCTTCTTCTTTTTAGTCTTTGGTTTAGAGGCCATTTTCTTCTTCCTCTTTAATGTCTTTAACTGAGAAGACTGGTCTGCAGCACCATGTTGATCATCAGTGTCTTTCTCAGTTGGGTTTCCTCCCTCATAGGTTCAGAAGAAGAGGGAGTTTGACCCTGTCTTGGATCAGAAGATGAAGTTTGCTGAGGCTCAGCTGGAGGTTCTGGTTCAGGTGTCTCTGGTTGTTCAAACTTGACCTCCACTTCAGGTGGGACTTGACTTGGAAGAGAGTGCAAGTCAATGAGTTCACCACTTTTAATCTTCTGCTTGATTACCCTTATATGCTCATCCATTGTAGATAGAGACATGGGACCAAGTCTCCTTCCGGAGAATCCATATGACTTCAAGAAGCTCATCATTCTTTGTCTGTCAGCAGACTTCTTTGCATTCTTTTGAATGATGGTTCTTGACTTTGCAGCTCTTCCCTTAGCTTCCTTTTGGTTGTTTTTCTTTCTTTGACTAACTCAAGCTCAAGTTGCTTTAAGTACTCGAACTCAATGAAGTCATAGGACAGGGGAAGAAGTGTATTTGCCTGATAGAAGCCTGTGGCACTCAGGTAGTTTATCATTTTGATTCTATCCTCTTCTTTATCTACCTGAGGTTCTTGTGGAGCCACATCTTCCTGTGCAGGACTTTCTTGAACTGGAGAGAGAGTGGGAGTATGCTTGTGAAGTCTTTTCTGTCTCCTCTCCTCTTTGATTGGAGAAGTAACCTTGCATCCTCTTTCTCCTTAATCTCTCTTGACACTTCCATGTCAGCCAGTTCATTCAACTCTTCTAAGGGGAGGGAGATGATTTCATCAACATCATAGTTCCTGGTCTGTAAGTAATTAATCCTGACTGCCCTTTGTTCATCATTTTGAGTATTTGGTCTGGGGGCAGCCCTGATTGCAGCTTGCATGAATTTTGATGACCCAGAAGAACTTTCTCCCCTTAGCCTCCTTTTCCTCTCTCTCTCTTCCTCCTCAATTTCCTCAGGAGTCATTATCCTTTTCCCTTTGTCACCAACAGACCTTTGTGACTCAGGGTGGATTGAGGCTTGGCCTTCATTGCTTGGTGTAGCTTCCATGCTCTGGCCAGAGAGAGGCTGAGAAACACCTTCACCAGCAGGTGTCTCAGATGGTTTTGGACCTCTGCAGCAGTTGTTGATGGTGAGACAAGGGTCTCAGGTTCTGCCACTGGGCCTTCAGCCAAGGTTTCCCCTATGAACTAATCTTAGGGTCCACCTCAACATCCAGTTGACCGATGACATTGCCTGATTGCCTAAGTCTCCTTCTTAGAGAAACTCTGCAAGGATCCTGTCTTGGATTCTTTGAGCCAGCCTGTCAGCTTGTCTAGATTTGCTTGGATTGACAAGTGGCATGTTGACTAAATCCAGTCCTTCATAGAAGCTCAGGCTTTGGAACTGAAAGACTTCTTGTTGACCTTGAACTCTGTGAAGTATGAGGGCTCTTCTGTCATCATCATACCTCCATCTGATGATGTAGTTGCCAGTTCCATGTGGTGGAGATGAGACAGCCCTTGGTATACCTTCCTCAAAGAGACTCCTGATGAGAGAGTCTATAGAGTCCACATTAATGTGAACTTGAGGAAGTTGCTGAGAATGCACAACAGCAAGTGAGGATGGTGAGTCCTCTATGTCCATTCTCTTTGAAGAACTCCCAGGTTCTGTGGTTGTGATAACATTCTCCCCTTTTTGGTAGCATCACCCACTTGCATAGGTGAGCTGGAGGATAAATCAATCACTTCCACAGGTTCTTGTGTTCCTGGTTGAGCTCTCCTTAAAGGTCTCCCAGCTAGTTTTTCCTGCAGATATGAAATCTGGAGTTGCTGATCATTGACCCTGTTTTGCAGGGTAGTCACCTGAGATTCCAAGTGACTAACCTTAGAGACTAGATAGGTGCATGTTTGTGACAATTTTTGTACCTTTAGTCTCAAATTCCCCTCATCTTCATCAGAAGAATCACTGGGGGATGAGAGGATTGGACCAAAGTCCCTTCTCTCACCACCAGCTTGAGTTTCTTGGCTGCTGGTTTTCCTCTGCTCACTGGCAACCTCAGTTAAGATGCCAATGGGCTGAGTTGCCATGGTTGAGGTCTTAATGATGTAATCACTTTCAAAAGTGAGAGCCTCTTCCATATGGACATCCTGAACAGGTTCAGATGTGTCCACCTCAGTAATAGGTGACTGATGAGGGATAGACTGAGGAGAGTCAGAGGTACTCATCTCTCTTTGAGTAGGGGAGGAGAAGAGAGACTCATGGTACTCACTGAATCCTAAGTCTTCATCAGTGTAAAAGGATAGGTTGGGAATTGGTTGGTTTAGATCCAAAGGCTGGGGATGGTAGCTATCCCCTGAAGGTTGTTCACTTGAGTGTTGAGACTCAGAGTGAAGGCTTACAGTTGTTGGGCTAATGAGCTCATCAGGTTGAGCTTGAGGAACCTCAGCCCTGATAGGTAAAGTAATGGGAGTGGTTTGCTCCTCAGGAGAAGTGGGAGCTCTGGAGTCCACTTCTTCCTGTAAGGTTGAGTATTTGGGGGCCTGCACAGACTCAATAGCCTGAGCAGGGGTTCGTTGGGATTTTCTTTTGTAGGTGATGAATATTGGAGGTTGTGAAGAGGGTAGGAGAGCAGTAGGTGTGGGTTCAACACTAGCTTGGACTGCTATGTTGTCACCTTGAGCAATGAGCTCTAACATTTTTGGGACTAAGGCTGTTTCTACCCCTGAGAAGCCTACAGTTGGCTTCTTCATAATTTTAAAGATGCCGGGCTTCATCTGTCCCAGTTTAAGAATATTGCCTGTTTCCCTCAACTGTGAGCCCAGTTCACAGTTAAGAATGTGTTGAACATATCTAGGAAACATGTAATATTCTAAGGAGTCTAAGTTTGCAAGTAAATTAGTATAAACAAATTGTGAATACCTGAACTTGACCCCCTGAACCATCCCATGAACTATAAAGGAGAGATCCTCAGGAATCTGGTCCCATCCACCATGCTTGTTTGATAAGCTGTGGATAACCACATGGAGCAGGTATTTCCACTGGGATGAGACCTTCCCTTTCCTGAAGGTCTTTACAGAGAAATCTCCTTCATAGCCCATCTGCTCGAAGGAATGATTAACTGCTTCTTTTGGAAAGAACACTTCACCTGCTTCATCATCCAGCTGAAGATGTCGATTGATGATGGCCGGAGTGATGAAAATTGTTCTCCCCTGCACTGTGGCAGACAGTGCCTTCTCCCCATCCATAATGACCTCTTGGCAGGTCTTCCAGAATTCAAGCAATGATCCTCATATAGAGGAGGATCAATGGTTAGGGAGGTGAAGTAGTGAGACAAAGACAAGAAACGGCAAACCTCTGAGAAATGAGGATCTTTTTCAGAGCATAACAGAGCAACCTGATTGTGTTGTCTGTGTAGCTGCATGGCAAAGTGAGGATCATTTCTGTGTGTAAGGTCAGCCATTGTGAGGTAGCTCAGAGATGAAGAAAAGAATGGGATGAAATTTCAGAGAGAAAGCTTTGGGTTTTAGGTATGGAAGAAAAGCAGATGATAGAAGAAGGGGGAAACCGTTGGGTTTATATGAGAGAGAAGGATTTCAGATAAAGTTTAATGAAAGAGGATAAACTTTGAAATCCGTATGTCGGTCCCACCTCTGAAAAAGTAGTTTACCTTTTTGCTCAAAAAGTAGTTTTCTTGGAGTTCGAAAAGCTTCCGAAAGTAATTTGTCTTCGGAAGTTTGATTGAAAAAGCTTCCGAAGCTAAAGTGACTTCGGAAGAATTTTCCTGAGAGTCTTAAAGATTTATGCTTCGGAAGAGAAATAAACTTTGGAAAGCTTTGTATAAGATGAACAAAGCTTCCGAAAGTAATTTTTGCTTCGGAAGGAAAAAGTCCTTAAAATGAATAAGTGTCTAAGTTGAGAATTTTAAGCTTCGGAAGATAAATTTTGACTTCTTCCGAAGGTAAAATTTCTTAGACAGTCATTTATTTTGAAGACATATTTTTCTTCCGAAGGTAAAATGTTATCTTCCGAAGTATCAGAAAATTTTCAAGAATCCAAGGAAAGTCTTCAAAAAGAGTTTTTCATTCAAAGAAAACATGAGCTTATGAAAGTGATGAACTAGACAACTTAGGACACACATTTTTTAAGAAGAAATAATTAAATTAGTTTTAAGAAAAATCTACTCAAAGTTGATCATCCCAATAGCTGATATCAGATACTTAAATCTCTGTTCATCAAAAGCTTTTGTGAACAGATCAGCATATTGTTCATCTGTGTGAACTTTGACTAGTTTAATTAACCCCTTTTCATAGTTATCTCTTATTAAATGATACCTGATGTTGATGTGTTTGGTCCTTGAGTGCTGCACAGGTTCTCAGTGATAGAGATAGCACTGTTGTTGTCTATGTGGATAGGAGTCTCTTTGAAGTTAAATCCGTAGTCTAGCATCTGATTTTGAATCCAAAGCACTTGAGCACAGCAGCTTGCAGCAGCAATGTATTCAGCCTCAGCAGTTGATGCAGACACACAGGTTTGTTTCTTGCATTGCCATGAGACAACCCTTCCACCAAGAAATTGACATCCCCCAGATGTAGACTTTGCAGTCATGTTGCAACCACCATAATCACTGTCTGTATAGGCATACAGATTGAAATTAGAATTCTTTGGATACCATAAACCAAGTGTTGAGGCACCTTTGAGGTATCTTAAAATCCTTTTCACAGTGATTAAGTGAGACATCTTAGGATTAGCTTGATATCTTGCACAAATACATAGCAAACATGATATCAGGCCTGCTAGCTGTAAGATACATAAGAGACCCAATCATAGCCCTGTATAAGTGCTCATCTACACACTCCCCCTCAAGATCTGGACCAAGGAGTGGTTTCTGGCTATGGGTGTCTTAGCAGTTTTACAATCAGTCATGTTGAACCTCTTGAGTATATCTTGAACATACTTTGACTGACTTATGAAAATGCCATCTTCAACCTGCTTCACTTGAATTCCTAGAAAGAAATTAAGTTCTCCCATTGAACTCATTTCAAATCTATCTTTCATCAGCTTTTCAAAGTCTTTGCAGAGCCTTGAATTGGTTGAGCCAAAGATGATGTCATCCACATATACTTGAACTAGCAGAATGTCTTTTCCTTGTCCTTTGATGAAGAGAGTTCCATCTATAGTACCTCTCCTGTAACCATGTTTACAGAGATACTCAGACAGTGTCTCATACCACTTCCTGGGTGCCTGATGCAGCCCATAGAGAGCTTTGTCAAGCTTGCAGACATAATCAGGATGATCAGGATCTACAAAACCAGGTGGTTGTTTGACATAAACCTCCTCATCAATCACTCCATATAAGAAGGCACACTTTACATCAAGTTGGTAGACCTTGAAGTTCTTGGATGCAGCAAATGCCAGGAATATCCTAACAGCTTCTAGTCTAGCTACAGGAGCAAAGACATCAGTGTAGTCAATCCCTTCTTCTTGTGTGTATCCTTGAACAACTAGTCTAGCCTTGTTCTTGATGATGATTCCTCTATCATCCTTTTTATTCCTAAAAACCCATTTGGTTCCAATGGTAGTCTTCCCATGAGGAAGAGGACAAAGTTCCAAACTTTCTGTCTTTTGAATTGAAGCAACTCTTGTTGCATAGCTTCAACCCAACTTCCATCCTTTAGAGCCTCCTCAACTTTCTTTGGCTCTAACTGGGATAGAAAACAAGAGTGAAGACAAACATTTGCTTCATGGGTTTGCCCTCTTGTCTTTACCCCGGAGATAACATCTCCAATGATGTTTGTAGTAGGATGAGACTTGTGGATCCTTAGCTGAGGGATCACAGCAAGTTGCTGAGATAGATCCAAATTTGAGAAATTTAGATCTGGTCTTGAAGATTGATCCTCCACATTATCACACTTATCAAGATTAACTTGATCCAATGAGTGTGTGACATCATTGATGTTATCATCTATGGTATAGTTATTAGCATCAAGAGATTCTTGATCACTTTCACCATCACCATTGTTATCTTCTGCAATTGAGATGTCTTTATCTGGTTGAGAGGCCTCTGAACTGGAATTTGAAGGCATGCCAGATGTATCAGCTGGATTTGTCATTGTTGTGCTGATAGAAACCTCATTTGCTGAAGTAGTTCCAACTGGAGCTGAAGGTCTTCCAAGCTCAAATCTTGGATCAGGATCACCTGTATTTAAATTTTCTGCAGATCCTGAAACATGCTCACAAGATTTATTAAAACAGTTGGTAACTAAATCAAGATCAAATAGCCAATCCGGACCAGAACCAGCCACACTGGGAGTGTGCTCATTGAAAGTCACATTGGCTGACTCCTCAATGATTCTAGTTCTGAGATTGTATACTCTATAAGCTTTAGCTTGAGAAGAGTATCCAATGAAGTGTCCATCGTCTGATTTCTCAGCAAACTTGGCAACTTGATCTTTGGTATTCAAGATGGTGCAGGGACATCCAAATGACCTGAGAAAACCAATGAAAGGTTTCCTCTTGTGCCAAAGTTCATAAGGAGTCTTACCATGTGTCTTAACTACTAAGACTCTGTTTTGCACATAGCAGGCAGTATTAACTGCCTCTGCCCAGAAGGTGATAGGCAGTTTAGAGTCAGACAACATAGTTCTTGCAGCTTCAATAAGTGTCCTGTTTCTCCTCTCAGCAACTCCGTTTTGCTGAGGAGTCCTGGGAGCACTGTATTGTCTTGTAATACCCTTTTCATCACAAAATGTATCAAGGATTTGGTTCTTGAATTCAGTTCCTTGATCACATCTTATGGTTTTGACCTTGTGATCACATTGATTCTCAATCTTTAAGATGAAATCTTTAGAATCTCAGGAGTCTCATCTTTAGTTCTAAGAAAGAAAACCCAAGTGAATCTTGTAAAATCATCTGTGATCACTAGACAGTATAAGGTCCTTCCTAAACTCATTACACTGGTGGGGCCAAAGAGATCCATATGTAATAAGTGTAGGGGAGTAGTGATGGAGTTCTTTTCCTTAGGCTTGTGAGATACCTTGTGTTGCTTCCCTTTCAGGCATGCAACACAATGATCATCACTTGTAAACTCTTTCTTTGGCATTCCAGTTACCAGATCATGTTTGATTAATTTATTCATATTCTTAAAGTTTACATGGCACATTCTTTTATGCCATAGGAAAGACTCATCACTATTTGCTTTAGATAGAAAGCATGAAACTTCTCCAGAGGGAGATGTTTCTTGCAAATCCATCTTGTACATGTTCCCTTTCCTGGGGGCTCTGAGCAGAATATGCTCATGAGGAATGACCACTCCAGTTTGAGAACAATGCACTCATGCTCAGTGAAGAGCATGTTATGACTCTGATCACAAAATTGAGATACACTCAGAAGATTGTACCCAAGCTCCTTAACAAAATTTACCTTCTCAATGCTGAGCTTACCATTTGTGACCTTGCCCCTTCCATAAATGTAACCACCTTCATTTCCTCCAAAAGCAACTGGTCCTCCATCAATTCTCTCAAAATTATGAAGTAAAGACCTATCGCCTGTCATGTGCCTGGAACAGCCACTGTCAATTATCCAGACATTCTTGTTTGTCTTGAGCTGTTCCTGCACAAAGAAAATGATTAGTTACATTTGGAAACCCAAGCCTTACTTGTCTTGGGTTCAGTAAGTGTAATAGAAGGTAATGCAACAGTAATAGATCCTATGGTTGTACAGAGGGGATCTTCGGCTGTTGTTGATGGAGAAACCTCAGTCATTTGGTCTTTCTTAGACTTCCACACCACCTTTGGAGTCTTGGACTTGACCTTCAAAACCTTAGAAGCTTTTGGAGCTTCACAAGTTTTAATGACTGATACTTCGGAAGAATCTACAGTCACTGCAGTAGACTTTAGTACTTCGGAAGAACTCCTTTCTTCCGAGACCAACTTTGCTTCCGAAGGTGATTTTCCATTTACCTTCTTCTTTGATTTGGAGCTTCCGAAGGAAACAGACTTTCCTTCCGAAGCTTGAGACTTCTTGAGATTCTTTGAAGTCTTTGTATTGGTCATGTGGATAGTACTTTTAGGATTGTATGGACAATCCTTGGCAATATGAGAAGTACTTTCACACATAACACACAGCATTTTCTTCTTCAAAGAAATCTCCTTTTGAGAGCAAGACTGGCCTTGGTCACATCCTTTTTCACCTTCATCTTGGTAGATTCAGATACAGTTCCCTTGGGCTGTGAACTGTTCTTGGAATTTGATGGTCCAGGCTGTGCAGCAGTGGTACACAGCAGCTCAGTCTTCTTCTTTGTACTGAGATGATTTGAACATGAACCAGAACTCTTAGATAAGAGGCTTTGGTGGATGTCTTCAGTCCTTATTGCTTTGAAACCTGCAGAGATAAACACTTGTTTCTGCTTAGCATCAAAGGTAGCCTTGATTTCTTGAGCCTTCTTTGCTTTCCTTTTGCTCTTCCTGATCAAGTTCTTTCTCTTGGACTTGGTCATCACAGTTAATTTCTTCTCCTCAGAAGGATAGTGGCCCTTGGAGGAATCCTCTTCTTCACTCTTCTCAGAGGGATTCCTCACTATCACTTCTTCATCATCCTCACTTACTGGATCTATGAGAGGAAGCTCATCTTCACAAGTTCCACACCTAGGAGATCTTACAGACAAGATTGTGTGTGGAGGAGCTATCTCATTTGATCCCAGTCCCTGTCTATTTTGATAACAAACCTTATTGTGTAGGGATGAGGATATCATGTTCTTGAAGGTCTCTTCTTCAAGAACACTTTTCTCTGCCAGGGCTTTGCTGATCACAAGCTCAGCCTGGCACTTAGTCAACTTAGTGATGAGATCTTGGATCTGAGTTCTAAAATCTGTATGTTCATGTTTTAGTACTGAAATAGTTTTCTCCAAGTCTTCTATCTTTAACTTGTAATCATTTTCAGACTTTCTAAAGTCAGATTTTAATATGTTTAATGACTCAAGATCAGATCTCATCTCTAGGTTGTAGGACCTGTATCTATTTACTTTAGCAATGCATTCAGGGGAGCAAAGATGTTCTAATACCTTGGCTTCATCATGATCAGCCATCAATGCTTGGTTTGGAGAAGCATCCTCCACCTGAAAACTCCAGTCAAATCCTCCCTCTTCAACAGCAACCGCAGCATGTTGCTTTGTCTTCTCAGCCTGAGGGGTATTGTTGGTGAAGTTTGGTCTGAGTTGTGTTTGACCCCCATTTGCTCTGGGTGCCTTACACTCCCTGGCGAAGTGACCCATAAGGTTACAATTGTAACACTTAACTTTGCTTTTATCCAGCCAAACTTACCACTGGTAGCATTGCTTGGAAATTTTCTTCCTGTCCTCTTGTAGAACTTCTTGGCTCTGTGAGTGAGAAGAGCCATCTGCTGAACTATCTCCATGTATTCCAGGTCATCTGGATGGATACAGTCTAGATCTTCAAGAGTGAAGAGATAATTTCCACAGCTTTCATCTGCAGACACAAAGGCTTGAGAAGAACTTGTCTCTTGGAATGGACTTCCTTGAGTAAAGTTCTCCCTTGGTGTCTCCGGGAAGGTGATGAAAGGACCCTTTTGTGAGTTGTCAGGGTAGCATAGGAGATGATGTTGGGGTTCTATGCTGTCCCTTTCAGCCACATGAAGGGCTGAACCCATTTGATTGTTAGAGTTGCCAGATGAACCTTGTAAGTTCATCTCCATCTGGTATCCACTGAGAATCCCATATAACTCTGTCAGAGTAGAGTTTTAAGGTTCTCAGTCCTCTTGATTACCACACAATAGTGTGTCCATTGCCTAGGAAGTGAGGACATGAACTTCCTTACAATGTCTCTGTTCTCAAGAGGAACTCCTCCATCCACAAGGGTATCCACAATCTCAACATACCTGAAGTATTGTTGGGTCATGGTTTCACCTGTTTTAAAGGTGAAATTTTCAAACTGCTGCTTCAGAAGATCTTTCTTGTTCTCCTTGGCTTCAGAGGAGCCTTCATACATCAGCTTCAGTGCATCCCACAGCTGTTTAGCTGTCTTGCACTTCTTAAAACCTCTGTACACAGAGTTTGGGATAGCAGTCTGAAGAGCAGTCATGGCCTTCCTGTCAATCTCTACTCTTTTCCTATCTTCATCTGAGTAGTTGGCCACATCTTTAGGAATCATACCAGCACCGGTAGCAGAGGGGGTGCTGGTATGAAAGGTCCATATTCAACAGATTCCCACATTCTTGAGTCAAGAGACCTGATGAAGCCTTCCATCCTCATGCACCAGGTGTCGAAGTCATCAAGAGTGATCAATGGGGATTTGTTCATGGTTCCAGTCTCCATATCAGTCTTTGAGATGGAAGCCATTTGAAAAGTTTAGTTTTTTGTGTGTGTGAGGGATCTTAAGATGGTTAGATCTTATATCACGAGCCTGAAGCTCTGATACCAATTGCAGGATCGTTCAAGGGCTTGAACACAATTACAACACAACAACACAATGAGGAGATTAACTAAATCTTAATCAAACAGTGAACTAGGTAACCAAGGTGATGCAGAGAACACAAGTAAAGCAAGAGACAGAACAAGAGTATAGTTTTCAAGGGAGCAGTATATTGCTTTCTCAAGTTCTTTTACAAGTGTTACAAAGCATAGAAAGATACAAGAACTTGGAATACTTATACTACAACCTACAGCCGGATACTATGAAAGCCAGCTGGATACAATTGACTAGACACTAACAAAATCAATTGTAGGATCAAAAGGCATATCTGCCTTTTGACCTTGTGACTATGACATGCCATAGCTCACATCCTTATACATTACAAAAAGGATAAAGTACATAAAGTGGAAAGTTTCAGACTCAAGACCTCAATGTACAGTTACCAAAAGCATGGACCTTTTCACCAACTCTTGTAAGTTGGTGACTTATCAGAGACGCAGCGGAAAAGGTGCTTTATGGAACAGTACATCAGATAAAGCATGTGTACTAAAAGTCTTCGGAAGAAATCTGTCTTCATAGGTTGAAGCTTCGGAAGACTTTGTCTCTTCAAGCTTCGGAAGACTTCATGTTAGGCTTCGGAAGATATTGGTCTTGGCTTCGGAAGATATTACACTTAGAGTATTTTCTAATGCTTTGTGTAATTCTTCCGAAGCATTCTTCACTTCAGTACTTAGTGCATGTTGCTGAAACACTTAGGCAGTTTTGGGTTGCATCAGACTTCAGGAATCCTTACAAAGATGCTACACATCTGAGGATATGAGGAGGAGGATAGATAAGGAAAAGGCGGCTAAGGAGAAAGTTTCTTCTTCTCTGCAGAGTCTCCAAGACTCATGAGTCTGCATTAGAGCTTCCCCTATACAGATCCTCCATAATGATGATTACGGGCATCAGATTAACTATCTGCAACTAGGAACTTGACATAATAGTGTCCTTTTCTCGCTCCCCTTGGTATGAATAAATGAGCTGGTTGATCTGGAAGGTCAGAGAGAAGAAGGATGCAGAAGATCAGAACTCCGGTACAAGTCAAAGAGAGAGAAGAAGAAAAACTGTACAAGGTATGTCTAACCTCTCACCAGTTCAAAAGTCCTGAACAAGAGGAGTGGTTCAACAGACCTCAGGTAATAGGAAGAAGAAGAATCAAGATGATTAACTACCTGAGTGCCACAGGCCTTTCAGGCATATGCACTCCTCCCTTACCTTATACTAATTGCGTTTGAGTAAATTTAAAACAACTTTGATCTTGAGTTAGTCAGCAAGAAAGACAACAAAGAGAAGCTGAGGAAGAAGCTGCAAAGTCAAGAGCCATCATCCAAGAGCATGAAGATTCTGCTGATAGGCAGAGGATGATGAGCTTCTTGAAGCTGTATGGATTCTCCGAAGGAGACTTGGACCCATGTCTCTATCCACTATGGATGAGCATATCAGATAATCAAGCAGAAGATTGAGAGTGGAGAGCTCACTGACTTACACTCCACTCCAAGTTAGGCCCCACCTGAAGTGGAGGTTAAGGTTGAACAAACAGACATAACACTACCCGGACCTCCTGCTAATGCTCAGCATGTCACACCCCAACCTTGACGGCGGAATCGTCGAGATGTGAGGGTTAAGATTGTTCACAGCCACATAACGCTATATTTAAGTGTAAATATTAAAATTATAAGTTTCAAAAGTCATTACAAACATAAGTCTCAAAACATGAAATAATCCCAAATAAAACAAAATGTAGCATAACATTTATTTATTTAACTAGGTCCAAGTCCTAGTTTTATTTCCAAGCTTCAAAAGTCCACTTTAAACTTGGGGATTTCCTGAAACATGATAAAAATAAAAGGGTCAACTATAAATAGTTGGTGAGTTTCCAAGGTTTTTATACATAATATGCTAAAGTTACAAGTAGCAATTCATGTCATAGGTCATAAGCAAGTAAGGTTACAGAATACATATCGTTACAACCAAACCTCGACTTGATTACAAGTATAAAAGATTGGCTAAGTGTATTTGGTTCCCTAGTGCACAAGCATACGGCTCCTAGGAGTCGGCAAACATCGACTTTAGCACCAAATAGGCTTGTCAAGCCCAAAGATCTAAGACGTCGCTAGGCTAGCAATAGTTAATGATTGTAAACAAACTATGTATCTCATATAAACACTTACAATACACAGATAACCATGACATAATAATAAGATGAATTGCATGTGTTTACAAGTCTCAAACGTTTATAAGTGTACAATGTATAGATAATCATGTTTCACCCCAAAGTAGTGTGAAATAAAATAAAATGGGGCAAGGAAAACTCACTTGGCTGAAAGTATAAGTATGAAGATTAATAATATTGATAATAAACGTTGTTCCAAGATGAACGTCACAAGACACCTAAATATATATATTATAAGATTTTAGGTTAATAATAAGGTTTAACGTTTAAACGCGAACTAGGGTGGCAAAGAGAATTTGAGGTTTTGATAAAAACACCTTATTTTAATTTTTAAAGAAAAGTGTGATACTAATTAATTAGTTTGTCATAAAAATAAGTTTACAATAATTAACAAAGTTTAAATATATAAAATGTAAGTATCTTTTATATACATTTGTAAAAATTATAGTTTTAAACAATAACATTTGCTCTAATAAAAATTGTAGTGATATACATCATCATTTATAGTCTATTTTATAGAAATATCCTTTGTTAAAAAAAAGTTTTTAAGTAAGTTATTTAATTATTTAAATCAAATAAGGATTTAGAAAATTATTTGGTGTTTATAAAAATATTTAAAGTTTACAAAAAATCATTGTTATGTTTATTAAAAATTTTCCATAATGATTTTATTGGCTAAAAAGCCTAAAAAAATACATGAGGGTGCCCGGGTTCGAACCCGGACCTCATGTCCAAAGTGCAACGTCCTAACCAGTAAACCAAGGCCTCAGCCGCGGTTTATTTGGGTTTCCAACCCTTAAAAATACCAACCCAAAACCCCACCCAAATTCTCAAGAACCCTAGGTTCGGATTATGCTAAATTGATGATCAAATCGATTAGTATAGAGCTTGGAATCATAGGGCTTTTGATTAGCGAATAAAACCGAGTGAGTGGGTGTATTTAATTACCCTAATGAAGACTGGATTGACGAGGTCGAGTGTGGAAGAACTCGCGGCTGAACTCGAACCTGATTGAGATGCAAATGGTGATGGAACCCGAATTAAATTTGAATGTAGCTTCGGAAGAAGGTCTTGATTTAAGATTTCCAATCAATTCAGGTGAAAGTGTGGAGAAGGAGGGGTTCGGTTGTGTGAGAAAACGCCGCGAGTGTGGTTAGTCGTTTGTGTTGATTTCAGGTGCTTAGGTTGAAATTGTACTTAGAAATCGATTAGAAACGTTTAAACAAATGTGTGGGTTCAGTTAATTTGATAATTATCAAGCTTTAATGGTCGTACGTTGCGGTTTGATGATCGACCGTTACCTGTCCTTGTACCCACTCGCATCCGATGTTAAAGACCAATTAAGGTCCTTTAATGGTTTCGAATCGACTTCAAGAACGGTTTGGAACAATTTCGGGATCAAGAAACGACCTGATTTTGATGTTTAAGGGGTCGCCGGTGCCGGCCGGATCTTGGTCGGAAATGGTGCCGGAAAAACTGGGTCGAGAGGGAAAGAGGGGTTTGGGTTTTAAATAATTACACAATTGGTCCCTCTAGTTTATTATTCAACATTTTATGCTTAAAAGTTCCATTTTAAGTTTCCAATTTGACAAATAAAACCCTCAAACTTAATTTAAGTTTATGTTTTAAATATGGTTAAGTTTAATAACCCTTATAAATTATAAATAACCATATTAAAAGTAATCTTATTATTACTAATACTATTATTCATTATTATTACTTATTATTATGTTACTTTTATTAATATTAACATTATTATTATTATTTATACTTAACATTTCATAAAAAAAACCCAATGAAAATAAAGAATAGGCACAAACAACACGCAAGTTTCAAAATTGACAATAATAATCCTTGTAAGAGTAAACGAAGTTAACTTTAGTTAACAAAAATACGAGATGTTACACAGCAAGCTTCATCTTCTGATCCACAGCAGGGTCACCTCCCTCTCCATCTGAACCTGAGAGAGAGGAAGTCTCAACTGAGAAAGACAGTGAAGATCAATCTGGTGCTGCAGGCCAGTCTTCTCAGTTAAAATTTGGAAAGAGAAAGAAGAGGATGGCTTTTAAACCAATGTCTAAGAAGAAGAAGAAGCCTGCATCCCCTTCTGAACCTCAGGTTGAATCAGAACAGCCTGAGGATGTGCAGCCAGAGGATGCTCAATCAACTCCAACTTCAGTAGCTCCTCTAGCATCTGGAAGACCCATCTTGTCTTGGACATACACCACAAATCCAGAAAGGTGGCATGTTATTAGAGATCAAGGCATTGAAGACATTTATACATGGCAAGACATGTTTCAGTTGCCTCTGCATGATCTCTTTAACATGAGAAGACACTTTGATAGCCTGAAGGATCCTGATCATCTTATGAAGAAAGGAATGGTGATCATCCTAATGAGGACTGTTAATATCTGAAGTTTTCTAAGTGTTTTGGTAGCATCAGTCTAGGGGGAGTTTGTAGAGATTAATGAAGAGGCTGATGCAACCTAAACATCTTTAGTCTTTTCTGCATGCTGCACAAGTGCATTGAAGTAGAATGCTTCGGAAGTTTCACATGTGCAACAGAAATACTCTAAGTGTGAAATCTTCCGAAGCCAAGACCAACATCTTCCGAAGCCAAAGATGAAGTCTTCCGAAGCTTCAAGTTCGTGAAGACAGATTTCTTCCGAAGACTTTTAGTAACATGCTTTATCTGATGTACATAAAGCTGGACACCTTTCCGCTGCAACTCTGCAAGTCACCAACTAAATGGTTTGGTGAAAAGGTCCATGCTTTTGGTAATTGTACATTGAGGTCTTGAGTCTGTAACTTTCTACTTTATGTACTTTATCCTTTTTGTAATAGATAAGGATGTGAGCTATGGCATGTCATAGTCACAAGTCAAAAGGCAATCTGCCTTTTGACTCTACAATTGATTTTGTGTGTGTCTAGTCAATTGTATCCAGCTGGCTTTCAAAGTATAGTCGGCTGTAGGATGTTGTATAAGTATCTCATGTTCTTGTATCTTTCGAATATGCTTTGTAAAACTTTTAATAGAACATAGAGAAGGCAATATAATGCATTCTTGAAAACCAAATACTTGTGTTCTTTGAGGTCTTGAGTCTGTAACTTTCTACTTTATGTACTTTATCTTTTTTTTAATAGATAAAGATGTGAGCTATGGCATGTCATAGTCACAAGTCAAAAAGCAATCTGCCTTTTGACTCTACAATTGATTTTGTGTGTGTCTAGTCAATTGTATCCAGCTAGCTTTCAAAATATAGCCGGCTGTAGGATGTTGTATAAGTATCTCATGTTCATGTATCTTTCGAATATGCTTTGTAACACTTGTAATAGAACAAAGAGAAGGCAATATACTGCATTCTTGAAAACCAAATACTTGTGTTCTTTGTGTTCTGTCTCTTGTATTGCTTGTGTTCTTAGTGTCACTACTTGGTTAATCCAGTTTACTGTTTGATCTAAGTTTAGTTTATCTCTTCTTTGTGTTGTTGTGTTGTAACTTATACCCTTCAACGATCCTGCAGCATGTTTGACCCGTTAGTGTATGTGTGTGTATGTGTATGATGCGTTTGGGTCTTGATTATGAGCTTGTGTATGCTTGAATGGTGTCGTGGTATGCATCCCTAAGGTTTAGGATGGTCGATTTGGGCTTAAAGTGGGTTTAGATGAGTTTGGAGGTCAAAAAGGGCAGTTCGTGTTCGGCTGGAATTGCATTCTGCATCAGCTAGGGTTAGGCGACCGACTGAAGACCGAATGGAGGTCATACGGCCGAATAGGGTGCGATTGGGGTCCTTTCGCACGATTGAGGTCCATTCGCACGATTGAAGGCCCAGTCGCATGGAGGTCATGCGATTGAAGGTCGAGTCGCATATGTGCTCATCCGCATTAGTCCCATTCGCATGAGGTCCATCCGCATTAGTCCATTCGCACGATTGGGTGTTCATTCGCATGAGTGTTCATCCGCATTGGTTCATTCGCATGATGTGGAGGCCATGCGACTGAAGGGTGTCCATACGCCCGAATAGGGTTGTTGCACCCGAGGAGAAGTGTAGTTCAACTTCTGACTTTCGGGGGAAAGTGCAGATGTAAGTTTTGACATAAGGGTTCCCGTAAGTTCATGTAAGGTGACGATAGAGGCCTTAGAGAGCATGTAGGGCATGATTTTGATGATGTTTCATGATTATGCATGTTGTGTATGTATGATATTGCCCTGTATGATGTGATGACTGTGCATGTTGATGTTCCTTATTATGGCGTATGTTTATCTTACCTGTGGCTTTACGTGTTGTGCTAATGAACGAAATGAAGTATTACGTAACGTAAAGTGGAAGATAATGAAAAGCGGAACATGATGAATGTATGTATTAATGAATGATGAAAGTAATGAAAGTCTTGGAAGTATTGGATATCGGGACACACTATTAAAGGGGTTAGCCCAACGGTGTGCGGGTTCGCTACCCCGGGAGGATGCACATCGGGGTCCTTCTCTGTGATCGACCATTTATATAGAACCTCTACCGCTTACCTCTAGTACTGTGGCATCATGTTTAGCTGTCTATTTATAGACTTCGGCCCATTAGCTAAATAGTTCGGGGTGTAGCATACGGTATTGGTACGGAAGATATCCGATGCGCAAGAAAAGATATAGAGATGAATGAACGAACGAAGAAGATAATAATGATATTATCTATGTGTATGTATGATGTGTGATCATGCAGAAGTAACGAACGGTTTTAACGAAAGAAAAGTATGTTTTATTTTATAAAACTAGAACTCACTTAGCAACGCTGACTTTGATGTGTTTCCAGCTGGCAGGTAATGATTGTTGAGGATGGCACAAGGTGGCTACTCAGCTCTTTTTGGATGGCATCCATTTATATAACGCTTTTGTGATGTAATGCAACAATGAATTTTGTAACTGATCAACGATGTATTATTTGGCAAAAGTTTTTATAATGAAATGTGATGTCATTTTTGAATGTTTCCGCTGTAACATTTTGTAAGATGAATGTAACTATATGTTTTATGTGCGATGAGGAACCAACTGTAGGCATCTCGGGAATGGGGCCTTACACAAAAGGTTTAAGCACAGAAATAGTTTATAAGTTGTCAAGAGGAATGGGACTAAACCCACGGAAAAGGAGAATATGAGGGAAACCTAACCTAGTTGACTGGAGATCCCAAGAACTAGGTTCAATAGGACAACTTAATCATATGACTAACGGAATCAGTATAGGGGAGTACCCTAAAATTAAAGGGAGTGACAAACTTCCTAGTCCATTCACTTTAGGGGAGTACCCCGAACAAGTGACCAAAGTGAGGTTAAGCATATTAAGGTTAGATGATTCGTGAGAATCAATATAACTATGATGCTTTTAATGATTCATCGAATCACCTATATTAGAGAGAAGTGGGGTCGCTTCGAATGGATTTGTGGGGAGACGCAAATCCTAGAGCTCTCGCCGAACTAGAAAAGTGCTCCATGACCATTAACAGACACGACAATAAGGGGTTGATCAAACTAGGAAGAGTATTGTGTGAATGTATATTGTCGTTTACATAAAACAGGGTCTGTTCAAAGACGTCATGTCTACACACCACTAGGAGACTTAAGTATACATCACAAAGGAAGGTTCAAAGGGAAGACTTACCTATCCTGCAACACTTGACTGCTGAATTTTTTAGAGAATTGGTTTTCATTCATGTGGGGGATTGTTGGAAATTTATTGATAATATAATATGATTATTAATATTTAGTCAATAAATTAATGTGTTGAATGAAACTTAATATGGTTAATGACATTAGGAACTAATAGTGTGGAAAGTTGTCCCACATTAGAGGAAAGAAAGAATATAAAATAATTTATATTCTATAACCTCTTGTCTATATTGTTTCCTAAGGTGTCACACTAAGTGGATTTGCGAATGGTGTGAAGCACCCTTTACTCGCACACGCGCGCGCGTATGGCGTGGGCATGTGGACGCAATGTGGCGCTTTGATGGCGCACTTTTCACTTCGCACACTCGCATCACCGCGAGCCGCCCTAGCAATTTTTGAAGGTTGATTCGAGGGTCTAGTAAGGTGCGACTGACCTTGGTGCGCGGTTAGAGCTGTGACTCATAATAGTTTTCGTTACACGTTGACTGAAACCAATGACTGTTAATGATCAATTAAATGAGCAGTTACGATTTCGGATTAATGACTGGGTGGCTGTTATGATTCGAATTCCACTATAAATACTGAGTGTAGCTCAGAAGAAATACACACCAACACAACTCGAAACCTGTAGCAAAACAGGTTCTCTATCTCTTTAAATTCTCTTCTATAAACAAGTTCGGGTTCTAGATCAATCCCGGCAGTACAAACTGCTTCGGCTGTTGTACTCTAGGAAACAAAACGAGTTCCCCTAGGAGGTTCAGAATTTGTTTTAAGGGCCCCGTGTTGAACACGATCCCCAGCTTTTACATTTTTGTTTTTCTATTTCTGTAAATTTACCATTATAAAAGAGATTGAAATTGTTTATTTATATTCATTTGTATTGAGTATATTAATAAAATTATTAAAATTTTTATTTTATATGGACGGTTACTACATTTTTATTGTCAAACTAAAAGTATATCTTTTTATTCTAATATTCTTATTCTTTTATTAAAAGCCAACAAATAACTTTATTACTTTAGAGACTAACATGGTGTTAGTCTAATACATTACATACACAAGGCTAGTTCATTAAAAATTACGCCATTAATCCCATGATAATCTTTGATTTATTGTGTGATGCTTCAGCTATAGATAACCTAGAAGCCACAGATAACCTATAATCTTTATTCTCCCATAACTTTATCAACATTTGTTTATTTTTATTCAAAAATTAATTCATTCTTGCTTTTACATAGACACCATCACGAAATAGCCGTATGCATCAACATGTATATTATCTTCTTCCATCTTGAAGATATGGTAGTAGATATATGAAAATTAAATAGTTTTTTTCATATCAAACAAGTATAAAGATAAGTTTTGCCACACGTAGTTTCTTATTCTAATTAAAAATTATAATTTTTTGACGTATGTAGTTATTTTAAGCATGTTTTGTTATGTATCAAATTTTAAATAATACCTTTTTTAAATACTAATTTAAAAAATCAATACAATTAATTCTCATCTCTCTCTCCCTCTCCCTCTCCCTCCCTTCCTCCTCTCTCCTCTCTCTCTCTGTCCCCCTCTCTCTCCTCTCTCTCTCTGTCCCCCTCTCTCTCCCACTTATCCAAAACAAAAAAAACAAGACTTTTACAAAATAACACTTTTGAAAAACATATTTTCAATAAATTAAAAACATCTTAAGAATAAAAATTACGGTTTTTATGGAAACCAAATTGCTAAAGACTTTAAAAAAAATCAGAAATAACAAAAAAATTTAAATATAAAATACTTTAACACCGTTTTATAAATAAACGTTTCATAAAAATGATATTTTTAAAACTAAAACTTGGAGCTTTTAATCAACAAGATTTTCATAAAAAAGAAGTTTTTAAAAAGCAATTTTTAATAAAAGATGAAAACTAATTTATAAAACAAAATATGATTAAAGCCCGTGGCTTTTAAAGAACGAGATTCTTACAAAAATGACATGTTTTTAGAAATATTCGTTTTATGAATGAAATGGTGAAAAAAATATTTTATTAAATGTATGTTTTAAAAACATAAAAAAACATGTTTTTTAATAGAAATACTTTCTCATACGTAATTTCAAACCTGAAATAATTTTATAGTTTCTAACTTTTTATTAATAAGTAATATTTATTATTAATTTCGTGTAGTACACGAGTTCTAGCTTATTATCTAATAAATAAGCAGATGGTTGCGTCGCGTAACAATTATGTGATTTCAACGTTTTTTCCCACTTATATTTCATTATAAAATAATTTTACATAAACTAAACTGTAATTATCTAATTATTTAGAATTCACATTTAAAAACGAACATGTTTATTATTATTTTTAAACTATAATAATCTTCATTATTTATCCTATGTTTTATTTCTTTACATATATCTTGTTTTTTTAATTAATTTTTCACATTTAACTAGCTTATCGCTTACTATTAATCAAATTAAGAACATGAATTTGTTTGAGATTGAAGTTTCTTAAATATTCTTTCATTATTAACTATTTAATGTTAATTTATTTAAACTCGTATAATACATGAGTTTCTAACCAGATAATCATGAAAGAAAAATACTCATAACTTTATAAGGAATTTTAAATAAATAAAATAATTCCATTAAACAAATCAACTAGAATCTTTTTTCTTATGATAGAAAGTAAATAAAAAAGGTTAATGCCAAAAGTTATTTTGGACCGTCAACAATTGTTTGAGACTTATGGAAGTTTGGAGTAAAGCAAAGAAAGCGACCAACGGTGGTACGAGGGGCGTAGGTTTCGCATTATAAAGCAACAACAAAGTGGCATATTCTGTGAATGTTCTTCTAACACACTTCCTTTTCAAACTAAAGCATCATTCATGCACAAAGAAATTATATATTAAAAATGGTCATTATAATACTTAATACTTCAATATACGTGGAGATTTGATTGTGCAAAAGAAATTACGATCTAAATGATGAACTTTATATGTGTGTTTACTAAAGAGTTGGAACTTGAGTCAAGGTTTAAATGAACCATTTAAAGTGGTAGTTCTAATTGGAAAAATTACCATATACTTCAAAGTTATACGCCACCGACTAATGATCTCCCCTCCACTTTAAAGATCAATGCTTTGGTTTAGGGAGACTTAGGGATGAACGTTTGGTACCCAATATTATTACTCTATCAAACCGGTATCCATTGAATGAAAATGATACCTATGTCAGTACTCAATTTTGCTTTATTCAGTATCGATACTAACCCCTACCGCTAAATACCAAAAATATCCATTCAGCACCGAGTACCCAAAAATAGTTATTACCACTTTAATACGTTTTTCATATGTGTGCAAACGAGTAGAGCTGCTGGCGAGCTACTTGAGATCGACTCGATAAAAAGCTTGAGACGAGCCGAGCTTTATCGAACCCTACCCGAGTCGAGCTGTGCCGAGCCGAGCCGAGCCGAGCCGAGCCCGACTCTGAAAAAAACATATTTAATTATCGAGCCCGAACTTCAATATCGAGCTCGTGTCAGCTCGCAAGCCTAAACGACCTTTTTACTTATATATTATTTATTTAATTTATTAGATATATTTATTTAGATATTTTTTTATAATATATTATGATAAAAACAGTTATATAATATGTATAATGTTACATATAAAATATATAATTATAAATATATATAAGATTAAATATAAAACTATTAAAAAATAATAACTAAATTATAAACGAGCCGAGCCTGAACCAAACTCGAGCTTAAAAAGTAATTGACGAGTCGCCTCGAGCTTTAAAACTAAAGCTCAGATAGTTAAAAAACTAGTTGTTTGTCATTTGAAACTTCCCAACAAAAAGGAGCATGAAACATAATACTTTTTTCATGTGTCTCAAAAGTGTACGACTAATGAGGTGATGTATACCCTTGAGATGATATAGAGATTGGTGGAAACTTAAACGATGCTGAAGAACATATTACAATAATTTATTGAAAGAAAAATCCTCTCATACATCATCAATGTGTTTTAAATATAGTAACCGGGGATCAGAGAAGAACTATACAATTAAACGTGTTTTGTGGGATTGGCTGGCCGCCTATGGAGCTAATATAGTGTGTAATAGAAAGATGATCTGATTAACAACGTTTGATGGTAGTCCAATAATGATTTTTGATGATAAATCTTCATGGTTTCAAGGATAATATCTACGATAAAGGCATAAATTTTTATAAGACAAGGGTACACTGCGTACATAACATACATTAAAGATGGTAAAGTTGACATACATGTCATGGTGTGTGCTTTTACTGATGTTTTCCCTGAGAATCTACAATGAGTACCACAAGAGCAAAAGGTAGAGTGTTAGATTGACCTTTTGTTAAGAGTTCATTCGTCACCTAGATCATCTCGCTCCGTTGGAATTGAAAAAACTTATAACCACCCGCACCATTTCATTGTCTGCAAAGATCCTCCCACCATACCATCACTCCATCTTTAATGGTTGGCTTGTTACACTTACACTACAAATAAGTAGATATCCAACACCAAGATAGTGTGGATCACCCGTTTGCGGTTTCTATTTTCCTTAACGTCAAACCCAATCCTAAGGATGGCAAAACAAACCGATACATATTAGAATACCCGAAACTTAAAACACTAGGGCGGGTAATGAGACTGGTATTCGAGTATGGCATCGAATACGGATTGATTTAAAAGGTTCCTTATAATGGGATTAAGCCCTATATTTATATAAAACTAGAAACGATCCTCGCGCGATGCGCGGGTAAGTCTACCACGAACTTGAATATGAAAACCCAAATACAAAAAAACATACTGGCGGCTATCATTTCGACTTTAACTCGAAGACATCAAGCAAATGAAAGAAATAAAACTCAACATAACAAAATAAACTTAACAAACATGTCAAACCAAAATAAAATTATACATATTTTATGATGAAATTTACAAAAATAGGTATTAAAAATAATTTTTAATTACTAAAATAACTTGAAACCAAAAAGCACCCAAAATAAAAACCACAAAATTTTTATGACTACAACACAAAAAACAAAATGTTCATGTAGCTAAGAGTTTGCTTTTTATATAGATAGATAATGAGCATGGAAGAAAAATGATGTGGTTGGAAACTACAACATGTATTTTGTATCAAATTAATGGGTATACACATACACGTGTATATACTTGATACCTGACGGATAACTACCCGACAAATACCTAATAACTGTTGAGCCGAGTGTATGAGACAATTCTACGATCGTGTATCGGATTGGTATTACAAATACTTTTCCCAAGCCTATCAAATTATCATCCATGCTCAAATCCACGAAATCAATAGCGCAAACCCCTTTTATCTCCGTCCATCACATGGGCAAAAAGCGTGGTGCTTGCGGAAATGGTACGAACAAATTTTGTAATTTTCTCAAACCTTGGGACGAAACTTGAACAAAACACATGTAAGGTTATCTTTGATAAAAGTTATGGTTGCAAGCCCATTACCTTTCTTCTCCAATTTATTTTGCAAATATGGATATTCATGGTTCGGTTCAGAAAGTTTTGACAAGATCTTATGTCGAAACAATAACTACAGTTTTGATTAACTAAAAAAACCCTCTTCTGGTTGGATTTGATTTGGTGATTTCAACCAAATTTTTAAACATGGTATGCTTTGAATGAAAAAATATCTTCTTTTTTCATATCTTTTCATAGAAATTATATCATTTTTATTAGTTATCAATATCTTGCTTGGTTTGTTTTCCGTGTTTCCGGATACAAACTAGATCATAAAATCAAGGGGGCGTTTGGTTGAAATGAAATGAATTTCAAGTAAATTATGTTTGAGTGAGTGATAAAATGTAAAACTCAAGAGAACGTTTCATCTCAAATTCCTTTGGTTGTGAGATTTCAAATTTCCTCTCTAGGTGGAAGGATTTTGAAATCCCACAACCAATAAAATTTGAGGTGAAACATTCCCTTGAGTTTTACATTTCATTACACACACAAACATAAATTACTTGAAAATTATTCTAATTTCTCAATTTCATTTCATTCTATTCATTCCAATCAAACGCCCCCTAATCTTTTAAACCACAAAACAAAGCGCATAACTTCTAACCTGACCAAACTTAACTTGGCCAGTTGGATCGTTTCATCAATTCAAACGGTTTTTAACATCCCAAACACTAAGATAGCGTTTGGCATGCAAGAATGAATGGTGGAATAGAATGAACCATTGAGGGTCAATGAAGAAAGTCATGTTTGGTTGGTGAAGGAAATGAAAAAGAACAATTACATAGTTATTTTCATTCCTTCAAATTGATTCCATCCACCACCCCTTTTTTTTTCATTTCATCCCTTCTTCCATCATTAGTCACCACATCACTCACTCACCCATCACAACAATTGTCGTCACCGCCGGTCACCATCGCCCCGGGAACACCACCACCCGAGTGCGCCGCCGCCCGAAACCACCGAAGGCCACCGCCGCCACCAGGAGCCACCAGGAACCACCGCCGGCCACTTCCGTCGCCGGAAATCATGGCCACCGAAACTACTGCCGATCACCGCCTCCACTGAAACTAACCCTCGGCCCATCGTCGCCGCCACTGAAACCACCGCCGCCTCCGGAAACCATTGACGGCCTTCGGTAACCACCGCCGGCCACCGCCGCAGCCGGAAACCACCGCCACCTTCGGAAACCACCGCCGCCGCCTCCGAAAACCACCCTCGGGCCACCACCGCCGTCGGAAACCACCACCGGCCACCATCATCGCTCGCCATCACCATCATAACCACTTTTACATTTCATTGATTCGTTTTTCCGTACTTAACAAACAACACAAAGTAATGATTAATTTATTTTTAAAGGGTAATCAAACATAACAATAGAAAATTCTATTCCTTCATTCATTTCATTTTTTAATTCATTTCATTTTTTAATTTATTTCATTTTTTAATTCATTTCATTCTTTGGTCCATAAAATTGTATTTAAGCATATCATATCATAATAATATAATAAGTTAAAAATTAAAGTTTAACAAGTGCACATTTGTTGGACCATATTTTACTAGCCATGTACTACACGTTGCGTAATGCACATTAACCACCATATGAACCCTATAAATACGCTGCTCCGGTGCCTCCTGTCGTATTTTTAACCGCCGATCACCGGAGATACTGCCGGAATATTCTCACACGATGAAATTGGATCAAGAAGTCAATGATGAAGGTGGTGGTGGTGACATCTGCAGAACCCTCAAGCTCTCATCAATGTCCACCGGAAAACTGGATGTTACCGGTGATGAGCTCTTTCCACCTGTCAACTTCTCAATGGTTGATCACGGCATATACCGGTCCAGCTTCCCCGACTCCGGCAACTTCTCGTTTCTTAAATCTCTAGGCCTCCGTTCTATCGTGTAAGTCGCGTCTTGAACTCTTGATTATTATTATTATTATTTGATCGTGTTACTGGCAGAACTTAATGTCTCAAAAGACTAGTGTGGTGGATGAGGTAGTTCATGTGGTTTGTAAATTTTACATTTGTTGCTCGTACAACAGATGTGAAACTAGTCTTGTATTTGGTTTCATTATGTGATTTGATAGTTTGAGAACATGAGAGTTGTGAGCTTATATTTTTTTAGATATTTGTGTCGTGAAGCGTATCCGGAGCATAATTTGGAGTTCTTGAAGTCTAATCGGATTCAGTTGTTTCACTTTGGTATCAAAGGAACTAAGGTACAGATTTTTTTGATTCTGTCTGCAGTTTCATGTTTAATGATGTCGGATGTATCAGATTCTTTGGGATCTGATGAGTTTCTTATCATGATTACTTGTTGTTTCTTGTACCGGTTATCGATCGACATTTTAATTATTCGGGATTTAAAATTTCTTTCTGATTCATATGTTGAACTTTCTGTGATTTTTTTAAGAGCCCATTTAACCTCTATCTATTTTTACCAAAACCTGCTCTTAACTGAACTAAAATAACTATTTTTTTAGTATGGCCTGTTACCCGGCCCACCCGTTATGCTTTAGCCTTTAGGTATATGAAAAAGTAGAATTGGATTTTTGTGTTACTAATTTTAGTATTAAAGATAATCAAAAAGTAATAAACTGATTTTATAATTATTATAATTTGGTTAGTACGATAGCTCTATCGTGTGTCACACAACCAAAATGTCATGAGTTCTAGTACTACATCGTTGAACGGTCGTTGAAGCTCTATAATTTACAAAGCTCTAATTTAGAGTATAGGTTACCCGAAATTGTAATAAGCAAGTAATCAATGATTCTTAGCCCAACTGGTTAAAATAAAATATCCATGACATGTAAATAAAAGGAAGGTCATGGGTTTCAAGTCTCACTCTGAGCAAAAATGTTTAGAGTTGAGCCAGAGATTTTCTCAGCAATAAGTTTTTTTTGAGGGGGTTGCGGTCCCGGCTGGGAAACGGATAGGTGGGCTCGATTAAAATAACACCTATCCTCCAAAGTAGGGTCGTACGTCTGCCGTTAGAAAAAAGTAATCAATCAAGCATATATATTATGTATCATCAGTATTTTCATGGTATTATCATGCAGGAACCCTTTGTTGATATTCCTGAGGATACGATTCGAGAAGCGTTAAAAGTTGTCATTGGTATTCAATCTCTTCTTTCGTTACATCTTCTATGGAATTTAGATTGTAAGCTAAGTTGAGTTTTTCTCATTCTTGTTTGCAGATGTAAGAAATCACCCTTTATTGATTCACTGCAAAAGAGGAAAGGTATATGTTTCTTTTCAAGTCTCATTATCGCATACCATAAAACACAACATCAATATTTATTCATACATTTTTCTTCGATTCAGCATCGAACTGGTTGTCTAGTGGGATGCTTAAGAAAAATGCAGAGATGGAGTCTGCTTTCGATTTTTGATGAATACCAGATGTTTGCAGCTGCTAAAGCTAGAGTCTCAGATCAAAGATTCATGGAGCTGTTTGATGCCTCTAGCTTGAAGAGGTAACACCCATTCCCATTGGGTCGTTTGGGTCGGAATAAACTTGATTTTCGGGAATATGTTTAGCAGTTCAGGAATGATGCTAAACATTCCCTGAGTATGTTTTTTTAAACTGTGAGGACTTTGATTCGTAACAGCTTCCATTGCATTCGACTAGCTCGTTTTGTGCATTTGCATAGAAGAATTTGTCATTGTAATTTGTAACCTATCAATAGGATGGAAGTGAATTGATAAAAGGAAATTTTGGATGTGTAGCTTCTTGTGAATTAATGCAAATGCAGAAACACTAAGTTTCATAGCGTCGACATACTTGATGCAGAACAGAAACACAAACTAGAAAAAACAGTGACAACTTAAGATTATTACCTAAATGAGAAGGTGAAACTCAAGAAACTTTTAACTATATGTGAATTAAGTAAATAACAACCGAAAATTAATTTAAGCACACAATTTCTAGAAATACCAAAAATGTTGACTTCAAAGGCGTGCATGATAAGCGCCTAATTTCCTCAAGAAAAGATTTTAGGTTCGAATCTAGCTTCTATTGACTTCAAAGGGTCCTGGTTAGTCACTAAAGAATGGTCCACATGAAGAAATTTGGGCCAAATTGCTGCACAACATCAGCCTGTCTTCAGTGATGGGCCTAGGGCCCGGTAACTCTTAGCTAATGCGGGTTGGAAACAACACGTGAGTAGTCTTAAGACTTATGCAAGCATACATCCACATTAACCGTTAGTACGACACAAACGTTGACTAATATTGTAATTTCGTTAGATATGACAACTCAAAACCAATGGTGAATATATTGGTTGGTTCAGTTTATCCTAGTAATTTTCTGTAAGTATGGTCTCCAGCCCATAATTATGAGTCCATTTGTAGTTAGTGAATTTATGGTTTCTTATTATTAGTGTCAAAAGGTTTCTTCACAGATGCTACTAATGCTAAATTCTAAAGTTTATTCATTTTCTTTGAATTTTATAATCTGCATCATTACTAAAGTTGTGGACCTTGTGCTTTATTAAGAATAGAATTGCTAATGATTCTTTCAAGATTCTTTTTATTTGCGGAAAGTAAAGGCGGCAGAGTGTATTTTAGGCAAGGTTTATGGCTTTTGCTAATGGAAGTTTACCTATTTTTATTATTATTATTGTTATATTAATAAGTATTCATAACTTTATGGTCTGCTGATAATGCTTATTGTTGCATGTTACCTCTCACCTGCTTCACTTTGCTGCAAGATAAAGTGATATGGTCGGCGGGTGGGTCAAACTGGTTACTTTTTTAAAGGTTAAAACGGGTCGGGTCAAACTTGTCGATTTTTCAATGATGGCCAAAACAGGTTGGGTTGAAATGATTTTTGACCCAAAACATTTTTGTCTAAAAAATATTAAATTTTTTCTAATAAATTGTTACTGTATCAGTAATTTTAACAATAATATGATTTTTGTGTAAACTCATTTGGGAGGTTTTATGTGTTTAAATACACATGGGCCGCATTCAACCAGTTTGAACCTTTCATTTAAGCTAACTTGTTTTATATATATGACCCGTTTGAGAGGCCAAACATTGAAGCAACCGGTAATTAAGACGGTAATTAAGGTTGTTACTTTGTGACATTGAAATCATGGTTAAAGCCGTGGGAAATAACCAAGTTTAGGTTGCGTACATCAGATCATAAAGCTATTTGGCTAGACAAAAATGAGCTAAGTCAATCACAGTGTACGCTCTTTCATTGACCCGTTAGAGATAAAACATAACTCGAACCAACCTATCATTAGTTACTGGTAGTGTAATTGTAAGAAGACAAGTTTGAAGCATCAAACAATTCATAAAATGGTAATATAAATGTAAAAGATCAGTTACAGAGTTGCACACCAGATCAGAAGTACATGATGCAACTCTCAATTAATAATTAATTGAAAATGATCACAATACACTTTTATCATAATGCTATAACTAGTAAGCACAATTTCCTTTGTCTATAGATTGCTGAGACCCCTCAAACAATTTAAAAAAAGAAAAAAAAAGTATAATAATAATAATAATAATAATAATGATATTCTGTTATTTAAAACATGTCATTTAAGCTGTTGCAACAGGGCCCAAACTGACATTAGCTTCCACTGCTTTCATGGCCTCAAACCTTGGCTCCTTTGCCTGAAACTTCAAACCTGCATACAGCTTCATGTAATCATCAAACACGAACTTGGGGTACGATTGTTCTTTCGCCGTCGGTTCCTTCTCCAACAATGTTGGAGCAGGATAGATCACAGCATCATTCCCGGGGTTGTAAAAAGACGCAAGTGACATTCTTGTCCCATCTGTTTGAGCAATCACTCTGTGCATCACACTCTTGTACTTCCCATTAGTAATCACCTGCAATTCCATCATAAACCACTTAACATTCGCCCTCAAAACGCGCATCTAATGAACACATGAATAAATGAACGAATGAATGACTGAATACCTCAATTTGGTCACCAAGATTGACGACAATCGAATGGCGCATGGGTGGAACGTCCACCCATTCGCCATCCTTCAGAAGCTGCAAGCCGCTAACTTTATCATCTTGAAAGAGCAAAATGATGCCACCAGCATCGGTGTGGGCTCGCAGACCCTTGATCAAGTCGGGCTTCGGGCAGGGCGGGTAGTTGCTAACCTTGGTTCCAAAGTTTGGACCTTTTGATCCATAAAAAGCTTTCTTCAAGTACCCTTTCTCCAACCCAAGATTCTCACACAACAAATCCAAAAGCTCTTCTGCAAGTTTCTCCAATTTACCAGCAAATTCCTTCATCAACACCCTGCATCATCATCATCATCAGATATTTACTGTATTCATTTATAAGATAGAGTAAATGTTTTACCAATAGCTTTATCATGTCATCAGCTATATATATACCTGTATTCATCTTCAAGATCAGGGACCTCGTATATATTCGAGGTCGGGAGATGGCGTAAGAAGAAGGTGCTCTCCCAATCCATATCAGTAACTTCAGCCTTGACACCTTCTAAAGCTTTAGCTGCAACCATTTCCTTAAACCTCTGCTCCATACGTTTCTTGTAATGATCCTTGGTCATTTTTTCGACTTTGTCGAGTAATTCATGAGGGATCCCATGGTTCTCCAACTGAAAAACAGATCAACTGTTAGTATCTGATGTCCTTGTGTGTGTTTGTGAGTGTGAAGTTGTGTGAGAATTGTGGTTAACTTTAACATACCTCAAAGAATCCCCAGTTTTCACATGCATCTTTGATCTTCTCCATTGTAGCTCCTCTCTCTGCACCATTCAGTTTCTCAAGGTTGATCAATGGGAAGTTTGCCATTGAATCTTGATTCTTTTGTGTGTGTTTGTGAGTGTGTGTTTGTCTGTTTAATTGTGTGTGTGTGTTTGTCTGTTTAATTGTGTGTGTGTGTGATGGCTTAATGCAGGATGTTGGTGGTGTCAATTTATAGGAGATTTAAGGCAATAAAGACAAGCTCTAAACATGTAGAAGGAAATTTCGTGTTATGTAGGTGACAATATTAAGATAATAAAAGTAGTAGGTTTGACCTATAAGAGGACTTCAATTTTTGACCGGACTACTAAAACTGCCAACACAAATGTATAAGTTGAGTATTCGTGAATAGTTAGTTTATTTTTTATCCGGTTGATCGTGTCATCAACTAGTTAAATTTGAAAATCAGTCTATCGGATGATCGAATTCTGATATTTTTTTATTTTGTAGAATTTTCAACTTCTAATACTCATTTAGTAATTCTTTTCACAATATTGTTAATATAGTAAATCTACATCAAAAGATAAATTAGTCATAACATCATCTGGTGTTTTAAGTTGGTTCGATTGATGGGTATTATATACCAACAATTATAAATTCTAAATTGCAACAATATCAAGATAATAATATAGCATCTTTGAGCCAAAATGGGATTTTAATATTTGACCGAATTAAAACTGTCTATACAATTGGATCAGCTGATTACTCCATAACCGTTTATATTTAAGCTAATTACTTGTGATGTCTGCAATTAAATCGGAAAACCAAACTCTTGGTTGGACTGAGTTCTCACCTTTTGGTTTTTTGTATTTTTTTAAACTTTTAATATCTCATTTAGTAATTTACTTTTCACAATCCTATTTTGTTATTTTAGACTTTATTTTGCTAATGCAGTAAATCTACATCAGAAGATAAATTAGACATAACGTCAGTAAATTTACGTCAGAAGATAAATTAGACATAACGTCATCCGGCATTCTAATTTGGTTTGATTGACCGTTACAGTGATAAAAACAATTCTACATCGTGCCTATTTTTCCACATTTGGTATTTTGAAAACTAAACGTTACATTAGAAGTCAAGATATAGTCTTTGGGCATTTACTTTTCAAATGTGGGTAGGAATATAACAGGACCCACTTTGGTACCTAAATAGTAAACGAAGGCTGCTAAAACGTAGGAGAATTGTATTTTTGGATATAGATTGGTAGGAAAACGATATAAGAAATTGCCTACTTCCTAACCGCGGACCAGCATGTAAGACACTGACGTTAATAATAATATATGTGTTTTACGTGTTATATATGTGTTTCACGCTTGACAGCTATGAATACACTGAAAACTTCTAAAACATTACCACTATGTTCCTTTGCTCGCTTATTTACATATTTAATGATCGATTAATAATCGATTTATCATACATTTTCTCAAAGTTACATCACCATAAGAATGTCGGGGCATTCGGTTCCTTTTGCTATGTCACAGTTAATTTTTAACATTCATTTAAACTATTATGTCGGCAAATGTATGTGGGTTTGAAGTAAAAGCAAACTTATAATAGGATGGTCACAATTTTTTTTAATGTATACCGTCTTTTAATTTATTTATTTTTTGTAATTGAGAGAGTATTTATATAGAATATTTGTATCATTATTTCTATTTGATTTCTTTATTCGACATATTATTGAGTAGCATATGATGCCCACCACACAAGTATATTAACATTATCAACAGGTTAATGAAAGAAAATATTTTTAAAGATGTCACAACTTTATCATGGCATATATAAAGTAAAGATAATTCAACCTTTCAACTTCATACTTTCTCATGCATTAAATTTCATTTCGATGTTATTTCCTTCCTCCTTCCATTTATTTCCTCTTCAACCTATAGTGCTAGCATCCAAAAAACTTGTGGAAAATCCAATATGCGGTGCGGGGCGGTTAACAAGTCAAGTCAAAATGGGTTCGGTTCAAAAAAGGTTGTTTGATAAAATAATATGTCGCTTGGTATAAAAACATATCAGCTTATTGTTCAATTCCTAACCAGATCGGTTCCATGGATCATTTTGAAAAGTAACTATTAAGCGTACTAGTTATATTGGCTTTTATGAAAGTTAGTAGCAACGAATGACCAAAGTGATGATGTCTAGGACAGTAGGGGAAATGATACGGTTGCATCGGTGATTGTGGGAACGAGAGTGGGGGTGACGATGATGGAGGGGGGGGGGGGGGGGGGGGCAGCGTTGCAGTAGCGTTGGTGGTCGCGATGATGTGTGGGGGTGACGATGATGGAGGGGGGGGGGGGGGGGGGGGCAGCGTTGCAGTAGCGTTGGTGGTCGCGATGATGTGTGGGGGTGACGATGATGGTGTGGTAGAGGAGATGGTGGCGGCGACAATGGCGTAGCTGGCAATGACGATGACAAATAGTGGTCCTCAAGTTTTTTAATTTACAATTTTAGCTTTTAAGTTACTACAGTTTTAACTTTATCACCTCAAATTTCTGATGTTTCAACTTGACATCTATTGTATATGTATCATATATGCTTTTTACCCATCAATTTTTAAAATTTTTTTTTCTAATAAATAATATGTGGGTGTGTTTAATTTTTTTCTTCAGATCCGGCATAAATTTTATTAAAAACGATGTTATATTCAGAATGTGATTTTATTTGGGCATCACATGTTATTTCAACTAGCTGTATTGTGTTGGTATTGTAAAAAAATGAAAGTGATGTTGATGAACATCAATATCATTATTATAACTGTTTTTATAATCAAGCACTACAACTTCTCAATGTGTTTTTTTTATCTGTGTAACCATGTTGATTGTCATCAATTGTAAAGTGAAGTCTACAAACATCCTAACATATCGTGCGCTTAACTTCTAGTTTGTTTGCAATCTCTAACTTCAATTGTTTACTTTTTTTCTTTCTTGAAATAAAGAGAAATTAGGATGAGTGTGTATCAAGACTATTAGACATAATATATTAGTTAGTGTTATTCTAATAGTACTTTATCCTAATAAAAATATTTTGATTATATTTATATGTCTTAAAAAATTATAATTAAGTATATGATTAGACACTAAGTGTGCACGCTGGGCTACGATGGTCAAGTCGGGAGGTTGACGTATCAAAAAATCTCCATAGGATGCGTTGCCCTAACGTTGGGATTTGGAGTCTAGATATGACTGTAAACGAATCGAACAGAACAGAACAGAGCCTTGTTCATGTTCCTACATTAAGAACGAAAAGTGTTCAAGAACGGTTCACGAACACTTAACTAACGAAAATTCTTGTTCGAGATCGTTCATTAAGGAATCGAACTTGTTCACGAACACATAACCGAATAGTTCATGAACACAAACCGAACAATTTACCAACACTTGGTTCATTAAAACATTGAACTTGTTCACAAACGATTTATTGATGAATTATTAGTGGTATAGTATGCCTGAAATTAGTATTTAATAAATGAACATGAACAAATATAAACAAACGAACATGAACATTTGTAAACGTAAATTTTACCGAACGTTCACAAACACAAATAAATGAACGCGGCTTCTATTCATGTTCGTTCGTTTAATTAAATGAATGAAATTTATTGTTCATGTTTGTTCATTTTTTAAATGAATGAACGTAAACGAACTTCCAGCCGAATGGTTCACTAATGTTTAGTTCATTTACAGCCCTAGGCTTGGAGGATGAGATTCAGATTGGGCTCACAGATTAACATGTTGCGCAATAGTTTTTATGATGATTCTCTGTTGATCTGTGAAGAGGATAAAGCTACCGAAAACTCAAGGATTCAACACTGACTCTCAATTGCCAAATTATGCCAAGTGCTGATTAGCACATACGAAGTCCTGAACCAGTGCCGATCAACATTAAAAGTAATAAAGTGATTATTGACTGCATATCATCACTAAAATGGATGCTCAGCTGATCAATCACAAAATTGGATAAGATTGTCTGTAACGAAGTACTGTGCGATTGTTGTATTTTACATTTTGAAGACAACATAATACTGAAGCTGTAAACTTTTGATGCGTTAATTGTCTGTCTGAGTTGAACATACTTCTTGTAAACCAAGAATAGATTGAAAGTTGTTTATTCTTAGTGTTTATCTTTTCATAGTATAAAACACCTCTCACTTGTATAGTTAGGGGTAAGCTTGTAAGTCTACTTGTTTATCTGTTGATTGTATCATTTTTACTCAAAAAATATTAATCAGGTGAATATTTTGAAAAAAACATCTTGTGTTTATATTTACTCAAAGTATATATGTGTTTAATAAGTAAAACAG
Organism: Flaveria trinervia; assembly: GCA_025506515.1. Taxonomy (NCBI): domain Eukaryota; kingdom Viridiplantae; phylum Streptophyta; class Magnoliopsida; order Asterales; family Asteraceae; genus Flaveria; species Flaveria trinervia. The sequence continues at coordinate 12,338,478 of CM046448.1, forward strand.
TTAACTTAAATTTCGCATTTGTAATTTGTTGATTAAATAGGAAAGTCTTATTGAATCATTAACACCCGATCCAACATTCTCTTTTTAATACAAACACAACTAAACTATTTTTAATCCTATTTACATACATTTCTTCCCTAGAAAAGTCAAAAGATATGAATTTACTATAACTATCATTTACTTTAGATTTTTGTCTTCGTGTTAATAGTTCATTTTATATAATATAAACAATGTAGTGGTGGTCATAGCTCAAATCCTACCTATGATTTATATGAAAGATTCAGAAAGAAGAACATGATAGGGATCATGCGGTTGCTCACAAATGTCTTATTACCACGGAAAATGTTTTCTTTATGGTCTCATCATGTTCAAGGAAAGGTATAGAATACGTAAAAAATTATTTTTACAGAGTATGAATAACATGGAAAGACAATATGATTATTTCAAGTTGTCTTAGGATGCTAGATGCAAATAGTCTTTATCGCATAAAAGTACGACAACATTACATCATTTGGGTTTATTCCCGCAAAGTACCTAAAGACGTCTGAAAGAGTTTCGTCAATCTCTTGGCCTGTTAATGCTAAAACTGCTAGAGAATTATGTTTCCAATATACTTTCCACAACTTCCAAGTGGATCTCGTCGAACAACATTTTAAAGTCCACATACGATCACTTGATGGATAGTTGTATTTTTATTTGAAGCTAGTATTTGTTATCATTAAATTTTCTTTAACTTGTAGTTTCTATAATTAACGAAATGTATTACCTTTCTAAATTACATTTTTATTATTGAATAAAGATATCTTTTAATAATTTTTTTAAAGATTAGAAAAGTTTGTGAAAATGATCACTCCAATACATAGAGAAAAAAAAAGCATGACACGGATATAAAAGAGAAATAAAATAACTATACTATGATTTTTTTTATTATAAAGTATAAATACAGTTTGTGTGAAAGTGTGTGATATCGAGTTTGGTGTTGTTTGTTTTTTACCAAAACATCTTCCCCACCTCTTCATCTGCGTGCACGCAGACGCGGGAAGAGGTTGTGATTGCGCAGACTGTTTGTTTTTTGAAAGACGTTTCATTAAAAAACGTTTGCTGGAGGTCTGTATGGAGAAGATGTGGACCTATGTCTTCTGAGATCTTCTAACCTTTTTTCACCTCCCCCACCTCCCCCCATCGGCCGCCCCACCTCCCCTACCGGCCGGACCATCGCCGCCCCACCACCCCCACGACCGGACCACTGCCGCCCCACCACCCCCACCGGCCGAACCACCCCCGCCCCACCACCCCCACCGGTCGGACCATCGCCGCCCCACCTCCCCTACCGGCCGGACCATCGATGCCCCCCTCCTCCACTTGCCCTCGCCCCCCCCCCCCCTCCCCCCACCTGCTTCGCCCCCCTCCAACCTCATCCGCCGACCGCCTCCACCTCCCTTACCTACGCCCCACCTCCCCTATCGGCCGGACCATGGATGTGTATATATGTTGTATGTACGTACGGATGTGCGTGT